>CM076572.1:155142784-155742784 GCA_034641835.2 Pinus albicaulis | reverse complement strand
ACAACAAGAAATGTTGTAGTGTGACAAACAACAACGGTCATTGCAACAACATGAACAATAAATATCCTCATAATGTTAAAAATAAGAAAGGTTGTCACAACCTAACGAATAATAAATGTCATCACAATGTAATGTACAACAAACATCATTGAAATGTGACGAATGATAAAAGTCATCACAATGTGACAAAAATAGACAATGTCATAATCTGATGAATAATAAACATCATCGTAGTGTGATGTACAACAAATGATGTCAGAATGTGACGAACATCAAATATCATCACATTTGGACAAAAAATTGCACTGAAACAAAAAAAAAATTTAGACAACCATTGTCAACCATGTTTAACTAGGAAAACCATGACATTCCCTTGTTTGACTAAGGTCAAGCATATTCAACTATGGTCATATATGGTCGATTATAGTCAATCATAAATAACAAGGTCAATGATGGTCGACATGGTCAAGATGTCAAACCATGTTCAACCAAGGTAAAATATGGTCTTGAAATACAGTCAACAATGATGTACATGCGCAACATGCTTGACTATGGTTAAACATAGTCATTATGGTTAAGATGGTCAACCATAGTCAACATGCCCATCATGGTCACCCACGGTCAATTGTAGTCAACCATAAGCAATAATGTCAACGATGGTCAACATGGTCAACATGGCCAACCTTATTCAACCAAGGCCAAATATGGTCAAACCATTGTCAATAATGGTCTACATGGGAAACACGGTTGACTACGATTAACTATGCTCAACCATGGTCAACATGGGCATCATTGTCAGCCATGGCCGACCATAGTCATCTATAACTCAAGTTTGAAGACCTCAATCTACCATATTTATCCATAGTCAACCTTATATTGACCATAGTCAACCATGGTTGAATAAGCTCAATAATGGTCAAACATGGTGAAGCAAGCTCAAACATGCTCATAAAGTTCAACCATAGTCTACCTTGTCTAACTATGCTCAAAGAAGCTGATGCAGGAGCATCCGAGAACTTTCATTAAAAACAGAATCCAAAGCTCTGAAAGGAGAAAATGTGGACAGTCAATGTAAACCGGGGCAAAGTTGGTTAAACCAGAACTAAATTGTTGAAAATGATGAGGTTTAATTAATTATAATTATCTGCCATGTATACATAATGAGAGATTTAGGGGTTTTTTTGAGAGATTGAGGGAGAAAAATCGTGGACCTTAAATAATACATGCTCTTGACATTTCTATACAAAGAGTATACGTTGTGTGACAGGGAGAGGGCGAGAAAATACAATGTAATCACAGGAGGATTTGTGACTAAGGCTGAGATAACTTAGACTGTAATTGAGATTTTGTATATAGTTGAAATATGTGTTATTTGGATTTTTGTGTATCTGTGGGTCAAAATGTTGTTTATTTATAGCTGAGTTTTATGAGTTAAATTCTGTTTTATGAGTTTACTAATCGACCATCGATCACTATAAGGATTAATGGTGATCCAGTGATAATTCTAGTTTTTATACAATGTTAAAAAGCATGTGGTAGATTCTTGCATCGAACATTGGATCAGTCAAGGTACCAGGATCAGGACATGAATTGAGGTTTGTTACAGACAGAATTATATGTTCGGAACCACCCACAGTTGGAAATGTGACTCCAGATACGACGGAACCTTGCAACAGAATATGTTAATGGGAAATGGTATTCAATCCAATGAAAGCATAATTGTTGACTTAAGTTATTGATTGAACAGTTATCAGTTATTGTATGAAAATCTGTGGTTTTGTGTTTAGGGATAATTTTGCAGGAGCGTAAAATTTGGCAATTACTAAAAATGGGATTTGTAAAGAATCCAAGAAGAATTGAACCATTAATCTGCGTCCACTATGAAGGCAACCTATCCAGTTGTATTATTAAATTAAAGACAGTAATTTGTTGATGCAAGAATTCACGGCTTCTTTGACGAAGTATATAACGAGCGAAGTTGAGGAAATTAGTAACGCTGGAGCCAATAAAATCACCACCGTCCGATTACAATCCAACAAAAATCGCATGCTTGATAGGACCCATTGCCAGGTTTCATGGCTACTGTGTATATTGTTGGCCATGTTATTTTTTATAATTCTACTCTTCTATTTCAAGGTGTTTGCATTCATATGGTGTTGTGTAGAAGACGAAGGGAATTCGATTCTGGTTCAAGAAGTTTATGTCCGGCTCCGTTCATGAAGAAATTCAAATGCGATATCTGAATGCATTGAGGGCATTTCATAAATATGTTTTTTTCTGCAAAATGAATTATTTAGTTCAAATCGTGGGCCCATAACCCACAGATCCTCGAGTTTGGAAAATATGCAGTTTTAGTGCATCAAATTGGTATCAGAGCAGGGAAAGGATTTCCTGCAAAGAAGAAGAGGTACATTTATGTTAAAGATTTGTAAAGCTTGTATTTTTAATATTTTGTGAAGGTATCAGTAGAGGAAGGTGAGAAGATTGCAGCAGCCCAGAGCAGGAGTGCTCAAATGGCTCCAGAGGAGAGAACTAGAGAGATGCCGAAAGACTAAGCTCAAACGAGAGAAGCTTGGTGAGGTATCTGGTAGCAGGGAGGACTTGCTCTTGCATAGGTTTTGTTGCAGCTCACAAAGGACAATTCCACAGAGGATGTGGGTAGAATTGTTTAAGAATGTGTTTATGGGAAGTTCACAAAGGGAAATTCCACATATAATGTGGGTCGAATTTCTAAGAGATGACGAAGACATATGACCAAGAGGTCACAAAATTTTTGTATCTCGGAATTCTGATGCAAGGGCATCCGAGCACCTTCATTAAAAACATAATCCAAAGCTGTGAAAGGAGAAAACGTGGATAGTCAATGTAAACCGGGGCAAAGTTGGTTAAACCAAAACTGAATTGCTGGAAATGATGAGGTTTAATTAATTATAATTATCTCCCATGTATGCATAATGAGAGATTTAGGGGTTTTTTTGAGAGATTGAGGGAGAAAAATCATGGATCTTAAATAATCCATGCTCTTGAAATTTCTATATAAAGAGTATATGTTGTGTGACAGGGAGAGGGCGAGAAAATACAATGTAATCACATGAGTTTGTGACTAAGGCTGAGATGCCTTAGACTGTAATTGAGATTTCGAATATAATTGAAATATGTGTTATTTGGATTTATGTGTATCTGTGGGTCAGAATGTTGTTTATTTATAGTTTAGTTTTATGAGTTAAATTCTGTTTTATGAGTTTACTAATCGACCATCGATCACTATAAGGATCAATGATGATCCAGTGATAATTCTGGTTCATATACAATGCTAAAAAGCATGTGGTATATTCTTGCATCGAACAATGGGTCGGTTAAGGTACCAAGATCAGAACATGAAGTGAGGTTTGTTACAGACGGAATTATGCGTTTGGAACCACCCACAGATGGAACTGTGACTCTAGATGTGACGGAACCTTGCAACAGAATATTTTAACAGGCAATGGTATTCAATCCAACAAAATTAGAATGGTTGACTTGAGTTATTGATTGAACAGTTATTAGTTATTGTATGCAAATTCATAGTTTTGTGTTTAGGGATAATTTTGTAGAAGGGTAAAATTTGGCAATTACCAAAAATGGGATTCATAAAGAATCCAAGAGGAATCAAACCATTAATCTGCATCCACTATGAAGGCCTCCAGTCCGGTAGTATTATTAAATTAAAATACTGTAATTTGTTGATGCAAGAAGCCGTGGCTTCTTTGACGAAGTATATAACTGGCGAAGTTGAGGAAATTAGTAACGTTGGAGCCAATAAAATCACCACTGTTCGATTGCAATCCAATGAAAATCGCATGCTTGATAGGGACCCATTGTCGGGTTTCATGGCTGCTGTGGATATATTGTTGGCCATGTTATTTTTTATAATTCTACTCTTCTATTTCAAGGTGTTTGCATTCATACGGTGTTATGTAGAAGATGAAGGGAATTCGATTCCGGTTCAAGAAGATTATTTCTGACTCCATTCCTAAAGAAATTCGAATACGATATTTGAATGCATTGAGGGCATTTCATAAATATTTTTTTTTTCTGAAAAATGAATTATTTCATTCGTATCGTGGGCCCATAACCCACAGATCCATGAGTTTGGAATATATGCAGTTTTACTGCATCAGAAGCTCAACCATGGGAAACCATGTTCATCCATGCTCAACCACAGTCAACCGTTATCAACCATGGACAACATTGTCAACCAAGCTCTAACATGGTCAACATGGTCAAATCATGGATAACCATGGTCAACATGGACAACATAGAATACCATGTTCATGGTTAACCATGAGTTAACCATGATTGACCATAGTCAAACATGGTTAAGCAATTTTAATCATGGTCAAAGGTCAAACATGGTCAACCTTGTTTAATCAAAATCATTAAAAACCATGGTCAACAATGTTTAACCAAGTCAACCTTGATATTTAGTTATTTGACAAAGGTCAAAGATGGTCAACTATGGTCATATGTGGTTGAGCATAATCAAATATAGGCAACAAGGTCCAACCATGGTCAACAAGATCAAGATGGTCAACCATGGTGAAACATGGCGAAACCATAGCCAATAATGGTCAACATGGTTGAATATGTTAATTATGGTCAACCATTGTCAACATGGTTAAGGTGGCCAACCATGTTCAACATGGGCATCATAGTCAACCACAATCATATATAGGTAATGCTTGCAACCTTACATCACCATGTTTAGCCATAGTAAATCATATATTAACCATACATAATCATGGAGAAATAAGCTCAATCATTGGCCAAACATGGCCACCATGTTCAACAATACTCTACCTTATTCAGCCATGTTCAACAAGATCAACCGTGATCAACCACAATCAACCATAGTAAGCCATGTTTAACATGGTCAACCATGTTCATTCATGCTCAACCACAATCAGCTAGAGTCAAGCCATGCTCAGCATGGTCAACCCATGGACAATTATGGTGAACAGGAACAGCCATGGACAACAAGGACTACCATGTTCATGGTTAGCAATAACTTGACTGTAGTCAACCATGTTCAAGAATGTTACATTAATGTAACATAAATTACATTGTTACATTAATCATTTACCATGATCAATCATGGTCAACCTCATCAACCCTAGTCAACAACTAATGTAATTTTAATATCAACATTGTAACATCACCATGGTCAAAAATTAAGGTTGATATTACCTCAATTTTAATACTAATGTTATGTTAATGGTTACATAAATATTACATTGTTGAACAAAGTTAACCATGGGTAAACTTTCTTACCATGTTTGACCATGAGTAGGCTTGCCTAACCATGTTTTAGCATGGTTGGCTTTGGTTAAATATTATTAATTTATGGTTGACCATGTAGAAATGGTTGTCCTCAATTTAAACATTTTTTTGCTTATTTGGCCATAAGTGGACATGGTAGTCCATGTTGCCCATGTTTTGACAATCTGGAGCATGGTTGGCTGTTGTTGATTTTGGTTGAGAACGGATGTACATTGTTGACCATGGTTAAGCCAAACAACAAATCATGTCACACTGTGAGTAATGATAAATATCTTCACAATGTGACAAAAAATAGACAACATCATAATGTGATGATTAATAAACATTGTTGCAATGTGATAGAGAACAAGTGAAATTGGAATGTAATGAACATCAAATGTCATTGCAATGGGATAAAAAAATACAATCACAATGCAACAAAAAACCATTGAAAACCATAGTCAACCATGATCTTCCCTTGTTTGACTGAGGTCAAACACAATCAACTATGGTCATATGTGGTCAAGCATAGTTAATTATAGGCAACAAGGTCAACCATGGTCAACATGGCCAACCATGTTCAACCCAAGTCAAATACGGCTAAATCACGATCAATGGTTGGTTGTTGTGGTCAACATGGTTGACTATGGTTAACCGTGACCAACCATGGTCAACATGGCTAGCCATGATCAACATGATCAACATGGTCATTCATGGTCAACCACAATCATGTATAGGTAAATATTGACAATGTCGATGTTGACCATATTACACCATGGTTGGATAAAATCAACCATGGTCAAACATGGTCAAGCAAGCTCAACCATGGTTGAACATGGCCACCAACTTCAGCCATAGTCTATCTTGCTCAACCATATTTAAACAAGCTTAACTATGATCAACCATGTTTTTCCATGCTCAACTAGGTCAACCATAATCAGCATAGTCAAACCATGGAAAACCATGGACAACATGGACTACTATGTTCATGGTTAACCATAACTTGAGCATAATCAACCTAATCTTGATCATAGTTAACCATGTTCGTAAGTTTAACGATGGTCAAACATGGTCACTAAATTTCATTGTGGTTGACCTTGTTTAACCAAAAACCATTGACAATCATGGTAAACTGTGTTTAACCAAGTTAACAATGATCTTCTCTTATTTGACCAAGGTTAAACATGATCAACTATGGTCATATGTGATCGAGCATAGTCAATCATAGACAATAAGGTCAAATATGGTCAATATGGTCAACCAAGTTCAACCAATGTCAAACATGGACAAATCATGGTCAACATGATGAACTATGATTAATTAGTGACCATAGTCAAGATGGCCAACAATGATCAACATGGACATCATGGTTAGCCTTGGTCAACCATATGTTGGCCATAGTCAACTATGGTCGAATAAGCTCAATCATGGTCAAACAAGGTCAGCAAGTTCAAGTATAATCTACCTCATTCAACCATGGTCAACTATTTTCATCTATGTGTGACCACTTAATAGTAATGAGAAATAAGTGTGAAAGAATGGAAAAAATATATCAATGAGAAATAAGTGAGAAATAATGGCAAAAATATATCAATAACTTGTGGTAATTCTATTATGCATCTACGATTCTTAATAACAACCACATTCATTGTAATTTTACAATCTATGAAAATGTCCCGAAACTATTTCAATGGCAAGATTCACTTAATCTCGTTCAATCGAAGATAAAACTTGCATGGGATCGACGGCTTCATCGAACAAATTGGATTCCGGAATAGAAGATATCGGTGACCAAGTAAACGATACGTAGTTCCGGGGATGAGATCTCAAATTGATACATGCAAAGGAACTATTGTATATGTCTGGACAGAATGCCGGAAGAAGTCAACAGCTCAAATAGATTTGAGGTGAAGCGCGACTTTAAGGAAAGCCAGAAAGCAATGTGTTCCAGGTCTACGAGGCAAGTCCTCTTGTTTGTATGCTAAAACAATCCTCTAAGTAATACGATCTGCGAGAGAGAAGAAAAATATCGTGTCAGTTCTGTTTGGTTGTTGGATGAGGGAAAAACGTGTGCTTTGCTCCTGGGTTGGTTCAATCGATCTCCTCCTTTTGTAAATCCACTGATACAACTGTGGGCAATGTAATGAACAATGTGACTGCGCTATCGCTGTGTATTCTAATATGAAGAATCAATCTGTCGTAATCGCTGTCTTCAGAGGGCGAATGATTGGCAATCCTTATCCACTAGCAATCTTAATCCAGTTGCAAATTCAAGTCATTAGAAAGTTCAGCTATATAATTAAATTTAACAGTTGACATTGTCACTGAATCCTCTGCTGAATGGGTGTCAAGGCTGCGTGACACAATAACATGACACTTTGAGTTTCAGTGGCTGTCTGATACAATAAAAGGCAAAGCTTGGATTTGAATGAGTAAAACCTATTGCAAGAAGGTTAGGACACAAATTGTTCTGCGTGATTGATGTAATTTCCTGTTGAGGACAACGATTTGGTGGAGTTGCATGTTATCATCAAATCGATTTGAATTCAAATCTGCGTGATAAAATGCTCGAAATTTTTAAAAAACTCCGATATAGTTACTCCCAACAAAAAAACGGCAAAGCAAGTAACAAATTTAGATATACATCAAAACATGTCTTAGTAGGGAGATTGGAAAATTTGTAAAAAATTAATTAAACAACAATATTATTATTATTACATGAGTGACATATTTATATATTTTGAAAAACATGTAACAAGATTTGTAATCATGAGATTCACTTCATTTTACTTCGGAGTTTTTTAACATATATATAGTTTTGGGTATAATATCATGAACCAATACTTTGGATTATCAATACTATATGCCCAAAAAACTTTCACTCTTGTTTCTATTACATTTTTTAATTAATCTATTTAATTAAAAAAATAAAAGTACATAATTACTTTTAAGACAAATCTTAACATTTAATTTGTGATTATTATGTATATTTTATAATATTTCATGGAGGTCAAATCCCTACATCATCTATCTAATAGTTATTGATAATTAAATTAAAATTTTAAAATCCCTATTCCAAAATAAACTTACCTATCAATATAAAAATAACTAAAACTACAATGTGAACATATCATGTACATACATCTAATAGTTTTTATGGAGAAAATCATGAATGATAGAGTGATCCACTAGTAAATCATATATTTAGATTCACATATAACATAACCATATTGATTTAGATTTAACATAGGAATGTAATTAAAAGATAGGTAATCATAATGGATGGATGATTGGAGCATGTAAATAATTGATAAATTAAATTTAAACAAATATGTTTTTCAAGTTTTTTTATTGTAAAGAATAGTTTCTTTAACATTATGAAAACTTATCATAACTCAGATGTCAAAACAACAGTGAGGATACCTATCTCTAGTTGTTATTGGTCAATGCACACTAACTCATTACCCTTATTTAATGAAAATAAAACCACAACAGGAATGATCCACTAGTGGTTCATAAGGGCGCAGGTTTTCACTCCCACCATATGCTTATGGGTCTTGGGACTTTAACCTATTTCCTTACTTCTAAGTACTAGATCAATAAACATGCAAAATCAACTTTAGGACATTGTAAAGTATAATTTTATAATACTAATTTTAATTAAAAAACTATAATTGTAAAATACTGAAATAAAATATATATAATTTGATTGAAACATATTTTTGTTTAAAAATATTTTAATATGAAAATTAGATTTAGTTCATTGCATAATTTTTTTCTCCAAGGAAAAATCGTAACTTTCATTATATGTCTGAAAATTACATGTTGTAGATGCTTCACGAGAAGCATATATAAAATATGGTGGCAAGCCACATATTAAGAAAGAGTCGGTTAAATATCTGTAACAGATATCCCACAATAAATATACAAAAATAAACAGCCTATAACAATATGCATAAGTATGATATAAGTAGAGTAGATATGTCCAAAATAAATCATCCCAAAAATAAGGGATGTGATGCCCCTTGTGAATGTTTTTTATCAAAAGGTTTGTGGATGTGTTGGTAAAATTTATGCCCATTCGGCTCTTGAATCATCCAGTGACCACATGGCAGGTGTGTTGCCTCCTTGGATAATAGATCAGAAAGTTGGTTCCTCTCCCTGTATATACGATGACATGAAATTGTGTCAAATTGAGATTTTAATAGTAATACATCATCCAATAAGTTCTAAAGTGTGTGCACGTGACAAATATATTTTTGATTTGACCAATTAATGATAAGCTTGGAATCTCCAAAAATCTGAAGGTGCATGCATCATTTTTCTAATGAAAATGAGAGAAGGTGTTTGAGCCTGATAAGTTCATCATAGTTGTTAGTGCCTCTTCCTAGCCTCATTCTTAATTTGAAATCCCCATGGAGATATAAGATCGCACCACTACCACAACCATCTTGTTGTGCAGATCCATCAAAATATGCCCATGGGGTTGTCCTATCAATGGTCTCTGCTATGATGGAACTATGAATGCTTGGGATCATCTTCGGGGAATCATGTTATAAAGAGTAGAAATGTGAGCAGAGGAAAAATTCTAGTTGGGGACCTTCCCTTAGAAGTAAGCTTATTCTTGCATAGTCAGATACCCCAAAAAACTAGTAGAGGGAGGTTCCTAAGCTTAGAGGGATGTGTTTGGTTCCACCACAATCCCCAAGCTGATAAAATTGATTGTCCTATCCATATTATGTTGATATTAAATACTTAAATAAATTGATGTCATAATCTAGATGTAGTGGGGAAATGAAGGAAGAGATGGTCGATACTTTCTTCAACATTCCTGCAAAGAGCACACCAGGAGGGTCCCTGAAATGTCTATCTTTGAAGAGTGTCACCAGTGAGTGATTTGTTATGTAGGATACACCACATGAAAAGATTTTCCCTATGAGGGCCTTTTAGTTTCCATAGGGGACACCACCACCATACCACATCAGGAAACTTGTGACCAGCATATATGATGGGGTATCCATCCTTAGGGGTATACATGCCATGTTGTGATAAGGCCAATACAAGCTCATCATCCATGTCCAAAATCCTAACATGTGATTCTTTTAGTGCACTAATATATCTTTCCCATTATTGATGCCATTCAACATGTATGCTTAGTTCTAGTGTTGATTTCCAAGCTTTTGTAAAAATAGTGGTGTTGGTTGGATCATCATTGTGATCAAGATTTGATATGCTATATTGATCCAAAATTTGGATGTGTTTAGATGGGAGGGTGTGTGCATTACCACATCCTGACCAGGGATCCATTCAGATATGAACCTGATTTCCTGAACCAATTCTCAAAGCTAGACAATTTATAATGTGCTCAATAGATTTTAGTATGACACACCAAATCATGGAGATATTAACCATGTTCTGTTGTGGCCTCTTGATCCATTCAATGGAGTGAGAGGAAATATATATTTCCTGGTGACCACCTTGGTCCACAAATTATTTGTTGTAAGGACTTTCCAACCCAATTTTGCAGCAAGAGATTTAGAGAAACATCAGATATTTTTCAATCCCCACCCTCCCCATTTCTTTGGCAGAGTGATTAGATCCCATTTGACCCAAGAAAAAGTATGGCCTTCCATAGTTCCTCCCCATAGAAATATTCTACAAATATATTGAATTATAGCCATATGTGATGCCAAATATTTAGCCTTCGTTCAATTTTGGCCACCAAACAAGACCAAACAGTAATTTTGTATTTATTGGGATTGAGCCGAAACCCTAGATATTTAAGACCATCTTCAAATGATAGGGGAGAAAAGGGGAATAGTTGTAGGGAAAAAATTATTTCATGCTGAGAGCATCTGAAAGATCATAGAGTGGATTTTACGTGATTACGCATCATACCAATGGCTTTACAGAATAACTTGAGTGCAGAATTGAAGACAATGGAGTTGTTGATAGATCCATTCAGGAATATGAGATCATCATCCACAAAGAGGAGATGTGATAGAACATAATTATCAACAATTTTGATGCCCTTTAATATCCCATTGTTCTTTTTGTCAGTTATTAATCTACTCAGGCCTTCCATTACTAATAAGAAGAGTAGCGATGATAAGGGGCAGCCTTTCCTAAGTCAACTCTCAACGTGAAAGAATTCAGAAGTTGATACATTTATGAGAACATTATATGACATTGTTGTAATAAAACACATCATTCAGTTGATGACAGAGATAGGGAAACCCGAGTGTGTTAGAAGAATCTGAATATATAGCCAGATAGTCCTGTCTAAAGCCTTTGCAAGGACAATCTTGAGAATCATGCCCTTTAAATTTTTGACATGCATGGAATGAATCCCTTCCTGGGTGATGCCAATGGCATCATGGATCTGAAGATTTTCCATAAAGGAAAATTTTTCATATGAGGTATGAGAAAGAATAGGTTTAATCTGATTAGTAATGATTTTGGAAATAATCTTATAAATGTAGTTACAAAGAGAGATAGGTTTGTTGTCATTGAAGGATCAAGGCGAATCAGATTTTAGAATGAGGACAATGAAGATTGAGTTAAATGCATCGTACATACGACCATTTGTCTTATATTCTTTAATAACCCAAAGAAGGCCTTGTCCTAGTAATTCAAAGAAGGATATAGAAAAATTGAATGACCAACCATTCATGCTCGGACTATTGTCCTTCTTGAACCATTTGAGCATAGCTTCTAGCTCTGCCATCGATACAAGTTTGTTTAGGTCCTCAACTGCTTCATCATCTACAAACCGCGGAAAGAGACCTCCAATTTTAGCAATTGATGCCAGGGCGGCTTCCTGTGGGGCCTTAAATAGTCAATCAAAGTGGGAAGAGTCCAATGCAGCTAGTTGATTGAAATAATATATAGATTGACCTTCCTCAATTTCCATGGACCATATGGTGTTGATGGATTTTCAACCTTTAGTGAATTGTTGATAAAATTTGGTGTTGTCATCTCCAACTTGTAACCATGTAGCTTTTCTCTTGAGCCTCCACATCTCTTCTCTATCCTTAAGGATTATGAGTCTGTCTACTTCCAACTTAATGACCCAATATTTAGACTAATTTTTTGTGTAGCCTCCACCTCCTCATTCTTCTAACCTTGCTAATCCCTCTTCAATGGAGCTAATAGAAATATAATGTTGCATTCTTTTTTCCTTGGCCCATTCAATCTTTTTCCTTTTTAGGCAGAAAAGCTTATTTGCAAAAAATGTAGTTGTAGTATGTCCAATAAATGGAGGGTCTTCTAGCCAAGTTTCTTTAACAAGTTGAATGTAGGTCACATTTGATAGCCAGGTCGAGTTGGATTTTAAGGGAGCTTTTGGCTTTGGATAAGAACCAGAGATATCTAGATATCTCAGGGAGTGATAAAAAATTCCATCTGAACCAACCCATTTCCTGAAAAATGCCAATTTATCTAGTAGTGCTTCTTTAATGAGGAATCGATCCAGCCTCCTAGAAAGCATGGCATTCACAGTTCTCTTTTTACACCAGGTCGGTTGAAGGAGAGCCATCGGGATATCGGTCAAATAGTGATGGTCCAAAAAGGGGCCAATCATGTTTGTGAGTGTGTCCATCTAAGCATGGGTACATGGGGGTTTTGCTAGACCCAATGAAAAGTTAAGGTCGCCTCCGAGAATAATATTATCAGATTTCATAAATAAAAATTTAATTACCATCTACCATAATTCCATTCAATTGTGGCAGGGACCATAGATATTCACAATTATGAGTTCCGTCCCAAGTTTTTCATATAAAACATCTGCTACTAGCACACCCTCCCTTCCCCATACATTAAGGAGCCTCAAGACTCTGGGGTTGATGCCAATAGTGATGCCCCTAGATCGACCGAAAGGATCAAGTGCATGGATGGTCCAACCTGATAGAATTGCTGCTAGGGAAAGGATAATATGATCACAAACACTTAGAGTTTCCTGTAATAGAATCACATCCACCTTATCTACCTTTAGAACTGTCCTCAAGGCTAGTCGTTTAACAGGGCTTACAAACCCACGAAAGTTGAAGGAGAGCCACTTTATGGGGGGGTCGAAAAAGGGGTATTTCTTGCTCTAAGAACCGCAAAAATGGATAGTTGTATACCTTTAGCTACATTGATTCCAACCTTATGAATGGATTTTAACACGTTATAATTTCTACCACGGGTGTATTTAGGAATATTCAGGGGAGAGCATGCACCCAACCCACATCCGGTTGATGCACAAGATTTGACCAGAGATTGTAGGTTGTATCTATGGTTGGTAAGGGAATCAAATTATTTGTTCGTGGTGGAATTGGAGCACTTTGGAATGGTAGGGATGGAAGGAGAAGGAATGGAAAAAATAGTAGGGGAGGAATACGAGGGGAAAGGTATCGAAGAAATATTAAAATCAGAAAGAATAACCTCATTCTAGTGATTATGATAAAAAACAGATGGCTCATTCGAATCAAAAATAAAAAAGAGAGGAGAAATGGAAACAGTACTTGGAGGAGGACCGGAAGCTACTAAGCACGCTCTTGTGATACTTGGTGAAGGCGGTTGTGCAAAAGCAATCAATTTTCCTTTATTTTTTGTGGATGCTTTTGATGTGTGAGTCACTTCCTTCTGCGACTGCTTCTCCTTCAGAGATGACTTCCAAACCTTCCAAACATTACCTTACAATGTCACTGGAGAGGATTAACTTTGGTGAGTAAGAGATACTCCTTGAAGAGATGAAAAAATTTGTGGCAGTGCCTACACTAGAAGGGTGCCCCTTCATAGTCCAACAATTGCAATTTGGTGGTTCTTCTCCATTGGATCTTCAGATCTTCCTCCAACCCTTCACATGTGTTAAGGTGAGCTAGAATATAGGAAAAATCCATCTTCCTTGTATCAATGAAAGATTTATCAAAGTAAATATAAGTCCCCAGCTCATTAACACTGCATTTGATTATATCATCTAACCATAGATGTAGAAGAAATCCTAGAAGTCTGTCCCAAATGGGACTTGCCCCTAGTTTTTCCCAATATGGATCAAAAAGAGGGTTACACCCCTTCAGCCATACAATGCCAATTTGATATGCGAAAAATTTGAGAGAACCCATTCAGCATGTTCTGGCCTGTGAAAAATTAGAACAGACCATCCCCTTGTCATCATTGCAACCGATGGTAAAACCTCCAAAACCTGGC
This sequence comes from Pinus albicaulis, assembly GCA_034641835.2. NCBI lineage: Eukaryota > Viridiplantae > Streptophyta > Pinopsida > Pinales > Pinaceae > Pinus > Pinus albicaulis. The sequence continues at coordinate 155,728,297 of CM076572.1, read as the reverse complement.
CCCAAATCTCCAAAACCAACTTCCGCAAGCGGGGGGCATAATAGTTCCTACCAAAAACTTGACCAACCAATACCCTACCTACTGTGTTGATGACCTCGACCATCCGCAACCCCTCCCTGAGGATCCAATGACTCCCTTTTTTGATGACCTTGATACACTTAGATTTTTTCACACTTCGCTTGTTAGGACCCTATATTACTAGTATAGTCCCTTATTGTTGTTAGTGTAACCCCTTTATTGTTATTATTGTACCCCTGTAACCCCCATATTTTTATTATTGTGCCCTTAAATTATTATTGTTAGGTTAGATAGGATTACATTGTGGCCCCATGGACTCCTATATATAGAAACGAGGTTTTGTAATTTGTATCATCCAAGAATTGTTCATTCATGTAATGTATTGGAGGTTGCCCCCTTGAAGTTGCTTATTTCTAAGATTTTGATATCTCTTTCTTCTATTTTTGGAGCTGGTTTCACAACATTTGGTATCAGAGCTTTGGATTCCAGGGTTTCGCTGCTCCAAACAGGTCATCATGGAATTTTTTCTATAACTTTTTTTCTACGAAGGTTTAGAAGCTGAAATTTTTAGAGTGCGAAGCTGAAATCCTGAGGAAAATCTTCGCACAATTTCATAGCTTGGTTCACCACATTTTTGGAGATATGATCTGTTGAATTTAGGGATTTTTGCAAGCTCCTGAATTTCACTTAAAACGGTCATCGACAAATTTTCGCTATAAATTTTTTTCTATGAAGTTTCAAAAGCAGAAATATTTAGAGAGTGAAGCTGAAATCCTGAGGAACATCTTCAAAAAAATTTAGATCCTGGTTCAAAATATTTACAGAGATATAATCTGTGGAAGTTAGGGTGTTTTCAGGCTCCCGAATTTCATCTCAAAGAGGTGATCATGGGAAAATATTCATAACTCTCTCTAAGCATCAGATTGGAATTTTGTAAAAAGCGACTGGAAGTACGTAGACTGTAGTTTATTTTCTACATATTTCATAGCCAAAGGAGCAAACAGTGACATGTGGAAAGTCATACAAGTTCTCTCTACTGAACTAGTCCATAATTAGGTCATTGTGGGTGATTGGACATTAACATTGCCTTGAAGAATCCAAATCAAGTCAGACCTGTAGCATTTAAAAGAAGCTTCAGAGGACTACTACAGGGACGAATTTCAGATATTGAGGATCTGCAAGTATAGAGATAAGTCAATTTCAATATTGAGCTCCTCAAAAGCAAGTAAAAGGTGTGTAATTTTATTTTTTTCCTGAACTGCATAAGTCTTGTTTGAAGAATCAAGTTGAATTGATTCCAAGGGCATATTGTAGAATATATTTCAGTGTTGGGTTCTGAAATTCCTCCTAAAAATAATTCAACACCCATTAAGCCTTTAGAAGGCTCTACTATTACTCATGAAGACGAAGAATGGCAACATGACATATCAAATTTACAAGAGCAAGTGCAACAAATTTTGCTCTCGCAAAGATCAACAAAAAATAACATGGAAGTTTTGAAGAAAGGCATGGAAACTAAGATGGATGGTTTGAGGAAAGGTGTGGAATCTAAGATGGACGGTTTGAAGAATGGAATGGAAGCTAAGATCGATGGCGTGGAAGCTAGCATGGAATCTAAGATGGATGACATGGAAGCTAACATCGATGAAAAAATGGAAAACATGAAGAATGATCTAAAAGAATACATGGAAGGTTTGACAAAGTTGATACAAAAAATGTTTCTGAATGGTGAAAATATAGTAGAGGAAACTCATGATGAGAACAAAATAAATGTTAATCGTGATTTCATAAACTCTAATATTGGCGGGAAGAACCACCATATTCCAAAAATGGATATGAGGAATTTTGATGGTGTTCCTCTAAAAATTGTTATCTTGACATTCTACTATTTTTATGAACTCATTATCACTCATACTTCCTCCTTTTCAAGTCTAACACATCAGTTCCTCATATCAAGCCTTGAAAATAAGAGAAAAGTTCTCAAAAATCGCCTTCACTCTGGTATCACGCCTGCGGTCTCGCACCTAATGTTCATGACTCCTGCATACTTGAACGCACTTTCTATGTGTTAAGGGTGCAGGCCCCTATAAAAGATTAAAAAGGCGCAAGTAAACTCAAAAAGATCACTTTTAGTAATTTCTAGAAGCCTCTGGAAGGAATCTTGCAGTGGCATAACTGCTCTTTTGAGGTTCATGTATCCCTTGCCTTAAAGAGCTAACCCCTTGATGTGAGGATCTTATCCCTTTGAAGGAGGATTCTATCCCTTCATAGTTGGAACTGAAACCTCCTCTTTTGCACTATAAAAAGAGGCATTAGGTAGCCTCAAGGGGAGTTCAAGCTTTAGAATTATTTGAGGTGAAGTGCTGTTGGGATTTAGACTCATTTAACTGAGATTTTGTGAGGAGAGATCACATACCTCTATCTATCTCAGTCAGAAGAGTGCAAGGCTTGTCAGAGCAGAGGAGATTCCTGCTTCAGACCCTGGGAAGGCATGTTCAACATCAAGGCTAAGGTTGTAAGGTTTTCCTTCTTTCAAAGTTAATACAAATAAATTCATTTTTCTCAATAAGCTATTAATTAACTATTTATTTCATGGATTCCTTGATCACCATGATAGGCATGTTTTATTATATTTACTATACAGGTGTTATTTAATGTTTTCTTGTTTGTGACTGTAGGTTTACAAAGATAACTCCTTCAAGTGCACGAGGGACAACAACTTCGAACACGCATTGGATCTACGGTAAGACCTTGACACCTTTATAGTATTCTTTTGTAAATCACATATGTTTAGAGAAAGATAGGTTTATTTGGCTATTTGTTGCTAGATTACGTTTTGGTACTAGGGAGATCGATATTTTCTGCAAAAATTGATTTACCTGCCCAACAGATGGAAAGGATCCTATAATGTGGATACTATAGATGGAGCAATATTTCGATCTCAATAATGTGTAAAACACACAAAAGGTACACATTGCAACTTTACATTTAGAACAAAATACATTTGTATGGTATCGATGGCTTTTCTCCCATAAAAAAATTGTCACTTGGTAAATTTTTATGGAGGAAATGATAGCACATTATGAGGATACAAAGAGAAACACCTCTTTAGCCAATTGATAAATCTAAAATAAAAGGGTTTAGTGGGGGAGCACATTGAGGACTTCCAAAAATTGAATATAAGGGTAACTAATATTCTAAAGGAACACAGAATTGATCTCTTCATAGGTACTTTAAAGGATAACATCTAACTTGAAGTTCAAGTTTTGGAACCTGATTCATTGGAGAAGGCATTCAGGTTGGCGAGAAAAATTGAATGTAAAATTATGGTGATAAGGAAGCCTACCACTCACTTCTATAAAGAGGGAAGTGTTGCTACTCCTAGATTTCCACAACCTACAAGGTTGACACCACAAGAATTGGAAGAAAAAAGAGCAAAAGGGCTTTGCTACAGTTGTGATGGAAAATACACTAAAGGTCATAAGTAAAAGCGAGAAGAAATTATTTTACATAGATTGTGAAGAGGAAGAAGAAAAATGAATAAGAAGGAGATATATGGGACGAAGAACCAACTCAAGAGGAAGAATGAGTTCAACCATATTGTGTAATGCATTAGTAGAATTACCACTCCTCAAACTTGAAGATAGGTAGTATACTAAGAAGAAAAAGGTAATAGTAGGATTGAATACCTGTGAAATTCCATTATTTATCCATTGTGTTGTGCCAAGGAATTGAATTATTTCCTATACCCAACACCAGAATGTCAAGTGATGGTTACAAATGGAGGAACTATAAATTGCTCTGGAAAATGCCATAATATCAAGCTAACCATGGGGGAATATGCATTGAATAGTCCAATGCTTTCCATTCCTATGGGAGGTGCTGATGTTATACTAGGAGTACAATGGTTACAATTTTTGGGGACGGTAGCTTTTAATTTTCAAGAACTTTTCTTGAAATTTTTTTCAGAAGGAAAGGAAGTTGAATTACAGGGTATTGCAATGAAGCCGGGAAAGATAATAAGCTCTAATGTCATGAAAAATCTTCTAAATAAAGAACAACGAGGTGTAATTGCACAATTATGCTCACTAGAAGTTCCAACATCAAAATCATCTATTTCTGCAGATCTCAAAAAAATCTTGGACAATCATTCCAAGGTTTTTGAAACTCCCAAAGGACTCCCACCTATTCATGATCATGATCATGCTATTCATTTGATTCCAAGAAGTGTTCCTCCAAACATCAGGCCTTATAGATATCGTTATGTCCGAAAGAGCGAAAATGAACATATGATTGCAGAAATGTTAGAGGTTGGTATAATTCAACCTAGTCAAAGTTATTTCTCTGCTCCTATAGTATTGGTACACAAGAAGGATGGATCATGGCGCATGTGTCCAAATTATAGGGAGCTCAATAAGCTCACCATTAAAGATAAATTTCCCATTCCTATGATTGATGAATTATTGGATGAATTACATGGAGAAATTTATTTTACCAAGTTGGATCTTCATTCAGGATATCATGAAATTAGAATGAAGACTGAAGATATTCCAAAAATAGCAATTCAAACTCATGGGGGTCATTATGAATTTTTGTTCATGCCTTTTGGCCTTACCAATGCACCTTCTACATTTCAAGGCTTAATGAATTCCATTTTCAAACCCTTCCTTAGAAAATTTGTGCTAGTATTTTCTGATGATATACTAATCTATAGCAGGTCTTGGAAGGATCATGTTCAACATGTTGAGAGGGTGCTCAAACTATTGCAGGAGAAACAATTATATGCAAAAACATCCAAATGTTTCTTTCGAGTACAAGAGGTGGAATATCTGGGTCATATTGCATCTCATGAGGGTGTTAAGGTAGACCCTAACAAAATTAAAGCCATTAAAGAATGGAAAGTCCCCACTACCGTAAAGCAGTTGCGAGGATTTCTCAGGTTAATAGGGTATTATCGCAAGTTTGTTAAGAATTATGGGAGAATAGCAGCACCTCTAATAACATTATTGAAGAAGGATGGATTTTCATGGACTCCTAAAGCAACTAAGGCCTTTTAACATCTTAAAGAGTTAATGTGCCTAGCATCGGTCTTAGCTATGCCAGACTTCACAAAAACCTTTATTATGGAATGTGATGCCTTGGGAAATGGAATTGGTGCTGTTTTAATGCAAGAAGGGAGACTCATTGCTTTTGAAAGTCATCCAATCAAAGGAAAGTATTTACAGAAAGTTATTTATGAGAAAGAAATGTTAGCAATACTGCATGCACTAAAGAAATGGCAAACTTACCTAATGGGAAGACACTTCAAGGTAAAATATGATCATGATAGTCTTAAGCGCTTTTTGGAACAAATAATATCTTCATAAGAGCAACAAAAATGGGTCACAAAGATGTTGGGTTATGACTTCGAAATAATCTACAAAAAAGGGAAGCTAAATGTTGTTGTAGATGCACTCTCAAGAAATAATTAAGAGGTGGAAGCATCTCTTTATGCCATTTCTATTATCCAACCAGATTGGATAACTGAAGCAAGGTATGAATGGAAGAAGGACAAAGAAGTGTGGACACTCATTCAAAAGTTGCAACAAGATCCTAGTACATCTGATACATTTTGTTGGAAAAATGATTCCTTATGGTACAAAGATCGCTTATATCTTTGTAAGAATTCCCAAATAAAACAAAATATTGTTTTGGAATTTCACACTTCTCCTTTATGAGGACACTCGGGATTTTGAAAAACTTACCACAAGGTGAAGAAAGAATTTTTTTGGGATGGCCTTAAATATGATATTCAAAAGTTTCTCGCGGAATGTTTGATTTGCCAGCAGAATAAAGTTGAGACAATTAAGACCCCAGGTCTTTGAAAACCTTTATCCATTCCAAGTCAACGTTGGGAGGAGATTTCAATGGATTTAATCACAGGTTTACCTAAGTCCGAAGGAAAGAGTGTCATAATGGTGGTAGTTGATAGACTTACCAAGTATGCACACTTTTGTGCATTATCTCATCTATTTAAAGAAAGTATAGTTGCTACTACATTTATGGACACAATTCAAAAGCTACATGGAAAACCAAGGGTTATTGTGAGCGACATAGATCCCATTTTTACTGGAAATTTTTGGATGGTGTTATTTTCTTGTTTGGGTACTCAATTAGCTCATAGCTCATATTATCATCCTTAATCTGATGGTCAAACTGAGATAGTAAATAAATATTTGGAAGGATATATTCGTTGTTTTGTATCTCATAAACAAACACAATGGGTCAAGTGGTTACCTCTCGCTGAATGGTGGTATAACACTTCCTTCCATATTCCAGAAAAAATGACCCCATTTATGGCACTTTATGGATATCATCCACCATCCATCACATCATATTTAAGAGAAAATTTGAAGGTTCAATCAGTGGAAGATCACATTGAACATCAACAAAAAGTTCTCCAAATCTTAAAGGATAACCTGAATTTGGCACAAAATCGAATGAAACAACAGGGAGATCAACATCGCAGCGAGAGAAGTTTTGATGTAGGAGACTGGGTATTTGTACGGCTACAACCATACAAACAAATGTCCCTCAAGAAAGCTAAGAAGGATAATAAATTACCGACAAAGTGCTATGGTCCTTACAAGTTGTTGCAAAAGATTGGTACTATGGCATACAAATTGGAGCTTCCTGCTTCTTCACGAGTGCATCCAATTTTCCATGTTTCATGCTTAAAGAAGGTTATAGGTGAAAATATTCTAGTTCAAACAGTATTGCTAGAACTTGATGAGGAAGGAAAAATCATATTGGAACCTGAAGCGGTCATGGAAATAAGAACTCGACAGCTACGAAACCGATCAATTTCAGAGTATCTCATCAAGTGGACGAACTTACCCACTGAAGATTCTACATGGGAGGATGATAATTTTATACAGAAGCACCCATAGCTACTCAAGCATTGAGGAAAACACTTTTCTGAAGGAGAGGGGCATGTTAGGTCCCTATATTACTAGTATAGTTCCTTATTGTTGTTAGTGTAACCCCCTTATTGTTATTATTGTACCCTTGTAACCCCCATATTTTTATTATTGTAGAAATTTGAATAAATGATATATTATTCACCAAGATTCTCTTGATCAAACACTATTTTATCTTCATGCACAATACATAATCTCTTCTACCATTGATCATTACATGTGGAAATAAAATCAATTGCATGCGCACATTAAAACCATAAACAATCACACATATGAACACAGTATTTCATGGGAAAGCTTAAAGCTGAAAACCCCAAATATCTGTATATTATATGTCATAGAGATCATGTAACAATCATTGTACAAAGTTCCTCACAAGCTCTCAGCACAACCTCCAATTTCTACACACTAATCAAGCTAGATCTAGCCAAACACATGCTTCGATCTCTGCCACCTGATAGCCAGCATCTATTGCGTAATCAATGCTATAGGATGGCTCATTAAATAACTTGAACCACCTGTCTTGTACTGCGCAATCCTCATGGGCTCCTCCAATCACTGGTTGTTGCAAATATGCAACAGTATAGTCACAACTGATAGTTAACCTGCTCTTTCACCTATCTCCGCACTAGTCTCCACTGAAACTGTCCATGCACTTGTAATTAGTGAATTAATTAATTAATTCACACCACTCTTCACTAGTGTATTAATTAGTTAGACTAAATACAACTAGTTCAACTATATTTAGATTAGTTAAACTAAACACAACTCCATTAACTCCTCAATCAACTCCACCAAACTCTCTCACATGAGCTCTAACTAAAGTCTCCATGCAATAGCTCCACCTAACGCTTAGGAATAGTGTAATTCCTTATGTCAGCTCATGTGCCACATGTGTGCACTTAACTGAAGTGCTCAAAGAGAATAAGATAATGTTTATAGTCCAAATATTATTAAGAGCTAATAATATTCGACATATCTATTTTTAGACTGGCAATCTAAAAATAGATTCCGCCCAATATGTCTGAAAATAGAAGTCCATCTATTTTTTCAAGACTTTAGTTAACCATCCAATGTAGCATCCTAACCTAAAGAAAATATCCATATGTCTAAAAATGTATACAGTTCAAAACATCTCTGCGCTAAAAGAGCTGAGGGCCCATTTAGCAAAGATCACTTCTTTCCACTAAGCTCATCATCTTGTTGCAATCTCAACACTCCCTCTCAACAAGATAAGATATCACACTTTCCACCCCTATCCTGCCTCTGTGGTATTCAAATTTTCTCCTGGTGAGCGCCTTCATCAAGATATCAGCATCCTGATCCTCCGTGGGAATGTATGAAAGTAACATGATCTTCCGCTACACACAATCTCTGATATGATGATAATGATCCGTGAATCCATGCCGCCTCAACTCATCCTCCTGTCTGTACCATAATCCATATCCCGATGTGCCTCTGAGATATCTCAATGCATGCTTCCCCGCCTTCCAAAAGAGCTTGGTAGGCTTAACCATAGCTTGTGAAAGTTGGTTGTCTGCATAGCATATGTCGGGTTGTCTATTGACCAGATACATAAGCAACCCCACCAACTGTCGATAAACAGTGGCATCCACTACCTCCGCCGAAGTAGCATCCTCCTTCCTCCATCCACCAAGAAGAGGAGTATTAACAGGCTTGCAGCTATTCATGTTGAACTTCTCCAGTATCTCCCGGGCATACTTACCATGAGAAATAAATATTCCACCACTGCACTACCAAATTTCCAATCCCAGGAAATAATGAAGGAGGCCCAAGTCTTTCATCTCAAACTCTTTTGCAAGATCCTCCTTGCATGAGAGTATCAACAGCTCATCACCTTTTAAAATCAAATCATATACATAAAGTACAATTATTAGCAACTTACCCTCCACCACTATCTAGTATAGGTTCGGATCCACCTCATTCTTGGAGAATCCAAGTTTGGTAAAATAACTGTCGATCCGTGTGTACCAAGCACGAGGTGTTTGTTTCAACCCATACAGTGCTCTTTTGAGCCTGCACACATGCGACTCACAGCTGAAGATCTTGAAACCTTCAGGCTGCTCTATGTACACTTCCTCCTCAATGAATCCGTTGAGGAATGCAGTCTTCACATCCATCTGATGAATGTGCCACCCCATCTATGTTGAGAGAGCTAGGATGCTCCGTATGGAAGAATACCTTGCGACAGGTGCAAAGGTTTCCTCATAGTCGATCCCCTCAATATGTGAGAAGCCTTGGGCAAAAAATCTTGCCTTGTACTTCTCCACACTCCCGTCAGCTGCCTGCTTCACTTTATAGATCCATTGCGAACCCACCATTGATTTCCCTTCCGGCCTTGGGACAATCTCCCATGCACTTTTTCTGACAATCGAATCATACTCTTCCACGATGGCATCTACCCATGCAGAGTTCTCCAAAGCTTCCTCGAAAGAGGATGGCTCTATCACGATACAATGACTCATGAGAGCCATGTATCCAATGTACCGATCAGGTGACTGTCTCTATCTCCGCTATGATGTAGGTGCTCCTACAATTCTTTCCGCATCTTGAGCCAGTCCCTCAGCTTCTGTAGTGCGCTTCCACCCTCTGATGGTTGGCGTTGCATGAGTGGTCTCTTCCACTCCATGAACCTCATCTTGTGGCTGATCCACATCCTGAGACTCATCCTTAGGAACTAATAGCTCTCATATCCGCATGCAAGTGTGCTCCTCCTCAAGCGAACACTTCTATGGCTTTCTCTCATGAAATTTGATATCCCATCGCACAATAACGGGGAATAACGCCAGAGGCCGACACAACTATAGTCATCAGTGTATCGTTGTACCCCACAAATATCCCAACCTCTGCAGTCGGCTCCAGCTTCTTCCCGGCATTTTTCGTCACATGAATGTAAACAGGTGAACCAAAAATCCTCAAATGGGAAATATCAGGCCTCTTACCAGAAAACGCCTCCTCGGGTGTACTCATGCCAAGTATCCTCTGAGGACAACGGTTCTGCACATATACTGTAGTATTGCATGCCTCTGCCCCTGCGGAGGCGGGGAAGGCCCTGATCATGCAACATTGCCCGTGCAGCACCCACGATCGTTCTGTTCTTCCGCTCAGCAACCCTATTCTACTGTGGGTTATGAGGTGCTATGAGCTCTCCTCGAATTCCTTCTGCGCTGCAAAACTCCTTGAATTCGCTAGAGATGAATTCAACACCATTGTCGCTCCTAAGATACTGCACCTCCTTCCCCAATTCTTTCTCAACCAGTGCCTTGAACTCACAGAAATTTGAGTATGTCTCACTCTTCTTCAGCATGAAGAAGATCCTGCACTTACGAGAAAAATCATCAACAAATATCACATAGTAACTATTCTTTGATTTCGAAGCTACTGAGAAAGGTCCACACACGTCTGTGTGAATTCTCTCAAGGATCATCGTGGCGCGACTATCCTTCTCTTGAAAGGTGTCTTTCACAAATTTTCCCAAGGTACATCCCTTGCACTGATCTGACTGCGCAAGAGTACCCATAGGAAGCCTAGTAGAAATCTACTGCAGTATCTTCAAAGCTCCATGGTGAAGGTGGCCCAATCTTCGGTGCCACAAATCGCCATCATCCAGGCTCAACACTCCTTCTGCCTTTCTTGCCATTGCTGCACAACCATCTACATGCAATTGATAAAGGTTCTTAACTTGAACCCCTATCCTCCGGGTCTCACCAGTTGCCCTACTGCGCAGGAAAGCCTTTCCCTCGCTAAACACAACATCATATCCCTTGTCTTCTAACATTGCCATAGAGATAAGATTCTTCTTCAATCCTAGAACATGCATCACTTCATTCAATACGAAGGGTTTACCAAACTCCCTCTAAAAGGAAATGGTACCGTTACCAGTCGCACTGTATCTACCATCGTCTCCCCTCTCGATGTGCACTCCATGATCTTTCTCATCCAGATTAGTAAACAAATCTCGATCTCCTGTCATGTGAAAAGACACATCACTGTCAAGAAACCACATTGAACCCATCACACTTGATACCAAGCATGTGATCAGTGAAAAATCCAGCTCAAACTGCGAGGCTAAGGCCTCTCCAGCTGCATATCCAGCAGCCTGCTTATTTTTCTTCTTCTGTGGACAACTAGTGGCGTAATTTCCATGTTGGTGACAGTGAAAGCGCTTCACCTTGGACATGTCCTGCTTCTTGCCTTTCACACCGGATTGAGAAGATTTCTTGCTCTTCCCCTTATTTTCTTTGGCAGCCAAAGCGCAATTCTCTTCATCAGAGTTCTTTGATGAAGATCCATCCCTGGTACTTCGACTTCTCACCTCTTGCACAAGATCTGACCAAAGTCGCTCCCATACTGGAAATTTCTCCCAACCATTGACAGAGTCCTGATAGGAATGCCAACTCTTCGGAAGCCCAAGGAGAGCCAATCTCACCAATTCCTCATCATCAACAGTAACCGCCACACTTCCCAGCTCATCCCTGCATTGGATGAACCTCGTGAGGTACTTGGGCATACTGTCGCCTTTCTCCATTTTTATGTTTCCGAGTTTATCCTTGAGCGCCAACTTCCTCTGATCGCTCTTGCTTTGGAATAAATCTGTCAAATATTTCCACATCAAGAATGGAGAAGCTTTAGCATGAAGGCTGGATACTATGTGATCCTTCACACCTTCCAACAGAATCCTTTGACACTTTGTTGTCTTCTTTTTCCATGCATCAAGTACGACAGCATCACTAGAAGTAGGTTTTGGAATTTCTACATCTATGAACTCCTTCAACCCATTTTCCATGCAATATAATTCAAGTTTCCCTCAAGGGCATACTCCAATCGCAATCCGTTGAAAGACATCTCAACTTTGACACCAAGAAAACACTACTCCAAATTCGAATTCCACCAGCACAAAACTCAACCGCTTCAATGTTTTGCAATTGCTCCAATGATCAATATCGCTTTGATACCATGTATAAATTTGAATAACTAATATATTATTCACTGAGATTCTCCTAATCACACACAATTTTATCTTCGTGCACAATACAGAATCTCTTCTCCCATTGATCATTACATGCGGAAATAAAGTCAATTGCATGCACACATTAAAACCATAAACAATCACACATATGAACACAGTATTTCATGGGAAAGCTTAAAGCTGAAAACCCCAACTATCTGTATATTATATTTCATAGATATCATGTAAAAATAATTGTACAAAGCTCCTCACAAGCTCTCAGCACAACCTCCAATTTCTACACACTAATCAAGCTAGATCTAGCAAAACACATGCTCCAATCTCTACTACCTGATAGCCAGGCTCTATTGCGTAATCAATGCTGTAGTATGGCTCATTAAATAACTTGAACCACCTGGCTTGTACTGCGCAATCTTCATGGGCTCCTCCAATCACTGGTTGTTGCAAATATGCAACAGTATAGTCACAACTGATAGTTAACCTGCTCTTTCACCTATCTTTGCACTGGTCTCCACTCAAACTGTCCATGCACTAAATTTAACTAATGTATTCTTTAGTTGATTAATGAGTTTATAATTAGTGAATTAATTAATAATTAATTCACACCACTCTTCACTAGTGTATTAATCAGTTAGACTAAATACAACTAGTTCAACTATGTTTAGATCAGTTAAACTGAACACAACTCCATTAACTCCGCAATCAACTCCACCAAACTCTCTCGCACAAGTTTTACTTGAAGTCTCCATGCAATAGCTTCACTTAACCCTTAGGAATAGCATAATTCCTTCTGTCAGCTCCTATGCCGCATCTATGCACTTAACTGAAGTACTCCAAGAGAATAAGATAATGTTTATAGTCCAAATATTATTAAGAGCTAATAATATTCAACATATCTATTTTTAGACTGGCAATCTAAAAATAGATTCTGCCCAATATGTCTAAAAATAGAAGTCCATCTATTTTTTCCGACTTGAACAACCATCCGCAAATAGCATCCTGCAACTCATAGAACATGATCCATATGTCTAAAAATAGACATAGTCTAAAAATAGACATTGCGCCAAAAATAGGCTGCGGGCCCACTTAGTGAAGACGACTTCTTTCCACTAAGCTCATAATCTTGTTGCAATCTCAAAACTCCCTCTCAACAAGATAAGGATTATCCGCCACCCCTATCCTGCCTCTGTGGTATTCGAATTTTCTCCTGGTGAGCACCTTCGTCAAGATATCAGCATCCTGATCCTTCGTGGGAATGTATGAAAGTAACATGATCTTCCGTTGCACACAATCTCTGATATGATGATACTGATCTGTGAAGCCATGCCACCTCAACTCATCCTCCTATCTGTACCATAATCCATATCCCGATGTGTCTCTAAGATATCTCAATACATGCTTCCCCACCTTCCAAAAGAGCTTGGTAGGCTTAACCATAGCTTGTGAAAGCTGGTTAACTGCATAGCATATGTTGGGTCGTGTATTGACCAGATACATATGCGACCCCACCAACTGTCAATAAACAGTGGCATCCACTACCTCCGCCGAAGTAGCATCCTCCTTCCTCCATCCACCAGGAAGAGGAGTATCAATAGGCTTGCAGCCATGCATGTTGAACTTCTCCAGTATCTCCCAGGCATAGTTACCCTAAGAAACAAACAGTCCAACATTGCACTGCCAAATTTCCAATCCCAGGAAATAATGAAGGAGGCCCAAGTCCTTCATCTCAGACTCTTTTTCAAGATCCTCCTTGCATGAGAGTATCAACATCTCATCACATGTTAAAATCAAATCATCTACATAAAGTACAATGATCAGCAACTTACCCTCCACCACTATCTAGTATAGGTTCGGATCCGCCTCACTCTTGGAGAATCCAAGTTCAGTAAAATAAATTTTGATCCGTGTGTACCAAGCACAAGGTGTTTGTCTCAACCCATACAGTGCTCTTTTGAGCCTGCACAAATGTGACTCCCTGCTGAAGATCTCGAAACCTTCGGGCTGCTCTATGTACACTTCCTCCTCAATGACTCCATTGAGGAACGCAGTCTTCACATCCATCTGTTGAATGTGCCACCCCATCTGCGCTGAGATAGCTAGGATGCTCAGTATGGAAGAATACCTTGTGACCGGTGCAAAGGTTTCCTCATAGTCTATCCCCTCAATCTGTGAGAAGCCTCAGGCAACAAATATTGCCTTGTACTTCTCCACACTCCCTTCAGCTGCCTACTTCACTTTGTAGATCCATCTCAAACCCACCACTGATTTCCCTTCCGGCCTTGGGACAATATCCCATGCACTCTTTCTGACAATCGAATCATACTCTTCCACCATGGCATCTACCCATGCGAGAACCTCCACAGCTTCCTCAAAAGACGATGGCTCTGTCATGATACATTGACTCATGAGAGCCATGTATCCAGTGTACCAATCAGGTGACTGTCTCTATCTGCGACGTGATTTAACTACTCCTACAATCCTCTTTTCATCTTGAGCCAGTCACTCAGCTTCTATAGTGCGCTTCCGCCCTCTGATGGTTGGCACTGCATGAGTGGTATCTTCCACTCCATGAACCTCATCTTGTGGCTGATCCACATCCTAAGACTCATCCTTAGGAACTAATAGCTCCTCATCTGCATGCAAGTGTGGCTCCCTCTCAAGCGAACACTTCATGGCTTTCTCCTCATGAAAATTGATATCCCGTCGAACAACAGTCTTGCGACTGTCTGGAAAATACACACGATAGTTGTGGGGTGTATCAATGTACCCCACAAATATCCCAACCTCTTCAGTCGGCCCCAGCTTCTTCCTGGCATCCTTCGTCACATGAATGTAAACAGGTGAACCAAAAATCCTCAAATGGGAAATATCAGGCTGCTTACTAGAAAATGCCTCCTCAGGTGTACTCATGCCAAGTATCCTGTGAGGACAACGGTTCTGCACATATACTGCAGTATTGCATGCCTCAACCCAAAATTCTATGGGAAGGCCCTGATCAGGCAACATTGCCTGTGCAGCATCCACGATCGTTTTGTTCTTCCGCTCAACAACCCCATTCTGCTGTGGGTTATGAGGTGCTATGAGCTCTCTTCGAATTCCTTCTGCACTACAAAAGTACTTGAATTATATAGTGATGAATTCACCACCATTTTCGCTCCTAAGAGCCTTCACCTGCTTCCCCGATTCTTTCTCAACCAGTGCCTTGAACTCACAGAACTTTGAGTATGTCTCACTCTTCTTCTACATGAAGAAGATCCAGCACTTACGAGAAAAATCATCAACAAATATCACATAGTACATGTGCTTTGCTATCGAAGCTACTGAGAAAGGTCCACACACATCTGTGTGAGTTCTCTCAAGGATCGTCGTGGCGTGACTATCCTTCTCATGAAAGGTCGCTTTCCCGAATTTTCCCAAGGTACATCCCTTGCACTAATCTGAATGCGCAAGAGTACCCATAGGAATCCTAGTAGAAATCTGCTGCAGTATCTTCAAAGCTCCATGGTGAAGGTGGCCCAATCTCTGGTGCCACAACTCGCCATCATCTCGGCTCACCACTCCTTCTGCCTTGCCTACCATTGCTGCGCAGCCATCTACCTGCAATTGATAAAGGTTCTTAACTCGAACCCCTATCCTCCGAGTCTCACGAGTTGCCTTACTGTGCAGGAAAGCCTTTCCCTCGCTAAAGACAACATCATATCCCTTGTCTTCTAACATCGCCACAGAGATAAGATTCTTCTTCAATCCTGGGACATGCATCACTTCATTCAGTACGAAGGGTTTACCAGACTCCCTCTCAAAGGAAATGGTACCGATACCAGTTGCACTGTATCTACCATCATCTCCCATCTCTATGTGCACTCCAAGATCTTTCTCATCCATATCAGTAAACAAATCTCGATCTCCTGTCATGTGAAAAGATGCACCACTGTCAAGAAACCACACTGAAGCCATCACACTTGAGACCAAGCATGCGATCAGCAAAAAATCCAGCTCAAACTGTGAGGCTAAGTCCTCTCCAGCTACAGATCCAGCAACCTACTTATTTTTATTCTTCTGTGGACAACTAGTGGCGTAATGTCCATGTTGGTGACAGTGAAAGCACTTCACCTTGGACATGTCCTGCTTCTTGCCTTTTGCACCGGATTGAGAAGCTTTCTTTCTCTTCCCCTTCTTTTCTTTGGCAGCCAAAGCGCAATTCTCTTCATCAGATTTTTTTGATGAAGATCTGTCCCTGGTACTTCGCCTTATCTCCTCTTGCACAAGATCCAACCAAAGTCTCTCCCATCTTGGCAATTTCTCCCGACCATTGACAGAGTCCTGATAGGAATGCCAACTCTTCGGAAGCCCAAGGAGAGCCAAGCTCACCAAGTCCTCATCATCAACAATAGCCGCCACACTTCCCAGCTCATCCCTGCATTGAATGAACTTCGTGAGGTACTTGGGCATACTGTCGCCTTTCTCAATTTTTATGTTTGTAAGTTTATCCTTGAGTGCCAACTTGCTCTGATCGCTCTTGCTTTGGAATAAATCTGTCAAAGCTTTCCAAATCAATAATGGAGAAGCTTTACCATGAAGGCTGGATACTATGTGATCCTTCACACCTTCCAACAGAATCCTTTGACACTTTTTTGTCTTCTTTTTCCATGCGTCAAGTACGGCCGCATCACTAGAATTAGGTTTTGGAATTTCTGCAACTATGAACACCTTCAACCCATTGTCATCCAGCACCGCCTCCATCCTGTCTTTCCATGCAATATAATTTGAGCTTCCCTCAAGGGCATACTCCAATCACAATCCATTGAAAGACATCTCAACTTCGACAACAAGAAAACACTGCTGCAAATTCAAATTCCACCAGCACAAAACTCAATTGCTTCAATGTTTTTCAATTTCTCCAATGATCAATATCACTTTGATACCATGTAGAAATTTGAATAACTGATATATTATTCACCGAGATTCTTCTGGTCACACACTATTTTATCTTCATGCACAATACAGAATCTCTTCTACCATTGATCATTACATGCGGAAATAAAATCAATTGCATGCACACATTAAAACCATAAACAATCACACATATGAACATAGTATTTCATGGGAAATATTAAAGCTGAAAACCCCAACTATCTGTATATTATATGTCATATAGATCATGTAACAATCATTGTACAAAGCTCCTCACAAGCTATCAGCACAACCTCCAATTACTACACACTAATAAAGCTAGATCTAGCAAAACACATGCTCCAATCTCTACCACCTAATAGCCAACCTCTATTACGTAATCAATGTTGTAGGATGGCTAATTCAATAACTTGAACCACCTGGCTTGTACTGCGCAATCCTCATGGGCTCCTCCAATCACTGGTTGTTGCAAAAATGCAACAATATAGTCACAACTGATAGTTAACCTGCTCTCTCACCTATCTCTGCACTGGTCTCCACTGAAACTGTCCATGCACTAAAGTTAACTAATGTATTATTTATTTGATTAATGAGTTTATAATTAGTGAATTAATTAATAATTAATTCACACCACTCTTCACTAGTGTATTAATCAGTTAGACTAAATACAACTAGTTCAACTATGTTTAGATTAGTTAAAATGAACACAACTCCATTAACTCCTCAATCAACTCCACCAAACTCTGTCACATGAGTTCTAACTGAAGTATCCATGCAATAGCTCCACTTAACCCTTAGGAATAGCGTAATTCCTTCTGTCAGCTCCTGTGCTACATCTGTGCACTTAACTGAAGTGCTCCAAGAGAATAAGATAATGTTTATAGTCCAAATATTATTAAGAGCTAATAATATTTGACATATCTATTTTTAGACTAGAAATCTAAAAATAGATTCTGCCCAATATGTCTAAAAATAGAAGTCCATCTATTTTCTCCGACTTGACCAACCATCCACAAATACTACCCTGCAACTGATAGAACATGATCCATATGTCTAAAAATAGACTTTGCGCCAAAAATAGCCTGCGGGCCCACTTAGAGAAGGCGACTTCTTTCCACTAAGCTCATCATCTTGTTGCAATCACAACACTCCCTCTCAACAAGATAACGATTATCTGCCACCCCTATCCTGCCTCTGTGGTATTCGAATTTGCTCTTGTTTAGCACCTTCGTCAAGATATCAGAATCCTGATCCTCCGTGGGAATGTATGAAAGTAACATGATCTTCTACTGCACACAATCTCTAATATGATGATACTGATCCGTGAAGCCATGCTGCCTCAACTCATCCTCCTGTTTGTACCATAATCCATATCCCGATGTGCCTCTAAGATATCTCAATACATGCTTCCCCACCTTCCAAAAGAGCTTGGTAGGTTAACCATAGCTTGTGAAAGCTGGTTAACTGCATAGCATATGTCGGGTCGTGTATTGACCAGATACATAAGTGACCCCACCAACTATCGATAAACAGTGGCATCCACTACCTCCGCCGAAGTAGCATCCTCCTTCCTCCATCCACCAGGAAGAGGAGTATCAATAGGCTTGCAGCCATGCATGTTGAACTTCTCCAGTATCTCCCGGGCATACTTACCTTGAGAAACAAATAGTTCACTACTGCGCTGCCAAATTTCCAATCCCATGAAATAATGAAGGAGACCCAAGTCCTTCATCTGAAACTCTTTTGCAAGATCCTCCTTGCATGAGAGTATCAACAGCTCATCACCTGTTAAAATCAAATCATATACATAAAGTACAATGATCAACAACTTACCCTACACCACTATCTGGTATAGGTTCGGATCTACCTCACTCTTGGAGAATCCAAGTCCGGTAAAATAATTGTTGATCTGTGTGTACCAAGCACGAGGTGTTTCTTTCAACCCATACAACGCTCTTTTGAGCCTGCACACATGCGACTCGCTACTGAAGATCTCGAAACCTTCGGGCTGCTCTATGTACACTTCCTCCTCAATGACTCCGTTGAGGAACGCAGTCTTCACATCCATCTGATGAATGTGCCACCCCATCTGCGCTGAGAGAGCTAGGATACTCTGTATGGAAGAATACCTTGGGACAGGTGCAAAGGTTTACTCATAGTTGATCCCCTCATTCTGTGAGAAGCCTAGAGCAAAAAATCTTGCCTTGTACTTCTCCAAACTCCCGTCAGCTACCTGCTTCACTTTGTAGATCCATCTCGAACCCACCACTGATTTCCCTTCCGGCCTTGCGACAATCTCCCATGCATTGTTTCTGACAATCGAATCATACTCTTCAACCATGGCATCTACCCATGCGGGATCCTCTACAGCTTCCTCGAAAGAGGATGGCTCTGTCACGATACATTGACTCATGAGAGCCATGTATCCAGTGTACCGATCAAGTGACTGTCTCTATCTACACTGTGATGTAGGTGCTCCTACAATCCTCTCTGCATCTTGAGCCAGTCGCTCAGCTTCTGTAGTGCGCTTCCGCCCTCTGATGGTTGGCACTGCATGAGTGGTATTTTCCACTCCATGAACCTCATCTTGTGGCTGATCCACATCCTAAGACTCATCCTTAGGAACTAGTAGCTCCTCATCTACATGCAAGTGTGCCTCCCTCTCAAGCGCACACTTCATGGTTTTCTCCTCATGAAATTTGATATCCCGTCGCACAACAGTCTTGCGACTGTCTGGAAAATACACACGATAGTTGTGGGGTGTATCAGTGTACCCCACAAATATCCCAACCTCTGTAGTTGGCTCTAGATTCTTCCTGGCATCCTTCATCTCATGAATGTAAACAGGTGAACCAAAAATCCTCAAATGGGAAATATCAGGCTGCTTAC
Organism: Pinus albicaulis; assembly: GCA_034641835.2. Taxonomy (NCBI): domain Eukaryota; kingdom Viridiplantae; phylum Streptophyta; class Pinopsida; order Pinales; family Pinaceae; genus Pinus; species Pinus albicaulis. The sequence goes on along the minus strand of CM076572.1, from coordinate 155,708,530 downwards.
CAGAAAATGCCTCCTCAGGTGTACTCATGCCAAGTATCCTGTGAGGACAACGGTTCTGCACATATACTGCAGTATTGCATGCCTCAGCCCAAAAGTGTATGGGAAGGCCCTAATCATGCAACATCGCCCGTGCAGCACCCATGATCGTTCTTTTCTTCTGCTCAGCAACCACATTCTGCTGTGGGTTATGAGGTGCTATGAGCTCTCTTCGAATTCCTTCTGCGCTGCAAAAGTTCTTGAATTCGCTAGAGATGAATTCACCACCATTGTCACTCCTAAGAGCCTTCACCTACTTCCCCGATTCTTTCTCAACCAATGCCTTGAACTCACAGAAATTTGAGTATGTTTCGCTCTTCTTCTGCATGAAGAAGATCCAGCACTTATGAGAAAAATCATCAAAAAATATCACATAGTACATGTGCTTTGTTTTCAAAGCTACTGAGAAAGGTCCACACAAATCCGTGTGAATTCTCTCAAGGATCATCGTGGCGCGACTATCCTTCTCGTGAAAGGTGGCTTTCACAAATTTTCCCAAGGTACATCCCTTGCATTGATCTAACTGCGCAAGAGTACCCATAGGAAGCCTAGTAGAAATCTGCTGCAGTATCTTCAAAGCTCCATGGTGAAGGTGGCCCAATCACCGGTGCGACAACTCACCATCATCCCGGCTCACCACTCCTTCTACCTTGCTTGCCATTGCTGCGCAGCCATCTACCTACAATTGATAAAGGTTCTTAACTCGAACCCCTATCCTCTGGGTCTCACGAGTTTCCTTATTGCGCAGGAAATCCTTTCCCTCACTAAAGACAACATCATATCCCCTTTCTTCTAACATCGCCACAGAGATAAGATTCTTCTTCAATCCTGGAACATGCATCACTTCCTTCAATACGAAGGGTTTACCAACCTCCCTCTCAAAGGAAATGGTACCGACACCAGTCACACTGTATCTACCATCATCACCCATCTCGATGTGCACTCGAAGATCTTTCTCATCTAGATCAGTAAACAAATCTTGATCTCCTGTCATGTGAAAAGATGCACCACTATCAAGAAACCACACTGAACCCATCACACTTGATACCAAGCATGCGATCACTGAAAAATCCAGCTCAAACTGCGAGGCTAAGGCCTCTCCAGCTGCAGATCTAGCAGCCTGCTTATTTTTCTTCTTCTGTGGACAACTAGTGGCGTAATGTCCGTGTTGGTGATAGTGAAAGCACTTCACCTTGGACATGTCTTGCTTCTTGCCTTTCTCACCGGATTGATAAGCTTTCTTGCTCTTCCCCTTCTCTGCTTTGGAAGCCAAAGTGCAATTCTCTTCATCAGAGTTTTTTGATGAAGATTCGTCCCTGGTACTTCGCCTTATCTCTTCTTGTACAAGATCCGACCAAAGTCGCTCCCATCCTGGAAATTTCTCCCAACCATTGACAGAGTCCTGATAGGCATGCCAACTCTTTGAAAGCCCAAGGAGAGCCAAGCTCACCAAGTCCTCGTCATCAACAGTAACCCCCATACTTCCCAGCTCATCCCTGCATTGGATGAACTTTGTGAGGTACTTGGGCATACTGTCGCCTTTCTCCATTTCTATGTTTCTGAGTTTATCCTTGAGCACCAACTTCCTCTAATCGCTCTTTCTTTGGAATAAATCTGTCAAAGCTTTCCACATCAAGAATGGAGAAGCTTTACCATGAAGGCTAGATACTATGTGATCCTTCACACCTTCCAACAGAATCCTTCGACACTTTTCTGTCTTCTTTTTCCATGCGTCAAGTACGGTAGCATCACTAGAAGTAGGTTTTGGAATTTCTGAATCTATGAACTCCTTCAACCCATTGTCATCCAGCACCGCCTCAATCCTGTCCTTCCATGCAATATAATTTGAGCTGCCCTCAAGGGCATACTCCAATCGCAATCCGTTGAAAGACATCTCAACTTTGACACCAAGAAAACACTGTTGCAAATTCGAATTCCACCAGCACAAAACTCAACCACTTCAATGTTTTTCAATTGCTCCAATGATCAATATCGCTTTGATACCATGAAAAAATTTGAATAACTGATATATTATTCACCGAGATTTTCTTGATCACACACTATTTTATCTTCGTGCACAATATAGAATCTCTTCTACCATTCATCATTATATGCGGAAATAAATTCAATTTCATGCGCACATTAAAACCATAAACAATCACACATATGAACACAGTATTTCATGGGAAAGCTTAAAGTTGAAAACCCCAACTATCTGTATATTATATGTCATAGAGATCATGTAACAATCATTGTACAAAGCTCCTCACAAGCTCTCAGTGCAACCTCCAATTGCTACACACTAATCAAGCTAGATCTAGCAAAACACATGATGCAATCTCTGCCACCTGATAGCCAGCCTCTATTGCATAATCAATGTTGTAGGATGGCTCATTAAATAATTTGAACCACCTGGCTTGTACTGCGCAATCCTCATGGGCTCCTCCAATCATTGGTTGTTGCAAATATGCAACAGTATAGTCACAACTGATAGCTAACCTGCTATTTCACCTATCTTTGCACTGGTCTCCACTGAAACTGTCCATGCACTGAAGTTAACTGATGTATTCTTTAGTTGATTAATGAGTTTGTAATTAGTGAATTAATTAATAATTAATTCACACCACTCTTCACTAGTGTATTAATCAGTTAGACTAAATACAACTAGTTCAACTATGTTTAGATTAGTTAAACTGAACACAACTCCATTAACTCCTCAATCAACTCCATAAAACTCTCTCACATGAGTTCTAACTGAAGTCTCCATGCAATAGCTCCACTTAACCCTTAGGAATAGCGTAATTCCTTTTGTCAGCTCATGTGCCACATCTGTGCACTTAACTAAGGTGCTCCAAGAGAATAAGATAATGTTTAAAGTCCAAATATTATTAAGAGCTAATAATATTTGACATATCTATTTTTAGACTAGCAATCTAAAAATAGATTCCACCCAATATGTATAAAAATAGAAGTCCATGTATTTTTTCCGACTTGACCAACCATCCACAAATAGCATCCTAAAACTCAAAGAACATGATCCATATGTCTAAAAATAGACATAGTCTAAAAATTGACTTTGCGCCAAAAATAGCCTGCGGGCCCACTTAGTGAAGGCGACTTCTTTCCACTAAGCTCATTATCTTTTTTGCAATCTCAACAATTATCGTTCCCTTAAATTATTATTATTAGGTCAACTAGGATTACATTGTGGCCCCATGGACTCCTATATATAGAAAGGAGGTTTTGTAATTTGTATCATCCAAGAATTGTTCATTCATGTAATGTATTGGAGGTTTCCCCCTCGAAGTGGCTTATTTCTAAGGTGTTGATATCTCTTTCTTCTATTTTTGGAGTTGGTTTCATAACATCGCTTTCGGGGGTCGGCTTCAAAATTGTCAGCCTAAGTGGATGGTGCATCTAAGGAGAGGCTAACCCTGTAAGAATCAAACGAGTTATTAGGTTGAGGTTGCATACCACCGTCAAAAAAGTCTAAGTAAAGGGGGAGAAGTGACCTATGGTGGAAGGGGAGGGTTAAAGGAAGGCAATGAGAGTTCGATAGTTTCCAAGGAGCAAACCCTAGAGGGGCGAGGAGTAGATAGGTGTCTGGAATGATCAATAGTCCATAAATGGAGCAGGGGGTCTTTAATGGATACAACGGGAGGGTGAGGCTCGAGGCAGGATTCCAAAATTTGAAGCAAGGAAGGAGAGGGGGAAGGATAACCCATATGAGACAGGAGGAACGAGTCATGAGAGGATCTCGTGAAAGGGATACCTACATATAATTGTCTGGCTGCCAAGAAAGAGTAAAAATCAGGAGGTTTAGGGTTATCTAGGGCATATTCTAGGGAAACCCTTGGTGCGACAATGAGAGACTTTAGTAAATCCTCCAACACTGGTGATTCCATAGCTTCCAACTTATGTGGAGGTGCAGTCCAGATGGACAATGATTTGTAGGGGTCCTCCGAGAAGTCAGCAAGATCCTCATCCATCTCAGCAACTGAAATTGATGTAGTTGACCAACAATTGAATACTATGACATGACAGGTGCCTAACATCGTGAAATATTCTCTCGTTCCTCCAAATGTGCTGCCACGTTTGCAAAAAAAGGAGACGATGAAGGGAAGAAAGTTACTGGAAGGGTTGCAATCAAGTGGCGAGGCTTATCCGTTGTCACGCGGAGGTTGCAATATCGAAAGAATGCAATATTTCAGAGCCATTTTTTCCTATCCATGTTACTTCGTATGAATTCCTTTCTCTTTTTCCCTTGCATAAATTTATGTTGTGTGATCAATTAAATAAGTTTAAATTCAAAGGGGTGTGGAGTATGTAGGCCTTCATAAATTTTATTAGTTGAATCATTACATAGAATTAGTTCCCTTTCCCCAGAAGAAAGAGAGTAATAAACACCAATGTGATGTCTTACTTAGTAGTTATCTTCAAATTAATATTATTATTATTATATCAACATAAAGAGTTGAATATATTACTTACAAAATTTGAATTTAAATGGTGAAAATAACAATCTTTCCTTCAAAACACCCAAACAATTAATATTATAAAAGAGTTCAACATATTAGTTATAAAATTTGAATTTAATGGTGAAAACAACAACCCTTCTTACCCACCAACAACCTTTTTTCCCAACCATCCAAACAAAATTTGTTTAACAATAAAAATTACTTCTTTTATTTCTTTAAAAAAAACTCAATCAAACAAATCTCACACATTTCACAATAAAATTCATTAAAACAATCTTGCTTAAATAAAATTATGTAGAGTTAACATTATATGATAAAGTGAGCATTAAATTATAAAAGATGATTGTTTTTTACTTACTTACTTATTTAAGAAGGGTAAGTTTTAATAAATCATTTCATTGTCTTCCTCTCCCTAAATTGGGTCGCAATTGGAGATATTTAACCTTCAATCTCTTACTTACTATAGACTAAATCACCATAAAATCATATTACCTCTATCACCAATTAAACTACTCTTAAAACAATAAATCATTTTATTTTTATTTAAATTAATCATTATTATTATTTTTGAATAAATTAACTATACTTTTACAAATTTCAATATTTATATAATAATTTTCAATTTAATAAAATTAAAATAAATATATATCCAATATATTATTATATCTTTTAAAATAGATATATATCCTTGCCTTCTTATAGATAAATCCAAAGATCTTATCTTTAATGAAAGTATCATAAATCCTTAAAACCAATAGATAAGTTTGACATAGATATATATCCTTGCCTTCTTATAGATAAATCTAAGGATCTTATCTTTAATGAAAATCACATAAATCCTTAAGACCAATACATAAGTTTGACATGTAACATAGATTTGACATTGCTAGCTTTATATTTTCTTATATATCATTATAAATTCACTTATTAAAAAAATATTTTTCACGTCCTTTAACTCTCGATTCAAAGGTCATCAAATTTTATTTGATTTTGGATGAAATTGGATGTCACTTTCACTCTAATATCACTTTTTCACTGCGTGTATTTGCTATCTCTATCTGCTCTATCCAAATGAAAACGTACCATCACGATTATGCCTTTCCCTTCTAGTCAATATCTTTCCGATATTCATCTTCACTAAGTTGAAATCTTATGTTCTTCCTACTGAATATTTCACCGACTTCCTTGCCCCCTTTCACATAGGATGATCAACCAGACGAGGGCCAACGCTTTTTGACAACAGAAGTTGTTTTCACGCTTCGTATATATATATATATATATATATATATCCGCTTCGAGACCGGAGGAATTGTGAGAGATAGAAGGAATTGTGAGGACGTTAAAAAATGATCTGAATCAGTGAAAACAGGAATCTGACATAGTAGTACTATTGGAATATTTTTTTTGTTGTTAATGAATTTAGTGACATTAAAAATTATTTTTGGGCATTCAAAATTTTGAAATTTAATAATTGTAAAATGAATTTACAAAACCTTACTAAATTTTATCAAAATTTTGACAATTTTTTTATAATTTAAAAAAAACAAATATATATATAAATAAATAAGTGAAAAAGTGAACCAAGAAGACACGGCGTCTTTGCTTCCTCTTTGTCCTTATCATTTCATCGACTACATGATTTTAAGTTCGTTTTTCAACTGAAAATTGGATTATCAAAACACTTTAAAATCTACAACGACAAACGTTACATGTTTTTATTAAATAATTAGTAGTGACCTTTTCTAGCAGCCACAAAGTCCCTCGTGCTTTACTTTTTGGTTCCTGCTTCACTCTGATTGTTTCTGAAAAATCTGCAACCGAAGACACAAGTGTGAAACAATGACTATAATGAAATTTAGACTGAGAGCGATTCTTGAGAAGTGGACTTGCTTTTCCAGAAATACTGGTACAGGTGGAATTTTAATGTTCTGAAACCCAAAATAACGGGCAGATACAGGTCGACACCGCACTACAATAGATAACGACAGCTTCATAGAAACTTAAATGGATACAGAATGTCACGCTCAGGGCGAGCCGCTCCTCACCTCACCAAGTTGAATCAATGGACCCTCGAGAAATTTGACGGGCCTACTAAGGTACCAATCGAACACGTCGCGCAACTAAATTGCCACTTTTTTGTTTCGAATGAATTAAACTAATCACAGAGAAATTTCTGTGCAGGTCACAGCTGGTTAGCCATCTCCATCGCCAATGTTATCGACTACAGCTACGCGGAGTTTTGACTTTTGCGCTCTGTAGCCAGCTGTAAGGTTTGAAATTTGTCTAATATATATTAAATGAAAGGCAGGTAAAATGTCTTCATCAGACTTTTATGCACCGCTCCTTCTATTTAAATCCATTAGGGTATGTGAATTCTCCATCCTGACATCATCAACTTTAGGATGGTTATAGGAAATGCTGTATGGTCACAACGGGCTCCAGCCACCGGATTTTGAGTGACCGACCAAGTAAACTATTTCTAAGACCGGATATTCAACGTAGCAAATGGCAGCGTCTGAGCATGCTTTAGCTGGCAGAGTCATCAATACTACGCTCTAGTGCTCATATATTATTGGTTTTGATAGCATTTAATATTTGCAGCAATTCATAAAGACTATGGGATCTAAGAACATTTGATATTGGTAGTAGAATCATAAATACTATGGTATGGTAAAGTGTTTGATATATTATTGGATGTGATAACATTTAATATTTGTGGTGGATTCATAAAGACTATGGACCTAAAAACATTTAATACTGGTAGTAGATTCATAAATACTATGGTATGGAAAAGTGTTTGATATATTATTGGATGTGATAATATTTAATATTTGTGGTAGATTTATAAAGACTCGGATCTAAGAACATTTAGTATTGGTATGGTAAAGTGTTTGGATATTATTGGATCTTAGAAATTTAATATTGAAATGTATTTAAGGGATTCTGTATTTGTTTAAATTTAAGGGTTGACATATAAGGTTAGAGTGCAATAAGAGGGTGATAATTTCAGAAATATTGATAGTTGTGTTTCAGTAAGGAGTCATTTATTATTTGATACGAAGTCCTAATATAATTATTATGAAGATAAATTTTAGTGGAGATGTGGTTAAGAATGGGGGTTGTAATTTCAAGTGGAGGAGTATATATAGAGAGATTGTAAAGTATAAATATATTTATTAAAAATTTTGGAGTACTAGAATTTTATAAATTATATGGAAAAAAAACATAGGATACCATGAAATCCTTGCTGAATTAAGAAAATAATTTGACCAATATTTAGATAAAAAGAACCAAAATGAGGTCAATTTTTTTGTGCTCATATCTATGTTGAAGTAAGCCTCTATGATTATTTATTGGAGGCCCTAAAGATAAATCTAGGCGAATGGAGGAGACCCTAATGATAAATCTAGGAGAATGGAGCCATATCGAGGAATTGGACTATGACAATATTCCCTTCATGTACACCGTTCATGTGCACTTTACCAAGAAAATGCCCCTCGTGAAAAATTATGAGCACGGTCAAGCCCCCGTTTTTAAAGAAGCTAGTTTCCATCTATCACAAAAGTGGAGAGAATCAACAAAACAAGGCTGCGACCCCAAAGAAATTTGCTGAAGAAAATCCAATACCAAAAAATTCCTTTAACAAAAACTATTTTGAGATTCTTCAAGATCGAGAACAAGATGAAGATTCCCCTATGGATGAAACCACTAATGAGGATTAGGGAAATATAGAAGTGCTAGAGGAAAATGAAGAGCAAGTCCCTTCAAGGGTGGAGGGTTCACGGGTTGACCCTCCTGATTTAGATAATATTTTGAGAAAAGAGCATTGGAAATGATTCCCTAGGCTCTAGAGAAGATAAGAAATCTACCTCAAAGTTTTACCAAAACGCTATGCCAATTAGGGTAGCTAATGCAAAATCATGCAAGGGAGACAATAGTGAAAAATCCTTCTCCTTAAATGCAGTGGAACCACCACTCACAAGAGATAGTAAATCCAATAAATAAAATTTAAAATGTGAAACAAATTCAAACTTGCTTCAAGATCCCATCTCATAGTAGACTCTTTGCTCCAAAAACCTCCCAAATAACTCAATGTTTTTTTTTTTTTTTTTTGCATACTTTTATGTTCTCAATATGTAAAAAATTACACTTGCACTTGTAAATATGGAAGCCTCACTTGTAGTAATTGTGAAAAATAAGATAAATTGTCTCCCATGAATTTAGCATTACCTCAATAAAAAATTTCCAAAAAGAATAGCAATATAATGAATTCATAATATATTTATTGTGTATTTATTATGGCTAGGCATAAATTCAAAAAAACACCACTAGTTTTTATTAAAAAAATACAATTTAAATAATAAAATATCACTGTTGTTTATATATATATATATTAATTATCATAACATTTTATTATTTTTTTTATTTTTTTCAAATTTTCAAATATTTATATTTTTAAATTTTAAAAATTAAAATATTGAAAAATTAGTTTGCCAATTTTTATTATAATAAACATTTTTACTGTAAAATATCATTAAAAATAATTAAAATAACAAAAAAATAAAGTAAAATTATAACTACATTCTTACCGATTTAAAAAAGAAACATTAATAAAATAGTAAAAATTTAAAATAAAATCAAAATATATATGAAAGGGTTATTAGTTTTCTTTGGTTGATTATTTGAAGATCTTAACATATAACTAATTCATTGTATATAGATAAAATCTAACGAGTTAAAATAATTTCACTCTTCTTAATTTTCTTTCCATTATGAGTTGTCTTAATTTCACTCTTCTCAAGTTTCTTCGGATTATGAGTTGTTATTTTATTTTCTTTATTATTTTTTAAAATTATAAATATTAATTGAATTTGTGATGATTCATTTATTCTTTGGATTATGAGTTGTTATTTTATATTTTTTATTATTTTTTAAAAATTTAATAATATAAAAACAAAATAATTAAAATTATAAATATTAATTACATTTGTGATGATTTCATTCATATTTAATTATATTTAAAAATTTCATATAAAATTTAAAATTATTTTTAATTAAGTGTTTATTTTAAATTAGAGTTTGCATAATTTTAAATATCAATAATTAATAAGTGGATGGTAGAGGATTAACATGATTATATATATATATATATATATATTCCAATTTAGTCTAATTTTATTATATTATACACGACAAAACATTACATAGCTTGGCTTCTGGATTTGGCAAGCCAATTCGAGAGGGAAATATCAAGTGTTTGAAAATAACATAAGGACTGCCTCAGATGGGGAAACCAGTCTGCAAGTAGTAAAAATTAGGAGCTGCCCAGTATGGGAAACCAACACAAACAGTTTTGAAACTTGAACTGAAACATAACAGAGAAAGGTTCCAAAACAAACTCAAACTAGACAACTCCAAGAGATAAATGAAGTGAGAGAAGAGCACCTAGTAATTGGAATTAAGGTAGACCTTCACTCTTCTTGGGGGGTTGGAGTCTTCTTCCACGATCCTACAAACATAAAAAGAGTCATCATCCTCCTTGCTGGGCACATGGGCAAGAGTCGGAAGCTGAGGAGACATATGAGCATTTGGTTGGTTGGAGGTGGTTGTAAGAGGACTGGTGTCTTCATCCTTGCCACTTGTGTCGATGCTAGAACCTCGACCATCGCTGGAACCCGAGTTGATGTTGGTGCAATGGCTGCTGCTAGAAGTGCTCTTCACTAGCAGGGCTTTCATCTTGCGTAGAATGAAGGTTGGCTCGGACTGAAGAGTAGACTTCTGTGGGCGCTTCTTAGGACGAAGGCCAGAGGAAGCTGGCAGGGAGACGGGCAGTTGGAGGGATAATTGAGGAGAGAAGTCGACAGGGTTGAGCTTGCTCAGCTCCTCCCAACCCACCGAGAGATTTAATTCCCTACCCATGGTAGTCGACGAAGGAGGTCTAGAGGGGAGGCCGCATCCACCAGCACATCGACACTGCATTCTGTGACACCTTGGCATGATGGACGAGGGAGCAGAGGCACAAGACAAAGAGGGGACGCTCGACAGAGTAGGAGAGGAGCTTCCACCACCTAAATTCGTCGAGGGACAATTGTAGCAAGACTGAGCAGGGCCAAGAGCTGAGGGCTGAAAGAAAATGCACAAGGCAAACACAGAGAGCTGGAAGGAGAGTCGAATGGAGGCCTGAGGGGCGCGGCGGGCCGGATTAATAGCCATGGGAGTAGAACGAAGAGCTGTTAATGCTCTGCAGAGGGGGGACGTCTGGAAAAATCTAGCAGAGAATGAAGTTATGGTCGGCATGTTTCAACATTTATCGTCGGGCGGGCGACCATGTGTGGGCACATGGGGCAAACAGGTGCCCTGCCACATGGCGCTCATGTGGTCCAAAATTTTACATCAAGGCACTCGCATCCGGGGAAATATCTGTGAAATATTATAAGGTTAGATATTTGAAATTTATCTCAAAGATTAAGAATCTCCATAGTAAAGTGAGAGTAAATCTCCATGTTTAAGAATCTTGCTATATGTTTCTGTAAATGTACATATTTTAACTTGTATATTAATTATTCTTATAATAATAATTATTATTACATGAATTAGAAATAGAGTTATAATTTAGTTAATTTTTACTATATTTTTTTCATTTTAGCAATGTGAGATGTATCATGAAGTAATTGTCTCCGTGTCTATTATAACTTGATGCCTATCAACATTACCATCAATTTAATTTATATGGCTACACTAGTTTGTTAATGGCTCATCTTTCTTAGATCTAAGGAATATGTTAATGGCCCAAAACGTAAAAACATCTAATAGAAATAAAATTTCAACCCTATGCGAACCACTTATGAGAGAAATGAGAGTTTAACCCTTTGTGAACTAATGAATAATGATGATGAGTGAATGTGCATTTGTGAAGAAAGACAACTAAAAACTAACACTAAAGACAATATCACTAATTGCAACCTATGAACTATAGTAAACACAACACTAGAACTTACTCATTAATAATCTATTTAAAAAAATATGCCTCATTAATTAACCAAAAATATGAACATTTCCTAACACACATAACTCATCACCATTTCTAAAAAAAAAAACACCTAAGAACATTAAACCTTAACTTAAGGAATTTTCACAACTATGCATCCAATAAGGGTTACATGATTCTAATGGGAAATCTATTTCCTCGTTGAAAGAACTTGACTTTGAGGTTGTTTAACATTTTGGTAAACAATAAAAGGCCAAAGATGGGAAGAATATCATAAGACAATGGGAGGTCATTAATCACCATTTGGTTATGTTTGATGTGAGGACAATTTGGATGTAGAAAGACCAATTTCAAAGGAGGAATTGGTGGTTGTTCTCAAGTCCTTTGCCAGAGACAAAATTTTCGGACCAGAGGATTGGTTGGTTTAATTATTTCCTCTTTTCATTGACATTATGGGTGAGAATTTATTACTTGTGGGAAAAGAATCAATAAATTTTGGTTATATATCTAGTGCATTGAATTCCACCTTTATTAACTTGATTTCCAAAGTATCCAAAGCTACTAATTTTATGGACTCAAGGCATATTTATTTGTGCAACACACTTTACAAAATGATATATAAGATCATTACAATTAGGATGAAGCCCATTCTTTATAATTAGATTGGACCATAAAAATTTTGTTTTTTGTAACAACACTAAAAACAATATGTTGTAGCTATTGTGTAGGAGTGTTTACACACAATCAACACTAAGAAGAAGATAAATACTAATGATGTTAGACCTGCATAACGTTTTCGATTGTGTCAACTAGTCCTTCCAGTGATTTATATTATATAAGAGTGGTATCTTGGCTCTTATTATAAATTGGCTTATGGCCTGTTTATCATGTGCAAATGTTTTGGTATTTACCAAGGGAGTGTCATCTAAATTTTTTTAAGGCCACCCGAGGCCTTCGACAAGGATGTGCTCTTTCACCTATTCTCTTCCTTCTTGTAATTGAGGACACGAGTTGATTAATCAAGGATGCATAACTTCTAAGTACTTTCTTGGGTGTGTGGCTCAGTAGAAGTATTTCTTATCACTCATTTAATTTTTGTATTCAATGTACTTTTTTTTGGTAATCTATCAATGGCGGAACATGTAAACACTTCATCATATCATTTAATTATTTTCCGAGGAATCTAGATTATTAGCGAACTTTGCTAAATCCTTATTAATCTCATCTTCCATGGAATATGCACAATTTTTGGAGATTGTTTATATGTTTCAAGTGGAGACTACAACTTTTGATCATGGTTTTATGTACCTGGTATTTGTTCTTAATCCTAATGATTACTATAGAAAATACTAGTATTGGCTAATCGATAAATTCAAACACAAGCTACTCACTTGGTCTCATAAATAGCTTTCGATGGGTGTTCGAATGATATTGGTGCAAGTAGTCTTACAAGGCATTGTGGTATATTGGCTTCATATATATTTTCTTCCCAAATCCATTATCGATAGGATCAATTCGATTATTTCAAAATTCATATGGGTGGGTAATTCAAATGTATCGAAATACCATTTGGTTCTTCTGGAGGTATTATCGCTGAAAAAAGAAGATGGGGGTTGGGGAATTAAGAACCTAGAAAAGTTTGGATGGCAATTGTTAATGAAGGGTTTATGGTGGGATTTATCTAGTGAAGGCATATGGAAATAGATCATTAAGGAGGAGTATATGGAAATCAACTGATGGTGAATTATAAAAGGAGGTGACAGATCACCATATGGAGTTTTAGATATTTTAAGGATCTTGATGGAGGTCAAAAAATGGTTACTTAGTAATATAAAGTGGCAGGTTGGTGATGACTCTTGGATTGAAATTGCTATTTGTAGTTTTACTGGTGATCATCTATCGCGGGTACCTCTTATTCAGTAATTGCATAATCTTGGGATGTATTTATCTAGGTGGATATTGGTGGCCATCGACCTATTCCACTTAGGGCCCCACCATTGTTTCTTTTAGTTTTTAAGTTTCCTTAATTGTAGCACAATTTATTATTTTTAGCAGTTTTTCGGGTCCTGAAATTTTGGATCCGTTTTGAGGCACTAAATGACGTTTTTTGGGAAAATTGGGAGAAAAATGGAAGTTCCTTCATTGTTGATCACCAAAAAAGTTGTAGTCCTAGGATAGATCTTTCTAACGAGGTATTGTGCATGTCAAACGAATATCGTGTGCCAAAGTTATGTCCCTGAGAATGTTATGTACCAATTTAGCCAAACGTGGCCCATAGTTTTGGCGCTTCATCTCCTACGGTTAGGTTTTTGGATGTTTTGGGGTTTTCATTATTTCTCAATAATAAATAGGCCCTCAAGTCTCATTGTAATATAGTTCGGAGGCCTGTAGCCACCACATCTCTTCTTAGAGATAAGCTACCAGTGCCCTAGCTAGTTTATTTCCATTCTCTCTATAAACAAATTTTAGTTCTTTGATATTAATGAAATGAAGTGTTATTCCATTGCATATTTGTATTTATGGTTATATGTGTCTTCTGTTGTGTTCCTGCATAAATTCAGATCAGTGGTAACAGAGTGGTCTTCTCTTTCTCGATCCTTCTTTGCATGTCCCCAATGAGGTTGGGGTATAAGGAGTTAGGGTTTGATCTGGTTGAACCTTTTGCAAGATCACCCTCACAAACCCTGACGACCTCCCATGGGGGATGAAACGAAAGACGAGGGACCAGGAGATCATATCAAAATATTGCTCAAGGAGGCCCTCGAAAAACAAAGGAATGCGATGATGGATAAATTTTCCTAGATCCTTGAACGATTGCCCATCAATGATGAATCTATATCCAACAACCACTATGGAGGCGCAACTCCTTCTAAGGTACAAGTAAAATTTGAAATTCCCATATTTGAGAGAAAAGTAGATGCAAACGCTATAGATAGATGGTTGAATCTATTAGAAGGATATTTCTTAGTTCATGATTTTTCTCATTGGGAGAAGATTATTTTTGCACCGCTCAAAGTCACCCCCAATTTCAAGTATTGGTGGGAAACCTACTATGAGAAAAAGGATGAGGGTGAACCCTATCTGTTCTCGGCCATACCCACTTGGAATTCTTTCCGAGACGCCATCAAGAAATAATATTATCCTGTAGAGAGATACGAGGAAAAATACAAACAATGGACTACGATGCGACAACAAAGGGATCAAGATGTGCATGAGCTCATGAATCTGTTCCATACCCTGCGCACAAAGTTGGGTTTCAAAGATTCAGAGAAAATTTTGGTGTTGAAGTACCGCAGTTGTCTGCACAGATACATTTAGGAGGAAATGGAGTTCCTTGACATCTCCTTACTTGGGATGACATACCGGTATGCTGCCAAGAATGAGCAAGCATTCAAAATAGAAGAAGCGAGACTTTGAATCTACGAATCAAAAGCAAGGGAAAGGTGCCCCCAAAACACAGAACAACATACAAAGCCAAAGCATGGAGGCCCAAGACAACCTGCCAAAGCCACAATTAAATAACAACAACGTGAAACAGAAGAAGGACACATGAAAGTGGTGTGAATTCCATAAGAGCTTCAATCAAAACACAAGTGAGTGTCGAACCAAGCAATAACTGGTGGCTGAGATGAAGGCTTCTGAATCAGATGCATGCTCTGACTCTGAATCAGAACTCAACAAGGGGAATGATAAACGGAAGCATATTATCGATGCAGAGCCCAACACCATCGTTACCAACATGGAGATCCAGAAGGAGGAACCCGAAGATCCAGAGGAGGAGGAGCGTCTCTTCCACTCCCAGATGTGGGTAAAGGGTTCCCCGCTATAGTTCATTGTTAACAATGGGAGCCAAAATAACCTCATTTCAACAGAGGTCATGAAGTAGTTCGACTTGCCAACCACATCACACCCACAACCGTACACCATCGGGTGGCTTCACCAAGAACGGGATATTTGCATTAGCTAGTAGTGCTGCCTTCCCTACAAAATCAAGCCCTTCAAGGATGAGGTATTATGTGACATTTCCCCTCTTGATATTTGTGATGTATTATTATGCCAACCATACTTGTGGAAGCAATATGTTGTGTATGAGTCCAGACCTCGCACTGTTATTGTTACTTTTGACAATAAGTTGTACAATATAATAGAGGTACCACCGCCTGCCACTATCACTTTGGTTACTGCAAAAAAATGCAGTAAGCTCATTTCAAAAACGGGGATATTTTTTTTCCTGATGATACGCCTTCAGGGAAAGAAGAAGGTTGTGGCCATGAACTCTATAGAGGGCTCCTCCACATGACAACAAAAAATGGACAAGGTTGTGGAGGAGTATGGGGACATCTTCACCTCACCTACAGTGGGGACATCTTCACCTCAGAGTGACCAACATTATTAGTGGAGGCAGTCTGCAACCTTTGTGTTCCTTCAAGCAAGCGTGCCAAGATGATTTGGGAAGCGCACTACAGTTGGGTCACTAGGAATTTTGGGGTTGAGAAAATAGTGACAATACTGCAGAATTATTTCTATTGGTCGAACCTTCGACAGGATGTCGAGAAGTACATCAGATCTCACACTAATTTCGTCATTGCCAAACTGACCATCAAGAAACAAAGCCTCTATACTATGCTACCTACCCCTAGTGAACCTTGGGAATCCATCTCCATGGATTACATGTCAGGCCTTCCTTCTATTAAGAATGGAAATGACTGCGTTTTCGTGGTCGTCGACAGATTCTCGAAGATGGTCATTATGGAGGCATGCAAGAAGAATATCACAATAGAAGCCACTGCTAAACTCTTCTTTGAATGAGTGTGGGTGCACATTGGGATCCAACAGTCTATCATATCAGATCGGGACAACATGTTCCTCAACACATTTTGGTCCAGCCTCTAGTCAATGTTGGACACCAAGCTCACCAAGTCCACAACTTTCCATCCCAAAACTGATGGCTAGGTAGAGGTTGTCAATAGGATGATCGTACACATTCTACGAATGTACAATTCAAAGAATCCATGCACATGGGATGAGAGCCTTCCTTATGTACAAAACAATTATAATCAGGCTCTCCACAACTCAACCCCTTTCAGGTGGGCTCTGGATTCTAGCCACTATGTCCCATTGACGTAGCCATTCCATTTGCGGATACTTAGGCGGATTCGTCTCATGTCCAGTATGAAGCTGATAAAGCGAAAAACTTCACTGAGTGCATTAGCACATCCGCCAACAGATTCATGACATATTGGATAGAGCCAATGCTAAGTACAAGCAATGACATGATCAACATCGGGTGCCACACAACTTCCAAGTGGGTGAAAAAGTGTGGCTACATTTGCAGAAGGAGCGCCTCGCTGGACTCCATTGCAAGCTTCACCTACTCCAATATGGGCCAACTCCTACACCAAGGCAAGTGGTTCACCAAGGACCAAGTTCAATATATGTTTCCTCATCTCATGGAGGAACTCAATGCAATGGGGACGGTTTCTTCCTAAGCGGGGAGGAATGATTAAGGTGGATATTGGTGGCCACCTACCTATTCCACTTGGGGCCCCACCATTGTTTCTTTCATTTTTTTCAGTTTCCTTAATTGTAGCACAATTTACTATTTTTAGCAATATTTCAAGTCCTACACTTTCGAAGCCATTTTGAGGCCCTAAACGATGATTTTTGGGAAAACCGGGAGCAAAATGATTGATTCTATGATGTTGGTCACATCAAAAGTTGTATTCCTTAGATAAATATTTCTAATGAGGTATTGTGCATGTCAAACAAATATCGTGCCAAATTTACATCCTCGGGAAGTTAATGTACCAATTTACCCAAACAGGGCCAATAGTTTTAGCGCTTCATCTCCTAAGGTTAGGTTTTTGGATGTCTAGGGTTTTCCATTGATTCTCAATAATAAATAGGCCCTTGAGCCTCATTGTAACACAGTTCAGAGGCCTGTAGCCACCACATCTTTTCTCAGAGATAAGCTACCAATGCCCTAGCTAGTTTATTTCCATTCTGTCTGTAAACAAATTTCAGTTCTTTGATATTAATGAAATGAAGTGTTATTTCTGTTGCATCTTTTTATTTATAGTTATATGTGTATTATGTTGCATTCCTACATGAATTCAGATCATGTATACATTAAACCCGATTCATACTATTCTTGGTACTCCTATTCTAGTGTGGACAGGCTCGTTGGCGTTGGGATTAGTGATAAAGATGACACTTTATTAGGATAGGTATCTATTAAAACTTACTTCGGCTATCATTTCTCTTAGTGATAAAGCTGATATTTTCTTGTGGGGTAGTATTGCTTGCAATGGAGATTTTTCAATTGCATAAGCCCATTGGTATATCACACCTTCTCCACTAGACTCGACAACTGACAAATGGTTCAACAAGATTTGGGGTTGGCATAATCCCTTAGAACTGAAATGTTTTAGGTGGTTGGCATGGCGAAACAAGGTGGTGGCATGGGACAATTTGTGTCATGGGGGTTTTTGTGGATCGAGTAGATGCATATTATGTGGTTGTGAATTGGAGACTGTGATACACCTCTTTTTGCAATGTTAATTTGCACAATTCATCACGTCGGGTGTTCCAAACATACTAAATATTAATGCCAATTGGGAATCTACCTTTCTGGAAGCATGTATGAAGGAACATACTAAATATTAATGCCAATTGGGAATCTACCTTTCTGGAAGCATGTATGAAGGATTGAATTGCTCGATACAAGATATTTTCTACCCTACCATTGTTTATATTTGGGGCATTTAGAGATGTAAGAACTTATTCATTTTCAAAAATTCCCCTCCCAATATTGATGGTAGTTGCATTCGCTGGGTTGTTGCTTATTTGAGGGAATCCGGCCCTATGATTTTTCAGGTCTCCATGTGGAATTTTCTTCTTGTAGACACTGGTGACATATTTCCATTATCTTATTTCTACGATGCTGCAAAGGATAGGGTTTGTGGGCATGCCACCTTCCTCCTGATTTTCCCACAAATTCAATATTGCATCAACTAGAATGGGGGCACTGGTACTAATACCCGTGCTAAAGTATTGGCTCTTTGGGGCACTTTGTTCTGTGGTAAAAATATTTCTATTGACACACTAAATGTATTTGGGGATTCACAGGAGGTAATTGCATGGATTTCTAAGAGAGCTACTTTGAACCCTCCGTTGCTGACTAATTGGCTATAGAGGATTTGGTGGTTGACTGATTTATTCCAACTTCTGAGCTTTTCTCACATTATTCTAGATATATAAACTTCAATTTCCAGACTTCCAGGATAATTCCATTTGCTTGAGATACAACATCTTGTGTTAGTATCTTGATTATTTGTAGCTGATGGTAGGGCGTATATCTCCCTCTTAGTGAAATAAGTGGTCCTGTAATCAGATGGTGCAATATCTAAATTAGTATTTCATTTCATAATGCATTTTTGACTTGTTTATCCCACTACAGGATTGCACTATTTCTTCATAATAGTTATGGATAAGTTCCTGTCCGTAGGGTGACCTTTTTGTTTTTTGACTGGGCCTAGAATTTAGTTTAAGTTTGCTACTCAATATTGAACATATACAAATGGATCTACATTGTATTCATTGATGGGCATAAGTAATATAGAATATGTCATATAGAATAGCATATGTAGGATGATGAGACAATGGTCCATTTGACTAAAATTGGTTTTTGCACTATACACAAAATTGGTTACTTTTGTAAACCACTTCTATTTCTAATATAATTTTTGAAAAAAAATAACAACTTAATATTAAAAAAAAAATTCAAAGCACAAAATGGGTGACTTTTGTAAACCACTTCTATTTTTAATATAATTTTGGAAAAAAAATGAAAAACTTAATATTAAAAAGAATTTCAGAGTAAATAAATAAATATTCCTGGACAAGAATGTTATTAACTTCTAATACCATTTAACCTTAATCGGTACACCACCTCTAACACAACAGAACATTATGACAGCTTTCGATTGGTCATCTACTGTCATTATTTTCAATTCATTATTCCAATGTACGCAATGTCGACAGCTATTTTCAGTTTCTTAACTGATAATCTACCTTCTTGGATTGGTCGACGTACTATTTTACTTTCCCCTCCTTCCAGCTGGACAAGTAAGCATTGCCCAGCTTGTTAAATTCATTCCCCTTTGTCAATAAAGGCAACTACCTAGGAAAGAGCCAACTACCGCGAGCAGCACACGATATAATGAGAATCGCTAAGTCCTCAGCTTCCTCTGCTTTTATCCGAGTTATCTCCCATGAGTGATTCCATTGGTTTCATTAGAGGCCAGCACCCTGTTCCACATTTTCAGAGAAGGCAAGACAAGTCCTCGGCTCCAGACATGTCCCTTGTGCCTCAGAGCAGCACTTTGGGTATTTACTACCCAAACGCACTGCCTAGGTTTGGGACCATTTCGCCCCGAACGGAGCTACCCCAGAAGCTGCAGAAGAAGAAGAAGAGAGGTCCCAGAAGTACATTGGATCTGGAATTTCAAGAGCTAAAAGGCTTTATGGACCTTGGTTTTGACTTCAGCCACGAAAAATTGAGCCCCCGACTACTGGATCTTCTCCCTGGATTGAAGCGCTTATTAATCGGTCATAATATCAACAAGAAAATTGAGTTTCGAGAATCGCCCTTGGAAAATTGGGAACTGCCCAGCCTGAAGGCAACAGGAGTGGACATAAAAGAACATCTCAAGCTCTGGGCGCGATCTGTAGCTTCATCACTAAAATGCTAGTTCAAGACTACGCGAAATTTTTGCTCGGTAGAACTGTACAGCAATGTTTCTGCCGCCTTGTTTGCTGATATTCCCTGCCATGGTATTGAATTCCCGCCAATCCCATTATTATATTTTGCACATCATAGTTATTCGTTGAATTGTTTTTTTTACCCAACATTCTTCTAACATCTATGGTAAATGTTCCTCTCATTGATGAGATTCCTATCCAAGTACCTTGATTCTATATGAAGTTGATGTTTCAGATTGCTGTCATAATATGTAACTGAAGTGTTATAACCTGTAACATAGGTGCTAGGAAGTAAGAGAGAGATGTAAGATAATATATACATGTGAGAAAAGAAAAGATGAAAATTAAAACACTACAGAGTCAAGTCCGTGGAGAGCTTAATGTTTTATGAGATGTCATATATGTATATATATTTGTATCCGTATGCTGTAGCAATTCAATTAATAGAAGTGTTTTAAAATTGTGTGTTAAAGGACCTCTTGTTGCTCTTCATTTTGAAATCTCTTCCAAGCATTTTCTCTATATGATTTCCAGAGGTCTTTCATAGTTCTAGCTTTTCCCTTTGCTCACTTGCTTGTTGTTCCAGCTTCGAAAGAGGCTCTGGCGTGAGATCTCAGTGTGTGCAGAAGTATCACTGTCTGAAGAGTGATCTGCTGAAATTTCCAGCGTTTCCCATTCTCTTTATTGTTTTCAATCAAGGTCTTGCATAAGCTTTTGATACACAATTGCAATGTGAGAAGGTATTTCATTGATTTCAACATGACCATTTTAAACCCTAATTTCAAGCTGAATGCAATTTACTTAGTCAAAAAGATTATGTGTTTCACTACAAGGGTTTTAATTGAACATTCAAAAGAAGAATCCCTTTCTGGTGATAAATATTGGGATTTACAAAACTATATGCTCAGGAGATTGGAAGCTAACAGGCTTACTAAGATCATTATTAGAGACAATGTTCACTTTCATATCAGGTGAAAACAGTGATAGTGACAGACCCTGGCAGCGCCTTCATACTGTCTTTCAACATCTCAGTTATGTCAATATTGCTGATTTTGCAAATCAACAAGGAGCTCAGCCTACTGTAACCTGGGAATTTTGACCTTTGAAAAAATAAAGTAGCTGAAGATTCAGCTGACTGAATCAGGAGATAAATATGTTAAATTAGACAAAACACACATCAATGAAGTTTTTCCCGATGTTTATAAGGTTTTAACCTCTAATTTAAAAAATTTCTCCCTGTGCAATAATTTTGATAATTTCAATTCTATTATTTTTATGTGCTAGATTTTCCTGATAGCAGGGAAAAAAATGTGCTGTAAGAATTTTCCAACTTTTTTACTGTGGATCATGCGAACTGATATACGGAAAACTATGTATTGTAAGAATTCTCAGACTTGTTTATTGTCCAGCAATAAAATTTGTGAAATGTAATTAATTTTCACTCCACTGATTATGCACAGGTGATAAAGGGTAAGATTTTTCAGAATAATAAAATTCTAAATTTGCCAATTTACGACAATCTAAGGAAATGAAGAAGTTTTGGAAAGAATTTGCGACACTCCTAGCAAAAATCTATCATTATTCTAAATGTTCTGATCCAAGTGGATATCTGATATGTACAAGCAAAATTAATTCAAAAATATAAGGTAATACTCCTTCAATTTCCTTTGTCTCATTCCATGAATCATGATTTTTCTTTTTTTGGTTCTCGCTACATAATCATAATTTTCGATTTTTTTGGGTTTAGTAGTCTTTGTCAAGTAGAAATGTACGTGAAAATGGTGAAAATAAATTTATAATAAAAATAATAAACGTGAAGAAGTGATTAACGCAGGGGATATAATGATATAATGATTTAAAATTGATAATTGTTGGAGTAATCACCGCACCTCTATGGAATCCATAATTTCTACCTTGGGATCTTAGTTACCGGTTTGGAATTTTACCAACATTTACGAGTTTTGGTGTAACCGAAAACCTCTACATGGTATCAAACCCTGGACCAGGTTCGATGGAGTAATCACCACACCTCTATGGAATCCATAATTTCCACCCTGGAGATCTTAGTTATGGGTTTGGAATTTTACAAACACTTGCTAGTTTTGGTGTAACGACAAACCTCTACATGGTATCAAAGCTTGGACCCAGGACAAAAATAAAGTGAAACAAAACAGGTTATTGCTGCCTATCATGTGGGAATATAACGATTTAAAATAATTAGATTTTTAAGTGGTTTGAAGTCCAGAACAGGATCATCAAACAATTATGTCTTGATAATGATGGTTTGATCTGGCCTTAAAAATGGAAGGCTTACAAACCAGAATGATTAGATTATTAATATTTATCATAATTCAAAGACAGCCTTTACAGAGGTTGGAACAAAACAGATTGTTGTTATATTATATGGAGGATATTTATTAATAATTATCATATTTCAGAGATAACCTACAGTAGTTGGAACAAAAGAGATCATTGTTAGCTATGGGGATATAATGTTTTAAAATGATCCGATTATTATTTGTTTTTTTTCATCCACTCATCAACGTACAAAGAAAGTTGAATAGATGTATCACTGAAAAAGAGAGGTTGACTAATTATTAAAGGAAAAAGGGTAGACTTGAGCCTAAATACTGATATTTTCAATAATCAATTTACTTTTGTGATTAATCACATGTTAATGGTCTTTACAAATTAGCCCAGCAAAGATTTCTCATTCATATCAAAAATGGTTTATCCATGTCACGCCATTTTCTTTTACAAATAAAAATTGAAATAAAGCTTAATATTTTAAGTATACAAGTACAAAAAAAAAAGTGATGGTTTTAAACGAAGCCCTGAACACGACGTCATGAGTATCGAGTACGTCCTGAGTATCGAGCTAGCTCAATAGGAAAATTGTGATTTTGGAGACCAACTCAGCCTTAACATAGCCAGGCAAAGAAAGGCAAAGAAACCCATGTGTGTTTTTAGGAATATCTACACCGGAATGTGCACATGTTTCTCCTGATGCTGACTATTAAGTTGTAGTGGTTTTGAGGTTTGTTTTTTCCTTGACAAATAGTTGAAGTTGAAATCACTCTGCGTGGAATGCAATTGAGGAGAAATATTGAGGGGAGATGGTGCAAACTGTTGCTAATTTGTCTGTAAGGCATTTCGAGTAAGGATTTGATTGTAATTTTTTTCCTTTATTTCAAATTTTTTTATTAAAAAAAGAAGAATAAAAAAAATAAAAAAACCAAACTCATCTAGCTACCTTTCCTGATTCCTTACAAAGTACGCTAAACATTTCCAATACAAAATTATATTTTGCATTGTCAATCATAAAAGAGTGTGCCTCTTGCATAGATTATTTGGGCACTAATTTATGTGAACCACTTTAAAGGCTATATAAATGTGACACTAATTTGTTCAATTAAAAATTTGACAAAGGCTAAATCTCAATTCATTGAATACTTTATATATGTAAGATACTATGCAATAAAATTTGTTACAGATAGCTTTCAATTTTTTTTTGCGAGATGTTCGCTTCATTCATGTCTCAAAAAGGTTTGACTATGACTTTTTGTCTAAAGTTTTACATTATATTTTGGAATATCTCAAAAATTTTATTCTTTAATTTTTAATAGTGTGAAACAATATTTTACTTAAAACAATTGTATTTGAAATGTATATTTCGTTTATTTTATTTTGAATTGTAAATTTATTTTGAAATTGTATTTTATCTTATTAAATTGTAAGATATTTGATTATGATGGAGTCTAATCCAACATCACTTGAGGGGGCATAGAAAACCCGAACCCACAACCACCAAATATTAATGATGATATTGATGCAAGTTAAAGTTCTATGAGGGCACTCATATAATTTTTTGGAATACACGAGAGAGCATGCTTTGATTGCATGTAGCCACTACTCTAGATAAAGTTATAACAACCATTTCAAATACCCAGGGTTTATTAATTAATATTTATGATTATAGGACTAGAATGTTTGAGTATTATAGAACTCACAGAAATAAAGAGCAAGTTAGAGACTTAACATTACCAAAAACAATTATTGGCACTTGATCCAAATTACAACCACAAATCAATAAGAAATGCATTTTTATGAATAAGTGCACCTTCCAACCATTCCTAGACCATTGAATGGATAAGTGGTTTATGGTATATAATTACGTCCATATAATAATAGGAAGTTACCGTTGTATTTCCTTATGAGATTATGGGTAGAGTACATTTTAGGTCTTCGTGTTACCTAATTTTAAATTAAAGAATTCCAAGAGGTGGACCTTTTGTTTTCATAGGATAGAGAGAATGCTAGGAACGACCTAACACTATGTCCTCATCTTCCCACGAGAAGGCCTAACTCATCTACCTAGCATCCTCCATTGGGAAAGAGTATTAGTTAGAAATAGACAACTATACCCACCCTAAATCACAACTTGGTGCAACATAGCAATTTTGTAGTCTTATTACATGAGGTGTGAGCCATCATTAATGTTGGGAGAGGGGCTGGACCTTCATCCCTCTAGCATATTTTGTCGAGAAGATGCCACATGCAGTGTCATAAGAGCCCCCAAATTTTTGAGCTATGAGTAGTTGTTATGGGCCATTGAAGGATAATAGACATGAGAGTTCTATGGAGGAGGTTAGTATCTTCACCATCTCTATCTTTCTGGAATAATTTGTGTAAAGGATTTTTAACCTTGTCCAATGTTTCTAGTGGACACTCCACCCACGATCAAGGACTAGAGAAAATAATGATCATAAAGGAGTGCTAAGAATAATTTATCAAAGAAGAAAATGAATTATCTGTTAGGGTTAACTATAAATTAGTAAAGGAAGCTGATAAGTAAAGGTCAAATAAAGGAATCAAGTCCAATTTTTTTTATTTAAAGGGGGAAGCAAATAAATAAATAAATAGAAAAAGTATCATTTTGGTCATGAAGGGACCAACTTTCCCCATCTTCATGTTCATACATATTGAAAGTTAGTATTTCTCTATTGGGAATTTCATTCATAACCTTCACAATAAAATGACATTGGCAACCCCTATTCTACACAAATGAGATGCTTCGCTTTGTTGAAGGATCTCCTCTTTTATCCTCTGGGCCAAATAATTAATGATAGCTACATCAAAAAGTTTGAAATATTACTACATATAAGGAAAAATAAATGTGGTTTCAAAGGATATAGACAATGCATTTATAAAATACTTACATTTCATATTGCAATGTAGTGGTAGCTCTTTGTCTTGGTTCTTTGTTATGTTTATATATGGAATTACATGGAGCAATGGGATATTCTTCTTCTCCTTTTTTAATTCAGAAACTCATTGTGAAGGGATAAAGACAACTTGATCAATACTATTGTTATTTCGATTTATTTCAGCCCAAACTAAGTCTTTACTAGAGAAGTTCATATTGTCTTTGAGGTCTAGCACCTCAAGATCCATGATATGCTGCCATTTGCTTCACTTTCCCATTTTGAATTGATATTGTTAGACAATATGCAGAGAACATCATAGAAACAACCTATATGGAAACTTCTTAGCAATAAAGCTATTTTTTCTAAGGAAAAAAAACAAAGGCAAATAGATTATAGAAACCATGTGAATGGATTATGGTCATACAATAGACAAAAAAAAATCTTTATAAATAAAGAATCTAAGAAAAAAGGCACCTATTGCCTTTTGTTTTACTCATATATATCCAATGTAATACAATGTATAACAAATGCAATGCAAGAATATCCTTGAAATCTCTACTTCTAGTGGTGGTTTTATACCTTTTTAGACGTCTCAAGTGGAAGTGTCTCAGGGGTCGTTAGTTATTTCCCAGGATAGTCATGATGCTAAAATTTCAAATTATTTCTTAACCACAGGTTAAAGTATGCAATTTTTACCCTCTCGTTCTTACATAAGATCATATCAAAAGGAGAGGGAGAGCAAAAAGTCATTTTTTTGGAGGAAACAAGAAGTTGTATAGAGTAGGTTAGATTAAAGGCAGTCAAAAATAGAGTTACTATCGAAAGTCAAAGAATTTTATTTTTTTTTGGAAATTGATACTCCTTTGTATACACACAGTCGTGAAACTTTATACCCCTTTGTATACTAGGGTCCATAGTCATCAAATGTCGAATTATCCTTTGTTGATACGATGCCAATAATCAATACAAGTTTTTTTTTTTTAAGATGAAAAGAACGCTATCATTGTTTTTAAAAATAAAGGGAAAGTACATGTTGATATTACATTCTCCTTTGTCAACATGTCTTGTTTATTCTATCTGATGTAACCATTCAAATATCTATGACACTGTCATGTTTAGTTTTTTGAAACATTCTAATCATTTGTGGCTCATGCCATTACATTTTTTGTTTTGTAGACTTCTATGTCTATATTTATACAAATACTTCATTATATATGTGCATTAAAAGAATATAATTTATGTCTATTTTTTAGAAAAAAACTTCTTCATTTTCAAGTCTATCTATGTTTTTTCCTATGAGAAGTTGATACTGCTTGTATTTACCATTTTCACCTGCTTGAAGATTGGGAAAAACAACTTTCCCATCTCCTTTGATATACCTCTTTTAGGTAGGAGGTCCGTCGTCCATTTTTTCTCTCTGTAGATGTGGTGGAAGTGAATTTGGTTGAAGGTACTTTCCAGGATCTGAATTCTTGCTATCCAGTTTGAAATTATGGGGGGTTTAAAATTAGATTGATTATTAACCTAGTCAATTATTCCTTTTGTGTCCCAAAATATGTGAATTTTGTTTATCCTGAGCTATTTTTTTGTGATTAGGAATCCCCATAATTCTATAAGCTTTGCCTTGTTATTTGAGCCTATACCACCCTCCCACCAGAAGTGATACTAATTACCAAGTTCAGTAGCTATGGTAGATCCACATCCACATTTTCTTTTATTACTGGCACTGTAAAAATATCTAACTAGATACTCTCCCCATATATCTATGATTTTTCATTTCCTACTTGTGTTTGTTTCTATACCCGACCCTATCTCACTGAAAAAGGAAACGATCTTAATGATGTCCTCACTCACAATAACCAATTTATGTTAAAAAATACATGTGTTCCTACTATGCCAAATAATCCATATAATATATAATGGGAGGGACATGTGTTTCCTGTGATTAATGAACCAAGTCATTAGGCTTATGTAAAGAGATTGATTATTTTTTAATGGATGGAAGCTTCAGTTCCTCCAATACCCCATCCGAAATTT
The DNA here is from genome assembly GCA_034641835.2 of Pinus albicaulis. Lineage (NCBI taxonomy): Eukaryota > Viridiplantae > Streptophyta > Pinopsida > Pinales > Pinaceae > Pinus > Pinus albicaulis. The sequence continues at coordinate 155,681,021 of CM076572.1, read as the reverse complement.
GCCTCGCATATGGACAACTGATCAAAAAATGGTCTGTATCTTCTCCCCCCATCATGCAAAGTGGACAAATACTAGGTCCAATCAACCCACACTTTTGTAAGTTTTTCCATGTTAAAGTGCCATCCTGGGTTGCCAACCAACAAAAAATTTTTAATTTGTTTGAAGTATCCCATTTCCAAATATCGTGTAGGCATTTGTCATATGCCATGATCCTCCTCCCCCCACCGCCAAATCATAAAATCTTGTTTACCATTAAGAGTGATACCAGCATATCGAAACTAGGCTACATATATCTACCACTATTCGTGAAAAATTTATTGGAGGCCTAGATATTCGTCCTTATTCCAAGTATTTTGGTATGAATTTTGAGTCCCCTATTGATATATCTTCTTTATGAATATAATGCCCCTACTTTGCAGGAAATGCAATAGCTGGAAGGATAATGAGTGATTCCCTTCCATCCCATGATGGCATCTAGACCAATGTTTTTCCTATCCCCCACCAGAAAAATACCAACATGAAATGCACAATGTGCATCATGCTCCTCCAAATGTGTGACATGACAGGTTTTTTCTTGGCACCACTACTCATCCAAGTGGAGAAAGAATGGCCAAACATGTATTTTTCTTCAATGATATGTGGCCACATGGTGGTTTCATCTACCACCCTACACATGTTTTTTATAATAAGAGATTTATTAAAGGTGGTGGTGTTTATGAAACCCCATCCCCCTTCCTCTAAAGGTCGAGCAAATTTTGAACATCAAACCAAATGGATTTTGTCATGAATATGAGTTTCAACCCATAAAAAACAACGCATAATTTCTTCTATCTTATGTACAATCTCCCTCGGAATTAAGTAAAGGTGCATCCAATATAATGAAATGTTTTGTAATACCAATTTTAACATAATCATCCTACCTCCCATAAACAACAGTCTGTACGTCGAGAAATCCAATTTTTGTGGTATCTTTCGATTAACCACATCCAATCTTGATTTTGATATCCTTTCGGTTTCGTTTTGAACCCAAGGTAGGTGAAGTCATCATCCAAGATAGTTGTTGTTACCCGCAGAATCTTAGTTACCTCTTTAATAGGATCCTCCTTGCTACCATCATGAATCAATATTGATTTGGATGCATTCATACATAAACTACATGCATCACCAAATGAAAAAATGAGAATCTCAGATACCTCCTTAATAGGATCCTCCTTGCTACCATCATGAATCAATATTGATTTGGATGCATTCATACATAAACCAAATGCATCACCAAATGAAGTAATGAGATCTCTGATGTACCTCCATTCCCTCATAGATGTTTCCCCACCAATTAAAAAGTCATCAACAACCATTAAATGTGAGATGGCTATGTTCCTGGTAACTCTGACCCCTTTGATAATTCATTATCCTTTTCCACTCTCATTTTTCTACTAAACGAATTGATAACTAAAAGGAAGAGCATAGGAGATAGAGCACATCCCTATATAATTCCTTTATGAGCATTGAGAAACTGAGTGGGAAGACCATTAATAATCACAACAAAATTAATAGACTTACAACATTCCAATATCGATTTAATATTGTTAAGAGACATAGAAGATTGTGTGAGGATCACGAAGAGGAATGCCCAATCAATAGAGTCATATGCTTTGCATAAGTCTACCTTTGATATAATAGAGTGCATCATATACTGAGAGATACTGATTGCATCTTGGATTTTCTACCTTTTAAGAATCCAAACTGTTCCTTTGATATATGCTTCGACAAAACTGGATTTATCTTGTTTTCAATTAATTTGGATATCATTTTATACACAAAGTTGTATAGAGAAATGGGACAGAAGTCGGTAAAGGTAAAAAATTCCCTCCTTTTGGGTATTAACACTATAAAATTAGCATTAATGTCCCCCAAAATGAACCCAAATATCCTATATTAGCATTAATATTGTTAAGAGACATAGAAGATTTTGTGAGGATCATGAAGAGGAATGCCCAGTCAATAGAGTAATATGCTTTGCATAAGTCTACCTTTAGGAGGAAAGATCTTTGTTTCCATGATATACTAGAGTGCATCATATACTGAGTGATACTTATTGCATCTTGGATTTTCTACCTTTTAAGAATCTAAAATGTCCCTATAATATATGCTTCGACAAAAATGGATTTATCTTGTTTGCAATCAATTTGGATATCATTTTATACATCGAGTTGTATAGAGAAATGGATAGAAGTCGGTAAAGGTAAAAGTGTCCCTCCTTTTGGGTATTAACACTATGAAATTAGCGTTAATGTCCCCCGAAATGAACCCAAATATCCTATATTCTTCCGCAACTGCCAACAAATCCAGAGTCATCAATTTGAGGAATTGTAAAAAAACTCAACTCCTCACTTCTCTGGCCTAGGGTTGTTATCTTTTTCACACTCCTTCAAAGTCTTCTTCAATTCCTCTCATGTGATTGGTTCAGCGAAATTTCCATTATCCTCAAGAGAGAACATGAAGGTTATATTTTCAATGAATTATGTTTGAGATCGAAAAGAAGCTTCGTGTACAAAAAATAGTGCCCTAAAATGATTGTATGCCACCTGTTCTATGGTTCTTTGTGTGCTGAAAAATATTTCCTGAATCATCCTTCATCATATGAATGGAGTTTATTCTTTTCCTAGTGTTGAAATGGGCATGAAAAAATATGGATTTTTTATCTCGAGCTTTAATCCAAATCACCTTGCTTTTCATGCTTATGTCTTTTTCCCATGAGCATAAAATATCTCTTCTCTTACCCTCCAATTCAATAATCCTATGATGGTAATCCTTAGAGAAGAAAAGAGGGTCCAAAGGATCGTTAAAATATTGTAAGCATATTTTGATCTCCCTAAGACCGTTTGTTTCATCCTCCTTCTTCTTTGTTTCCATGATATAATAGAGTGCATCATATACTTAGAGATACCGATTGCATCTTGGATTTTCTACCTTTTAAGAGTCCATACTGTCCCTTTGATATATGCTTCGACAAAACTGGATTTATCTTGTTTGCAATCAATTTGGATATCATTTTATACACTGAGTTGTATAGAGAAATGGGACAAAAGTCGGTAAAGGAAAAAGCGTCCCTCTTTTTGGGTATTAACACTATGAAATTAGCATTAATGTCCCCCGAAATGAACCCAAATATCCTATATTCTTCCGCAACCACCAACAAATCCAAAGTCATCAATTTGAGGAATTGTAAAAAAACTCAACTCCTCACTTGTCTGGCCCAGGGCTCTTATCTTTTTCACACTCCTTCAAAGTCTTCTTCAATTCCTCTCCTGTGATTGGCTGAGCTAAATTGCCCTTATCCTCAAGAGAGAACATGAAGGGTATATTTTCAATGAATTCTGTTTGAGATCGAAAAGAAGCTTCCTGTACCAAAAATAGTGCCCTAAAATGATTGTATGCCACATGTTCTATGGTTTTTTGTGTGGTGAAAAATATTTCCTAAATCATCCTTCATCCTATGAATGGATTTTATTCTTTTCCTAGCGTTGAAATGGGCATGGAAAAATATGGAGTTTTTATCTCGAGCTTTAAGACAAATCACCCTGCTTTTCATGCTTATGTATTCTTCCCATGAGCATAAAATGTCTCTTCTCTTACCCTCCAATTCAATAATCCTGTGATGGTAATCCTTAGAGAAGAAAAGAGGGTCCAAAGGATCGTTAAAATATTGTAAGCATATTTTCATCCTCCTTCTTCTTTCAGGTCCATTCCCAAGTGGCATGTTTAAACACTCTGAGCTTCTAACATATGGATGACATCTGGTTCTCAGGTGAAGGGTGAAGAGGGAGAATCCAAATATTTCAGACGAGTTTCCCAAACTCCTCCATTTTCAGCGATTTCGAGTTGAATTTGAAGGGAAATGTTCTTTTCTTTTCCTAACCTTCCCAAGTCAACATAATTTGCAGGTGATCAGAGATAAATGAGGGAATGATATGCGACTTGATATCAGACATATGATTAGTCACGTCCTCTTTAACCAAAACCTATCTAGTTACTAGTCATAGAACAAAACAAAATTGTATTGCTTCTTTCCACAATACTTATTTGCCTACATACATACACCATTGTTTTTATTGAATATCAGTGTTGCAATCTGCATGCATATATTGAATTATTTTTGGACTTTGTAGCTAACATTCTACCCAGATTAAAAGCATTGTGGCACCACGTGTATCAAACCCTTATGGTATTTGGCACAACTTCAAGCTAGATATAAACACTCCAAGCCGGTTGGAAACAATGCAAGGTGAAGCCTCTCAAAATTAGCTTTTTTGGCCCTACCTCTTTCTCCTTCACATTTAGGTAGTAGTTATCTCTAAGATATAATTAAATTTTAGGTTATCAATTTCTCAACTAGATAAGGAGAATTCTTTATGAATATAGATTTGAATCTGTATTGACAAGACAAACACTTTGTATAATTTTTTTTTCTCAACAATCAAAATATGTGGTCAAATTATAAAATCAAGGAGAAAACACAAGTAATTTTTCTTGTTTTGTGAAAGTTAAATTTTAAATTTGTTTTCTTTGTGTAAGATACACCATGTATTCTTGTGTTATTTCTTACGACAATGAACTAGTAAGGTTATGAAGGCATACCTTAGTGCATTCTAGCTTGAATTTACTCTATGGCGCTAATAAAGTTACACATGGAAGTTTCAGTGGTTCCCTTGTCTAGTCTATCTTGTGTCTCTTCTTTCAATCTAGCAATGAAATGCAGAGTTGTTATCAAGAGATACCTGTAATGCGAAATCCTAGAAGACAATACTTCTTTCCACACTCTTGGAATGCCATTAAGTTAAACATTGTACTATCATGATTTAGTAGTTTGTATTTTTTATCTTTATAGATTTTAGGATTGAAATGCTTAACACATTGCAAGTATTCCAGAGCTTTGCATCAGGAGGCAGTTCATCAACTCATGTTATGCACATTGATTGGTAAAGGGGGAATGTTGATAAAATAAGGAACATTGAGCTTTATGAATACATAAGGAAGAAGATCATCATCAGAGCTTAGATATTGTTATCGAAGAGGCAAGAGAACATAGTAGAGAGGAAAGGAAAGGATAGATTGAGCAGTGAATTACAGGGAGAACATGTATCAACAATGAGAGAAAATGAAGAACCTATGGACAACGAGCCGAAAATGGAGAATGGTCCATGGTGCGTGCGCTATTTTTGTTTTCTCAGGTTTCATGTTTCATGGGCTTGTAGCTACACAACGAGCCAACGGTTGGATGTTTGCAAACATGAAACAATGAACCAAGAATGGAGAATCGTCCGAGGTGTGCGCGCGATTTTAGTTTTCTCAGGTTTCAGGTTTCATGGGCTCCCAACGACTCACCAACCCGCCACCCTATCCATTAACGAGAAACTGTCAGATATCTTGGAACATCAATGTCATACAAAACTTAGTCTGATTCTGCATCCTCTGGCTCTCCCTTTTTATTCTGAAAAAATATTTCCGCCTCAGTAGACTACTCCGTTAATTTGTACTGGCACGATTTATCTTAACTTATTTATTTATAATCTGCCAGAAATAAAGAAAATAATGTAAAGCCGTAAATATCTCTTTTACTTGTCCAAGTACACTTCAACATTCTGTGAAATTCATGCCCTATCCAAAGTTTCCACAATCATATTAAATTAAATAGAGACACTAATTTGAGGAAAGCAATATAATTTAATAGATCTATAAAAGGTAACTAATCTAGACAAGCTCCTTACCCTGGATTTCTTGTAAGATTCAGTAAATTTAGACTTGCAAGTATAATGGAAAACAAAAGTGTATTGTCATTCCATTCCACAAACATCTATCCAAATATCCCATAATGAATATACATTGGACTTTCTACCCTTAGGAAATTCTCACAAGTCCAAAAATCAATCCTTTGATTCATCGTCAAATATTGGCTTCCAAGCAATTATGAAGCTCCTCTCTATGAAATTGTGACATATATTATACTCTTGAAAAATTATTCTTGGAATTTCCCCAGACTGGTTGGGGCTCATTGAGAAAAGATCATTCAATCAGCTTGAAGGCAAGTGGTAAAACCATGCAGACTGCTTCAACCTACAAATATTATAATTGTTAAATGTGAGTTATTCTTCTCCACAAATCTACATTACCAAAAAATTTTCTAGACTTTTATCACCCCAAACTATTATTTTTCTACAGTTGGTTGTGCAAATCCTCGATACAGTGAAAAAATGTCCTTCGAGCTCCAATTATCTTATCCCACATAGTTTTCAAAAGGACCTTTACATTTGGATACTGAAACAATAATGAAAATTATATTGTTTTGGAAGAAATTTGATAATAACAAAGAGAATTCGCACTGCAAACAAAAATGAAGAAATAAAATGAAATTTTGGAGTGAATATTAAATGTGGGAATTTTTCTTACCTTTGACTTGGATATCGTTGCAAAGGGTTTTCAAAAAGCTCATAGTTATCTCACATCATTTCATAATGTGAAATCAAAGCCAAAATGAAACAAATAGCTTCACTACATTAAAATAAATAACTTCAAAGCAACTTCAATGGATTAGAAGGTCACGCTCGAAGCCTCTGGTTCTACGTCCCTCACCTCACCCATGAGGAATTTGATGGGCCTACTGGTTCAGCAATTGACACGTAGCTCAACTAAATTTCCATTCTTTGTTTTGAATGAATTAACTATTCACAGAGAAAGTTCTTTGCAGGTCACAACCGGTCAGCCATCCCCATATCGGAGATTTGAATTTTGTGCTCTTTATCTATGTGTAAGGTCCAAAATTTGTCATGTGTGAAATGGAAGGCAACTAAAATGCCTTCATTGGACTTTTATACACCGTTTTCTCTATTCAAATCCATTCATCTATGTGAATTATCCACCCTCACATGATCGATTTTAAAATGGTTATATAAAATGTTATATGGTCATATGATGCGTCTGTTGAGAATAATGCTTAAATTTCCATGTAATTGCTGACATTAGTCAGCAGATTTTTTTGATTCTCTGTTATTAAAATTAGTGCAGCAAATTATTAGGATAGTCAGTGCTCAGAATCATTGGCAGTGGTCAGAATGAATAATTAGTAGTTGATAAATCATAGAATTCGTAATAGGTTTATTATATAAGAATGTATTTACATACCAGATTCAATGTGAGATTTACAAGTTGATCACTGATCTAATCTGTGTTGTTTTTTTATTGTCTTTCATTATTTTTTTTTATGTCATAATTATTCTAGTTTATTAGTTGGCTTAGAGAGCAGTAGCCATTTCAGATTCTACAATTGGTATCAGAGCTGGTAAAATTGTTTTGGGTTAAATTTTTAATTGTTGGAATTTCGCCAAAGTTAAAAAATGTCGAATTCTAACATGCCTACTCCAGAATTTGATGGGAACGATTATGATTATTGGTGCATTAAGATGCTAAATTTTTTGATTGGAAAAGATTTTTGGGATATTGTTGAATCAGGTTATGATGAGCCAGAAGATTGGAATGCCCTTACAACCAATGAAAAAACAACAAGAAAGGAAGCAAGGAAGAAGAATGCTCAAGCATTGTTTCACATTCAGATAGCTCTTGATAAGAGTTTATTTCCACGAATATCAAGAGCTACAACTGCCAAAGATGTCTGGAAGACTCTTCAAGAAGCTTACCAAGGTAGTGATCAAGTTAAGGTGGTCAAGCTTCAGACATTGAAGAGAGAGTTCGAGAACCTGAAGATGCAAGAAGCTGAAAGTATAAGTGACTACTATGTGAGAGTCAAAGATGTGGTCAATAAAATGGCTACACTTGGGGAAACGGTAAGTAATGAATTTTTAATAAAAAAGGTATTGAGATCTTTAACACCTAGATGGAATAATGTTGCTATAATATTAGAAGAAAGCAAGGATTTGACACAATTAAAGTTTGATCAATTGGTTGGATCTCTCATGTCTGATGAAGAAATATTGAAAGAAACTTTTGAAGTTGTTGAGAAAGCTTTTTCCTCTAAATTACAAATTACACATAAGGAAGATGCAATTAGTAGTAGTGCCAAAACCAATCAAGATTGAGGTAAATGGCAAAGCCAAAATTTTTCTAGAGGTAGAGGCAGAGGTAGTTTCAGAGGAAGAGGTAGATTTGATAAGAGAAATGTTCAATGTTACTATTGTAATAGATATGGGCACTTTGAAAGAGAATGCAGATTGAAAGTAGGTAAAAATGCTAACTATGCTCAAGAAAGTAATGAGTATCCTCCAGATCACTTATTTTGATCTTATGCCAAAGGAGAAAATACTAGTAAAGATGTTTGGTACATAGATTCTAGATGCTCTAACCACATGACAAGGAATGAGAAATTATTTTCAGCCAAGGATGGAAGTTTTAAATCTAAGGTCAAGCTTGGTGATGATAAATCTTTGGAGGTTGCTGCCAAAGGAGCTGTGGAGATCCAGACAAAAGAAGGTATAAAGAGTATTCATGATATTTATTATACTCCACAATTGAAGGACAATTTGTTAAGTGTTGGGTAGCTATGTGAGAAAAATTATAAAATAGTCTTTGAAAATAAGACATGTACTATCTATGATAAGAATAAGGGAAATAGGGTGATCACTGTTGTGCCTATGACAAGAAATAGGATGTTTCCATTAAGGTTTGATGAACATAGCAACACCCTTGCAAATATGGCTTATGAGGATTCAAGTTGGCTATGGCATCTCAGGTATGGGCATTTAAATTTTCATAGTTTGAAGCTTCTAACCTCAAATGCATTAGTTTCTGGTTTTCCCAAGGTAGAGGAGCATAAGGAGGTTTGTGAAGGATGTGCTAAAGGCAAGCATGCAAGGGAAAGGTTCCCAAAGGGAAGTGCATGGAGGGCTCATCATCCACTTCAGCTTGTTCATTCAGACATCTATGGTCCTATGCAGACTAATAGTTTGGGTAAGTCATCATATTTCATCACTTTTATTGATGATTACTCACGAAATTGTTGGGTATATTTTTTGAAGGCCAAAAGTGAAGCCTTGGATACATTCAAAAAGTTCAAGGCACTTGTAGAAAATGAGAAAGGGTCCAAGATCAAATGTTTGCGGACTGACCGTGGAGGAGAATTCTGCTCAAAAGCTTTCTAGAGTTATTGTGATATGAATGGCATCAGGAGGCAACATACTACAACATACACACCCCAACAGAATGGCGTAGCTGAATGGAAGAATCGCACTGTGGTTGAAATGGCAAGGTGCATGTTACAAACTAAGGGATTAAGCAATTATTATTGGGGAGATTCAGTTGCTACAATAATGTACATCCTCAATCGTAGCCCCACTAGTGCACTAGAGAAGATGACTCCTTATGAAGCTTGGTATGAAAAAAAGCCTAATGTTAATCATTTCAAAGTTTTTGGTTGTTTGGCTTATGTGCATGTACCTGATCAAAATAGGAAAAAGTTAGATGCAAAGAGTGAGTTATGAAATTTCATTGGGTATAGTGAGACAAGCAAGGCTTATAAATTGTATAATCCCCTCACTAAAAATATTTTTGTATCAAGAGATGTAATTTTTGATTAAGGGGGATCTTATGGTTATCAAAAAGGCCATGTTGAGAAGAAAAAATTTGTTTTGAATGATGATATAATTGCTGATATTGAGCGGCCAACTAATGCTTCTGAATCTAGTAGTTTAACTCCACCAAGTAGTCCTTCATCAATTTCATCAGCATCAAGTTCAAGTCCAAATTCTTCTCCAAGTTCTACAAGGAAGGTAAGGAGATTGAGTGACATATATCAGAGGACTGCAAATCAATCACATGATGAAAACCCAATAGGTGAGACAATGAATTTTTCTTTATTAGCCAAGGCTGATTTTGAACCATCATGTTTTGAAGATGCATGTACTAATGAGGTTTGGGTGCAAGCTATGCAAGAAGAGATAGATTTCATTCATAGGAACGACACTTGGGAATTGACAGAGCTTCCGCATGACAAGAAAAAGATTGGCACCAAATGGGTCTACAAGACCAAATTTAACAGTGATGGGAGTGTTGAAAGACACAAGGCAAGATTAGTTGCCAAAGGATTCACACAAAAGTATGGAATTGATTATGAAGAGACATTTGCACCAATAGCAAGACAGGAGACCATTAGAATGTTGATTTCATTAGCAGCTCAGAAAAGGTGGAGCATACATCATATGGACGTGAAAAGTGCCTTCTTGAATGGGTACTTAGAAGAGGAAGTATATGTGGAGCAGCCACAAGGTTTTGAAGTGGAAGGAAAAGAGAATAATGTCTACAAGTTGAAGAAGGCTTTGTATGGTCTCAAGCAAGCACCAAGAGCATGGTATGCTAGGATTGATGGATACTTTCAGGAGAAAGGCTTCCAGAAGTAAGAATGATCCTACCCTTTACTACAAACAAGAAGGTATTGATATTTTTATCATAAGTTTGTATGTTGATGATCTATTGTATATGGGTAGTAGTTCCAAAATGAATAATGAGTTCAAAGTTGCTATGATGAATCAATTTGAGATGAAAGATCTAGATCTCATGAAATATTTTCTAGGAATGGAGGTTTATCAAACTAAGGATGAAATTTTCATTTGCCAGACAAAATATGCACATGATATTTTGAAGAAATTTGATATGCTTGATTGTAATGGATCCCCTACTCCAAGTGCTCATGGAGTTGTATTATGTAGAGATGATGGTGCTGATTTAGTTGATGAGACAACTTATAGAAGTATTGTGGGGAGTTTGATGTTTCTAACCCAAACAAGACCTGATATTGCATTTTCAGTTTCACTTGTTTCAAGGTATATGAAAAATCCATCTGAAATACATATGAAGGCAGCCAAGAGAATTTTAAGGTATGTGAAAGACACTCTAAATTTTGGTATTCAATACTACTCTGCTGAAAAGTTCAATCTTGTTGGATTTAGTGATTCAGATTGAGGAGGTAGTGTGGATGACCGTAAGTCCACATCTGGAAATTGTTTCTCTTTTGGTTCTGGTTTGATTACTTGGAGCTCGAGAAAACAAATCATTGTTGCCCTCTCATCCACAGAAGCGGAGTATGTTGTAATTACTTCAGCAGGTACACAAGCTCTTTGGCTCAGAAAAATTTTGGAGGAAATTGGGGAGAAGCAAATTCAGCCTACAATCATTTATTGTGATAATGTAAGTGCCATCAAGTTAGCAAAGAATCCAATTCATCACAGCAGGACAAAACATTCTGACATGAAATATCACTTCATTCGGGATTTGGTGCAGAAGAATGATGTTGAATTAAAGCACATAAATACTAAGCATCAGCTAGCAGATATCTTCACCAAAGCAGTTGCAAAAGATAAATTTTTGACTGTTATTAAAATTAGTGCAGCAAATTATTAGGATAGTCAGTGCTCAGAATCATTGGCAGTGGTCAGAATGAATAATTAGTAGTTGATAAATCATAGAATTGGTAATAGGTTTATTATATAAGAATGTATTTACATACCAGATTCAATGTGAGATTTACAAGTTGATCACTGATCTGATTTGTGTTTTTTTTTATTGTCTTTCATTATTTTTTTTTATATGTCATAATTATTCTAGTTTATTAGCTGGCTTAGAGAGCAGTAGCCATTTCAAATTCTATAGCGTCACTACGTGTCCAACCACTGCACTTTGAATGGCCAACCAAGTAAACTATTTCAGAAGACCCTTTTCCTGGAAAAAAAAACCTATTACAAAAGACCAGATATTCAACGTCGGAAATGGCAGTGTTAAGACAATCATTCACCGGTAGAGTCATGAATACTATGCTATAGTGTTGACTCTATTGTGATATTATTCGTCATAATAATATTCAATATCGTGAGAAGTTTCATAAAGGAAATTAATATATTTGGAGTTATAGCTTTATTATTGGGTAGTATATGATAATCTTTGGATTTTGTATTTGCGTAAATTCAATCTAAGGGTTGGCATATATTGTTCTAGTGTATTAATGGGACTATAATACCAAAAATATTGATAGTCGATTCATAAATACCATGAGATTTAAGAAAATTTAATAATGGTATATATTTATAAATACTATCCTATGATAAAGTGTTTGGATAGTATTGGATCATTTAGTTTAAAGAGGCTTCAAATTTGATGGAAAATAATAGAAATTCTGGCAAGATTTTGATAAAATATGATAGAAATTTTGGGAAATCCTACTTATAGAGGCTCAAGAATTTTGGTACCCCAAGAGGTTTTTATGCTTTCAAGATTTTGAGTACCTAGAGAGTATTTTATGATGCTGAATCTATTTCTACCATCAAAAACTGGATTTAAGCACTCAGACTATTACATTTTTTGAGAAAAATATAAAATGATTCCAACGACTCTTCGAGCAAATTTTCCACCTCGGTAGACAAGGCCATTTTGAATCTAATAAATTTAATATTTAACTGTATTTGAACAAAATTAATTTATTACAATGTCTTAGAAACATTATGATTATTAAAAATTATAGTATCAAAATTCTAATTATTATTTTTTTAATGAATTTGGTTGGAAATTTGATTAGCAAATTAGAAAAGTTAATGAAATTTGTTGGTAATTTTAATTGGCATAGTTTAGTAACTTTATGCTTATGTATTTCTATTTTGGAGATAATTTTTTTTAAATCATCAATTTTAATTATTTAAAATATTATTTTGAATATATAAATGAGTTTAAAATATCTATTTTTTTAGATACTTGAATTATGTAGATGCCACAATCAAATTTTACTATTATATGAAATCTTTATTGAATTTAAAAGTAGCCTAGATTGATAGTGATAAAATCTCTTGAAGTGAAAACATCTTTTTTTGAGTGCAAAACTTGAGGAGAGATTTGCACCTCGAGAGATTTGATTCCTCTCGATGCTTGATAGATCTAGGGTTAAGATGGATCTAAGCTAGTTTCAATTGTGTTCAGACATGGGAAAATTGTTCAACATTAAATTATTCCTATCATTTTAAATGTGGCAAATATGTTTAAGATTAATTGTCACTTTAATTTAAAATTTGTTTAGTTACCTTTTTTTGTTGAGATGATATAGATTGTTAATAACTTGAATTATGAGAAATTGTGAAATAAAAATTTTGAATGAAAAATGACAATGTCATGATGTTGAATTGTGAAAAATGTGAATAATAAGAATGTAGCCAATTACAAATATTATTCATTGAGATCAATCTCTTAATATTTTCTGATATTGTTCTTATTGTCACACGTGTTAGTTTTGCCATCTTTTCATATGGATCATATAAAAAAGGAAGTTGAAATCGTAGACTAGTCAAGTATTTAACTTGAGCTATTATAATAAACATCGTACACTGTCTCTCTTGCTCTCTAATATTAATAGTATCTTTCTCCAAATCTAATCATAGTGGATTATGGAGTCTTAAACTCTAAGTAAGTTTCAATGGTAGTAGTTTTGTATTATTTCGGTTGAATGAAAAGTGACAACCTTGTTGAATGACGGAAAATGAGAATAATAAGTGTAGAAATTAATAGAAATTTTTTACTACGGATGAATTCAAAATGAAAACAAGAGACTACAAAATTCCTCTACAATACTCCAAAATGAAAATAATAATTTAGAAACACATGAAATGATATGCAACGATCAAAACCACAAGAACACAATGATTTACAGGGGAACCCAACTTGGAAAGACCCATCCACTACTTTTCATTAATAATATGAGAATGCCAAATTATTACAATGTATTTCTTTAACTCTCAATCACACCGTGCAATATAAACATGTTCTCCTCCTGACCGTCCTTATATGGAAAATACTTAGCCAATTAAAGCCACCAACTTCCTCATATTTCCTTGCGCAATTAAGGAGAAATTGAGCTCTTAAATAATAGAGAAATTCCCTATTTTCTTGTGTAATTCCCAAGGAATTGATCACCTTCTTAATTACCAAGCTTGTACACTCAACTAGTATATAATTGATAATTAAAATGTGCCTTTTCCTCTAATCCAAGTAGGAGATGTGAATTCTATACAAATTTGGACTATTTTTAGCCGATTTATTAGTTTAACATACAGATAAATGAGTTAGCAATAGTTCCACTACTCAACTTAACTTCAATTGACTGAATTAATGACTTGAGCTCAGTTAATTAAGTTCAATTGAAAATAAATTAACTAGACTACTAAATTTTAGCAATCAATACATGCACAACTCTACTCCAAGCCTATAACTCGAATTTACTGATCTAACTAGTAGACAAGCCCATGCCACACAATTTAATTGCAATCAAAGTCATCATGCTGATGTGGAAAATCAAATTACTCAATTTGACTAAGGAAAAAGCCAAATTGAGCCTTTCTTGCTACAATTTCTAACACTCCCTCTTAGCAAGAAAGGGAATTTGTGCCACCCCCATCCTGCACATGTGGAATTGAAATTTTCCTCCTGAAAATGCCTTTGTCAAGAAATTTACATCTTGCTCCTCATTTGGAATTTACTGTAGCATCATAATTCTCATCTGCACATAATCCCGCAAGTGATAGTACATGATATTAATGTGCTTGGACCCATCATGAAAGATCGGATTCTTATAGAGTTTAATGAAACCCTAATTATCACAATATATCACTATTGTATCCATCTCCTCAAAGAAAAGACCCATAAGTGCTTTCCTCATCCATATGGCGTCACATGTTTCTTGACTTGTATCCATGTATTCAGCCTCTGCTAAGTTGAGTGACACAGAGCTCTGTTTCCTGATATACCAGGGAATAGATATAGACCGAACACTAAATATAACTCCCGAAGTACTTTTATTTTTTGATGGAATCCATTCCTAATATACATCAATGAAGCCTTGGAGATTCACTCCCTCTATCCTCCTGTACCATAACCCATACTCGGTTGTGCCTCTGAGGTATCTTAAAACATAATCTGGTGCCATCCAACACAAATTGGTAGGCTTCACCATGGCTTGACTCAATAGATTAATTGCATATCATATGTCAAGCCTTGTGCTCAGTAGATACATCAAGGATCCCACAAGCTGCCTATAGATGGTAACATCTACTTCCTCTCTTTAAGAAGCATCCTCCTTCTTCTATTTTATAACTAGAGGTGTGCCCATAGGCTTGCAGTTCTCCATCTAAATCTATGAAGTATTTCATAGGAATACTTTCCCTGACTCACAAACCACTCACTATCAACCTGCCATACTTCTAGTCTAAGGATGTAATGCATCATGCCCATGTATTGAATCTCGAATTCTCTTGCAAGGGTGGATCAAATTCTCATCTCGTGTAAGTATCAAGTCATCAACATACAATACCAAGATAAGAAAATTTCCATATACCACAATGTGATAGAGATTGACATCTACTTCACTTTTGGTGAAGCCAAATCCATTAAGATATGTGTCAATCCAAGTGTACCATGCTTGGGGTGCCTATTTAATACCATAAAGGGATCTCCTAAGTCTACACACATGTGTCTATCTATCATATATCTCAAATCCCTATGGCCTCTCTATATAAATTTCCTCCACAGCAACACCATTGAGGAAGGCAGTACTCACATCCATCTGGTGGACCTTCTACCCCATCTACGCAACTAATGCTAAAATTGTTCTAATAGAGAAATAGATTTCCACTCTGGCATATGTTTCCTCATAGTCCAATCCCTTTACTTGAGAGAAGCATTTGTCCACAGATCTTGCCTTGTACTTCATTATGATCCTATCAGTTGCATGATTCACTTTGTAAATTCGTCTAGAATAAACCACTCACTTGTTCTATGATATCAGCACAACCTACAATACATTATTCTTCATGATGGATTCATACTCCTCCACCATGGCATCAATCCACACAAGTTGAGAAATTTCTTCCCCAAATGAGGAAGGCTTTGTCTCAATGAGTTCATTCATAAAAGCCATATAACTAGTGTATTTGTGTGGTGACCTTCTCTTCCTGTGAAATGATGTAGGAACTCCCACACGATCCCATTTATCCTGTGCCAATATGTCAGCTTCTCACGTTCTATTCCTCCCCTCTCTGGAATATTATGGTTGAGTGGGTGCCTCCACTCAACCTCATGTCTTCTCTTCCACTTGTGGTTGCTCAAAAACATCATGAAGCTCTGTCTGAGACTCCTCCTTTGGAGCTAGAAGCTCCTCCTCTAATGGGATACTCATATCTTGCTCTAAAGATCATCTCATAGCCTTCTCCTAATAAATTTTTCCAACTCTCCTCACTAATGTCACCCTAAGTGATGGAAAATACGCCCTATGGTTATGTGGAGACTTTTTGTATCCTAAAAAGACCACCATTCGAGTTGTAGGCTCTATTTTATTCCTCCTATCCTTGGAGACATGAAAATTCACAATAGCTCCAAAAATTTGAAAATGAGATACATCTAGATTCCTCACAAATAACACTTCTTCAAGTGTGATCATGGCAAGTATACTATGGGGGCTCATGTTTTGCAAATAAACTGAGGTGTTGCATGCTTCTATCCATATATGTAATGGCAACCCTTTACCATGCAACTGGTTCATGCTTTTCCCACTATGCTTATGTTCTTCGTTTTCAACCATCCCATTTTGGTGTGGGTTATGAGGTGCTATCAATTTTCATCTAATACCTTCTTTGGCACAAAACTCCTTGAAGGTGCTAGAAAAAAATTATCCTCCATTTTCACTTATTAGGGCTTTCAATTTATAACCAGTCTTCTTTTCAACTTGTGATCACTCAGGGAAAACCCCGTTTGCATGGAAAAACCCTAAGTTAACCTCAAAACCTCTTTTAGGATGAAGATGGCCCTTCAACCCAGAGAGGGATCTCTCTATAAAAATCAACTACTCTATGGTCAATGTATTAGAAGGTCTTAAAATTGAGCTCAAGTGGCCATATTTGGTTTTGGGTGTGAAACCCTTGGTTGATCTTCAAAACCCACCATTGGGCATGGAGTCAAGCTATAAACTAAATGGGATTACAGATCTAATGATAAAATGGCAGAAAGCATGGGAGAAACACATCCTTTGACTAGTTAGGGATTTGGAAGAAAGGGTACTAGAAGAAAATAAAGTTTATAAATAAATTAGAAAACAAAATATTAATGACTAATAATTTAAAAGAGGAGCATCAGTGAAATCTAATATCATAAACTAGCATTGTCAGACATGGAAGAAAACAATTACATGATAAAGAAATATTGATAGGGAAATGAAACACATGAATTTTATACTAACTACTCATCAAACATTGTAAATACATTTAAGATTGCTCAAATATGCTTCAGACTATAAGTGTTTTTCAAATGATTTCCAACCCCATTTCACTATTCATAAATTGTCTTTATAGATATTTACATAACAATTTTAAAGATAATAGAATCCTCACAATTACAATATTGAGATATTAAAAATATCTTTTAAGTTCATGCATTGAAAAGATAGACTCAAAATATATAATAAACCCTAGAAAAACTATAGGCAAATATGCATAACTCTATTAAAAAATAAAGTGATCTCATCAACCACTTAGCTAGAAAATAGAATAGGTCTCTGTGTAGCCAATCTCCTTTGTTTCAAAAAAATAGGTCCTTGTATAAATGATCTTTGTTGTTCTTTGATTTTCCTGGAAAAATCATTGACAAGAAACTTGTTTGTATTAATGATTTTATGATATGAGATGTAGCTAACAACTGATAGGTCAATATTTTCAAATATCACTAAAAGCAGAGATGTTAGCATCTCTATTTCCTTTTCTGGAAAAAATGTTGATAAACAAACCGCTAATATTTTCATGTAGGTTTCCTTAATTGACTAGTTTTTCTATTTCAAAATTGATGACAGGAACACTGTCAATATTTTCTTGTAGGTTTCATTTACTATCTGATATGTGTATTTTGTTCAAAATAGTTGATAGAGACACTGTCAAGTATTTCAAAAATTGCTAAAAAGGGTTGCATTTCCAACTTTCTTGATTCTCATGTTGTATACGAAATTAGCAGGTTGACTATCAACAAAATGAAAAAATAGTGTTTTGACTTAAACAAGTGGATAAAAATGTTTCTGATACACTGACATATTAGTTGAGGGTATTGGCACCCTTGAGTAACACATCCAACTTTTTTAGTCCCTGTTTTTGTTTCTTCCTAGTCTTCATGGGCCTTACATTGACAACCTTCTCATATTTCTCCTTGTGAGTCCTTGTATAATGTTTCTTAGATTTTATGATTTTCTTATTTATAATTAAGTCCTTCAGAGGCACGTCATCTATGTCAATGACCTGGCCAACCAACAGTAAGTTGCTTCTGAGTTTGAACTTATATCATACCTTATTTGTTGGCCTAGTGTGTCTATTACCCTATTTGGGGATTTCAGGTGCAGGTTCATTTTCCCTTTTCTCTATTATTGGCTTCTTTCCCTTTAAATATTCAGGTATGGTTGTATTTGCAGGGGTTCTTTCTGGGGGAAAAAATGAAAAACTAGTGGAGTCAATGTCAACCTCCCAACTTTACAACGATGGAGACTTTGATTTGTGGGACTAAGAAATTTTCCTTTAATAAACCTTGGCGGTTTTTGTGTTAGATGAGGTAGATGGGGCTTCTGGATTTTCAAACATAATGGGAGTACAAATAGGAGCTTGAGCCCGAGGTTTCTCTATCCTCTGAATAGTTTTAGGTCTACCTCTTTTCCTTTTGGCAGGCTGAGGCTAGAACCCTCCCTAGAAAAGAAAATGATCCCAGGTTTTATTAAGCTTCACCAACTGAATTTTTATTAGCAGTTTAACTAGTGCATTGTGATAAACAAAATGTGAAGAGGGATTAGCCCTAGCTCTGTATCTAGCAGCCATGTGCTCAAGGCTCTCCAACAAGTAGAAATAGGGATTCATCCTAATTTTCCCACCCAAATGTGCCAAGAAATATAAATGATACAGATTTATCCTATTATAATGACCCTCACAAGTAAAATAAATTTTCCAAAGCCTAAGGGGAGAATACCATTTATCTTGTAGCCAGTCATTTTGAACGCTGAATTTCCAGTTCCTTGCTTTGTGCTCTTATTTGAAAAATTATGGAACGTCTATGCCTACTAGGATATGGCTGTGAAAAACCCGATCTCCATCCATGGGAAAAGTTGTGGCTTCTTCAACAGGCTCTATAACTTCAAATTCTAAACCATCGATATGCACATGGCTCCCATTGAAGCCTGCTACAAATTCTTGGGCTACTAACTCGTGATAATTGGAACATCGGTCAAAAAATAGATTCCACCCCATCTGTTGGAAAAAATGTAGGAGATCAGTGCAAAAATTCATTAATTCTAGCTCTTTAAGTTCAATTCAGTCTAACATTCCTCCCTTTCCCATTCTGGCTAGCACTCCCTATGGTATTTTCTGCTAGATTACGACAGTATAAATTGTTTCAAAAGACAAGTGGGAACCAAAACCATTTACCATTATAGTTGTATTGATACGGTGAACCTGCGTAAGTGTCAAATTAAACTTAACATCACCCTTTACCATGCTTGTAAATTATGATCGATAATTAAAATGAAATCGAGCATTTAGTACTTTTAATTATTACATAAGGTAGGCACGATTAAATTAATACTTTACCATTTTCAATCATAATGGAGACACTTGTGCTCAAAATACCGACACAGGCGTGGTCATAATAGTCATCACTTTAAAGATTTAAAAAAATTTTAATCATTGACAATTGGCTTGTCAGAGAAATGAAAAATAGTGATATCCTCGTTGTAACTGATATTTTATTTTCAACCATGTCTGGTTCTAAAACACTACTAAGAGTATTTACTTGTTTATTACAACCTTAAATGCTAACGACACAGCTGTCATCATTTTACAAAAAAATTACAAAAATGAAATTTTTGATGGTAACAATTGGCTCCATGGGGATGTTTTCAATCAATGATGGTAGTAAGAACTTAACCATAGATTAGTTGCCTCATCCATTGCAAAATTTAAGTCAGGTCATTCAATTCAGGCTGCAAGTCCTTTAGAAAATTCATCCACACCTGTAAGAAATTTTGAAAATATATGGATATTTACAATGAAAAGTTTAAAATGATTAATCTTTTAGGAAATATAACAATTTAGAAACCATACATTTATTGGACCTCCAAGTAAATATTCGCCTTGTGGGCCTTCCAAGATGAAACTTGTTTTCCCCTGAAATGTTGCGATTATGTATGGTCCCTTCCAAAGGTTATCAAAATTTTCATGCTTGAATTTATCCTCAATGCGTGCATCCAATTTTAGAACCAAGTTATAGATTTTGAAATCATCTTCTTTCGTTTTTCTGTAAAAAATATTTTTGATCTCATCTTGCTCTTGCTGCGATTTTTAATACACCATTTCTCTGACCTCCTGTTCTTTAATTAGCCGATTTATTCTTATTTGCAACTCATTAAGTTCTTCTTTGAGCTCTTTAAAATTTTTCATAATAGGTATCTCAATTGAAACTAGAAACAACAAATCAGTACCATATACTAATTGAAAAGGGGAAGTATTGATTGACCTTTTCATACTCACTTTATCTTCCCAGAGGGCGATCTTAAGCTTTGTGTGCCAAGCATTTTTTTTGTCCTCTAACAATTTATTAATGATTATGACTAGAATTTTATTGCAAGATCCTGCAAGTCCATTACCTTGTGGATAGTAAGATGTAGAATGAATAAGTGTAATATGATAATTTTGACAAAATTTAACCAACTTTTTAGATTTGAAACACTATGAATTATCAATGATTATACTTTTTGGACAACCAAATCTAGAAAAGATATTTCTAAGGATTGAAGCACTACAAGGTGAGTAGCTTGCCAACTCGAAAGTGACTCAACCACTTTATGAAATAATCAGTCCTTGTTTTAGGTCCCTAAATTATCAGTATAGTCCATTATTGTTGTAGTGTAGCCCCCTTATTTTTATTGGTGCACCCTTGTAGTCCCTATATTGTTATTATTGTGCCCCATAAAACCCCACTATTTCTATTTTTGGCCCTTAGATTATTAATGTTAGGTCAGCTAGGATTATATTGTGACCCCATGGACTCCTATATATAGAAAGGAGGTTTTGTCATTTGAATCATCTAAGAATTATTCATTTATGTAATGTAAAGGAGGTTTCCCCCTTGAAGTGGATGATTTCTAAGGCGTTCATCTCTCTTTTCTTATATTTTTGGAGCTGGTTTCATAACATTTGGTATCAAAGCTTTGGATTCTAGGGTTTCACTGCTTCAAATAGTTCATCATGGAATTTTAGTTATGGAATTTTTTCTACGAAGCTTCAGATGCTAGAAAAAGCCCATTTTTGAAGAAATCCTAAGGAAGTTCATGTAAAAATTTCAGATCTTGGTTCCTAATATTTTCAGAGATATGATCTATTGAAGTTAGGGTTTTTGCAGGCTCCAAAATTTCATCTCAAAGCAGAGACCTTGGAAAATTAGTCATAACTCTCTCTCTCAGCATCAAATTGGAATTCTATAAAAATTTGGCAAAGTTAGTGTATCAATTTCATAGCCGAAGGAGGAAACAGTGACACGTGGCATGCCGTACAAGTCCGCTCTATGGAACTAGTCCATAATTAGGTCATTGTGGGAGATTGGGAATAAATTTGACTTGAAGAATCCAAATCAGGTCAGACTTATAGAATTGGAAAGAAAACTCAAAGGGCTATTACAGGACCAAATCCTAAATCTCGAGGATCCAAAATTACAGAGATACATCATATTCAATATCGAGCTCCTCAAAAGCAAGAAAAAGGTGTGTATTTATTTTTTCAAATTGCGTAAGTCTTGTTTGAAAAATCAGTTTGAAGTGATTCGAGGGGAAGACTAAAACATAGATATCAGTATTGGAATCTAAAATGCCCCCTAAAAAGAATTAAATACCCATTAAGCCCTCAAAAGGATCTACTATGAATCATGAAGAGGAAGAAGTGCAACATGATATATTAAAATTACAAGAGCAAGTGCACCAAATTTCTCTCTCGCAAACATCAAAAAAAAATAAAATGGAAGTTTTGAAGAAAGGTGCGGAAGCCAAGATGGATGGTTTGATGAAAGGTGTGGAAGCTAAGATGGATGGCATGCAAGCTAACATGGAAGACATGAAGAATGATATAAAAGAAAACATGGAAGGTTTGAAGGAAGGTTTGACAAAGTTGATACAAGAAATGATTCCTAGTGGCGAAAAGGTAGTATAGGAAACTCATGATGAGAACAAAATAAATGTTAATCATGATTTCATAAACTCTAATGTTGGATTGAAGACCCATCATATTTCAAATATGGATATGAGAAAGTTTGATAGTAGGGATCATGTATCATGGATACTATA
This sequence comes from Pinus albicaulis, assembly GCA_034641835.2. Taxonomy (NCBI): domain Eukaryota; kingdom Viridiplantae; phylum Streptophyta; class Pinopsida; order Pinales; family Pinaceae; genus Pinus; species Pinus albicaulis. The sequence continues at coordinate 155,658,637 of CM076572.1, read as the reverse complement.
GATGGAGCAATATTTTGATCTCCATAATGTGCAAAACACATAAAAGGTACAGATTGCAACTTTACATTTAGATCAAAATACATTTGTATGGTATCGATGGCTTTTCTCGCGTAAAAAAATTCACTTGTTCAATTTTTACGGAGGAAATGATAACACATTATAAGGATAGAAAGAGAAACACCTTCTTTAGCCAATTGAAAAATCTCAAACAAAAGGGTTCAATGGTGGAGCACATTGAGGACTTCCAAAAATTGAATATAAGGGTAACTTATATTTCAGAGGAAAAAAGGATTGATGTCTTCATAAGGACTTTAAAGGATAACATCCAACATGAGGTTTGCCTTTTGGAACCTGATTCATTGGAGAAGGAATTCAGATTGGAAAGAAAAATTGAAGGTAAATTTATGGCGACAAGGAAGCCTACCACTAACATCTATAAATATGGAAGTGTTACTACTCCTAGACTTCCACAACCTACAAGGTTGACACCACAAAAATTGGAAGAAAAAAGAGAAAAATGGATTTGCTACAGTTGTGATAGAAAATACACTAAAGATAATAAGTGTGTTGAGAAGAAATTATTTTACATAGATTGGGAAGACGCGTAAGAAAATTAACAAGAAACTTTAAAAGAAGAGGATATACACCAGGAACCAACGCTAGATAAAGAATAAATGAGTCTGATCATATCCTGTAATGTATTGGCAGGAATTACCACTCCTCAAACTCTCAAGATAGAAGGACATATCAAGAAGAAAAATATAATAGTGTTGACTGATTTAGATAGTACCCATAATTTTATTCATTGTAAGGTAGCCAAGGAATTTAATTTCTTCCTATACCCAGCACCAGAGTGTCAAGTGATGGTTGCAAATGGAGGGAAAATAAATTTCTTTGGTGAGTGCCATAATATCAAGCTAACCATGGGGGAATATGTATTGAATAGTCCAATGCTTTCGATTCCAATGGGAGGTGTTGATGTTGTACTAGGATTACAATGGTTACAATCTTTGGAGATGGTAGCTTTTAATTTTCAAGAACTTTTCTTGATTTTTTTTTTAAGAAGGAAATGAAGTTAAATTTCGTTGTATTGTAGGGAAGTCGGGAAAGATAATAAGCTATAATGTCATGAAAAATCTTCTGAATAAAGAAGAATAAGGCGTAATTGCAAAATTATGCTCACTAGAAGTTCCAACATCAAAATCATCTATTTCTCTAGATCTCAAAAAAGTATTGGACAATCATTCTAAGGTGTTTGAAACTCCCAAATAACTCCCACCTATTCATGACCATGATCATGCTATTCATTTGATTTCAATAAGTTCTCCTCCAAATATTAAGCCTTACATATATCCTTTTTTCCAAAAGAGTGAAATTGAATGTATGATTACAAAAATGTTAGAGGGTGGTATAATTCAACCTAGTCAAAGTTCTTTCTGTGCTCCATTATTATTGGTGCACAAGAAGGATGGATCATGGTGCATGTGTTCAGATTATAAGGAGATCAATAACTCACTATTAAAAATAAAATTCTCATTCCTGTGATTTATGAATTATTGAATGAATTAAATGGAGCAATTTATTTTACGAGTTTGGATCTTCATTCAGGATATCATCAAATTAGAATGAAGACTGAAGGTATTTCGAAAATAGAATTTCGAACTCATGAGGGTCATTATGAATTTTTGGTCATGCCTTTTGGCCTTACCAATGCACCTTCTACATTTCAAGGGTTGATGATTTCCATTTTTAAACCCACAATTAGAAAATTTGTGTTAGTATTTTTTGATGATATACTAATCTACAACATGTCTTCGAAGGATCATGTTCAACATGTTCATAGGGTGCTCAAAATAATGGAGGAGAAACAACTCTATGCAAAAACATCCAAATGTTTCTTTGGAGTACAAGAGGTGGAATATCTGGGTCATATTGTATCTCAGGAGGGTGTTAAGGTAGACCCTAATGAAATTAAAGCCATTAAGGAATGGAAATTCCTCATAACCATAAAGCAGTTGCGAGGATTTCTCAGGTTAACATGGTATTACCGCATGTTTGTTAAGAATTATGGGAGAATAACACCACCTCTAACAACATTATTGAAGAAAGATGCATTTTCATGGACTACTAAAGAAACTAAGGCCTTTGAACATCTTAAAGAGGCAATGTGCCTAGCACTAGTATTATCTATGCTAGACTTCACAAAAACCTTTATTGTGGAATGTGATACCTCAGGAAATGGAATTGGTGTTGTTTTAATGCAAGAAGGAAGACCCATTTCTTTTGAAATTCTTCCAATCAAAGGAAAGTATTTATAGAAAGGTATTTATGAGAAGGAAATGTTGGCAATACTACAAGCACTAAAGAAATGACGACCTTACCTAATGGGAAGACACTTCAAGGTAAAAACTGATCATGATAGGCTTAAATACTTTTTGGAACAAAGAATATCTTTAGAAGATCAGTAAAAATGGGTCACAAAAATGTTGGGTTATGAATTTGAAATCATCTACAAAAAAGGGAAGGTAAATATTTTTGCAGATGCACTCTCAAGAATGGATGAGGAGGTGGAAGCATTGATTTGTGCAATTTTTATTATCCAACCAGATTGGATAACCAAAGCAAGGGAGGAATGGAAGAATGACGAAGAAGTGTGGACACTCATTCAAAATTTGCAACAAGATCCCAGTACATCTGATACATTTAGTTGGAAAAATGATTCCTTATGGTACAATGATTGCTTATATCTTTGTAATAATTCCCAACTTAAACAAAATATTCTTTTGGAATTGCACACCTCTCTTGTTGGAGGACACTCATGATTTTTAAAAACTTACCATAGGGTGAAGAAATATTTTTTTTGGGATGGCCTTATATATGATATTCAAAATTTTGTGGTAGAATGTTTGGTTTTTCAACAAAATAAAGTTGAGACAATTAAGACCCTGGGTCTACTACAACCTTTACCCATTCCAAGTCAATTTTGGAATGAGGTTTCAATGTATTTTATCACAGGTTTACCTAAGTCTGAAGGAAAGGGTGTCATCATGGTGGTAGTTGATAGACTTGCCAAGTATGCACACTTTATTGCAATATCTCATCCATTTAAAGAAAGTATAGTTGCTACTGGATTTATGGAAACAATTCAAAAGCTACATGGAAACCCAAAGATTATTGTAAGAGACAGAGATCACATTTTCAATAGATTTTTGGACGGAATTATTTTCTTATTTGGGTACTCAACTAGCCCATATCTCATCTTATCATCCTCAATCCGATGGGCAAAATGAGATAGTGAAAAAATATTTAGAAGGATATCTTAGTTGTTTTGTATCTGATAAAAAAACACAATGAGTAAAGTGGTTACCTTTGGCTAAATGGTGCTATGACACTTCCTTCCATAATGCAACAAAAATGACCCCATTTATGGCACTTTATGGATATCATCCACCATACATCACATCATATTTAAGAGAAAATTCTAAGTTTCAAGAAGTGGAAGATCACATTGAGCATCAACAACAAATTCTCCATCTCTTAAATGATAACTTAAATTTGGCACAAAATCGAATGAAAAAATAGGCAGATCAACATCGCAGCGAGAGAAGTTTTGATGTAAGAGACTGGGTATTTTTACAGCGATAACCATACAAACAAATTCCACTTAAGAAAGCTAAGAAGGATACTAAATTATCGCCAAAGTACTACGGTCATTACAAGGTGTTTCAAAAGATTGGTACTATAGCATAAAAATTGGATCTTATTACTTCTTCTCGAGTGCACCAAATTTTCCATGTTTCATGCTTAAAGAAGGTTATAGGTGACAAAATTCCCATTCAAACAATATTTCCAAAACTTGATGAGGAAGGAAAAATTATATTGGAACCTGAAGTATTCATGGAAACAAGAACTCGAAAGTTACGAAATCAATCAATTTTAGAGTATCTCATCGAGTGGAAGAACTTACCCATTGCAGATTCCACATGGGAGGATGAGAATTGTATACAAAAGAATCCATAGTGTTGGGGACAACACCTTTTTGAAGGAGAGGGGCATGTAAGGTCCCTATATTACTAGTGTAGTCACTTATTGTTGTAGTATAGCCCCCTTATTGTTATTGTTGTACCCCTGTAGTCCCCATATTGTTATTATTGTGCCCCATAAAACCCCACTATTGCTATTGTTGGCCCTTAGGTTACTATTTTTAGGTCGGATAGGATTATATTGTGACCCCATGGACTCCAATATATAGAAAGGAGGGTTTTTCATTTGAATCATCCAATAATTTTTCATTTATGTAATGTAAAGGAGGTTGTCCCCTCGAAGCGGTTGATTTCTAAGGCGTTGATCTCTCTTTTATTCTATTTTTGGTGTTGGTTTCACAACACCTTGTCAGGATCCATTTGTGTTGTGTTGATCATGCCAGATGGATCTCACCTGTGAAATAAATACCCCATTTTTTCTCCTCTACAGATATTGGTTTAAAAGGAAATTACATTAGTTTTGGTTTTCCCTCGAACAATTGGAATTTGTGACAAGTAGCTACCTCTTTCCTGGTGTCAGAATAAAAGGTGGGCTAGTAAAATCCAACCCTTAGGATTTTATCTATTGTGGTATTCCAATAATGATGCCCCCTACATGCTCCTTCATGAAACTCATTACTTATCTTTTCAGCTTCCTCCTCCAATAGGCAGTTCAACAAAATTCCTTGGGGATCTTTCCAATATAGGTAACCATCCAAAAGAAAATATTTGACAGAATTCTATATTAAAGACTGAGCTTGTGTTTTATCTATCCCTCGTAGTACTTGTTAATTATGTCAAATATAAACAATTTCAGCATACTATGTACTTTCATCTAAACCATCTTCAACTCTAATTATTGGCTCTTTATATGGCACATTTGATAATTCAAAAACATAATTTTTATCAACAACATCAATATTTGTTTCCATCATAAGCTTAGAAAGACCCTATCCTTTGATCAACTTGGTTTGTCTAATTTCCAAGTCAAACTCCAACATTTTTGAAATTCACGTTCCTCTTCAACCATCGCTATCGGGTTGTACTAAAATAATTTTAATTGCACGATATGGTACATATCCAATGATATGAGAATGTAGAATAAAAAATCCAAAATATTTAATAGCTTTGATCAAAGCGTATGTTTGTTTGTATAAAATATTCTATTTTAGCTCAACATCCCTCATTTCTCTGCTAAAAAAAGGAAATATTTTGTTCTTGACCTGTCTCCTTCTTTTGAAGTAATACACCAAAAAAGTATGTTCAAAAGTAAAAGAAAATATCATGAAATATTTTGAAAAATTAGGAATAATGAATATGGGTGATTTAATTATTTCTCTCTTGATGCCATTGAAAGAGAATTTTTCCTTCTCAGTCCATTTTATTTCGCTTCCTTTCTTAAGCATCCCTATTATTAGCTTTAAAATTTCTGCAAAATTCGGAATGAAGCGACTCACAAAATATAATTTACCTTAGAAATATTGGACCTTTTTCTTGTTCCTTAGATACTTAATTTGTTGAATTGTTGTCACTCTGATAAGGTCTATTCTGATACCATCCTTTGACACTATATGTCCCAAAAATTTTCCTTCTCTCATAGAAAAATGGGATTTCTTTTAATTAAGAGAGACTCCAAACTTCTTGATTTGTTGAAAACCACCCTAAAGTGTTTCAGGTGGGTTGCTTCTGACTTTTAGAAAACTATAATATCATCGAGATAGATCACTACAATTTTTTTTCCCCGGCAAAGTTAATGTCAATGGCGCGCGTAAAATTAGCTCTCGTGGTCATGAGTCCATATGGAATTTTAGAGTACATGAAGGTACCCCAAGTTGTAGTAAACGTGGTCTTGTCCTGATCCTTTCGGTCTACCAGGTTTTGATTTTATTCTAAAAACCCATCCAGCATAGAAATAATTTCCACACCCACCACCTTCTGCAGAATGTGATCCATTTTCGACAAAGGGTAGTTTTCTTTCAAAGAAACCTTGTTCAAATTTCATAAATATACAAAAAGGTGGATTTCCCCACTTTTCTTCCTTATTGGAACTGAATTAGCTACCGAATTAGAAAATCTTTATGGAATGATAATTTTTGCAGCCAACAACCTTTTTACTGCTCTCTTAATGAGGGGCAATAGCTTAGGATTTACCCTCCTTATATTTTTTTGGAATGGCTTCTCATTTTCCTTTAGAGGTATGGTATGCTAGATGACGGACTGGTCATAAATTTTAAAATATTCATACCTCAAAGAGAATATATCAAAAAATTATCCTAATAAATCTACATAATATTTTTTTTTCTTCCTTAAAAGTGTTGGAAACTTTGACTGTCTTTGGCTCACTTTCGGTGCCGAAGTTATATTCTTCCATCTCTCCTTCACTTGGCAGAATTCTTGGCTTCACAAAAACATCATCAGAGTCAAACAACCTTTATAAAGGTACTAAACCTCTAGGGATCAAATTATTAGACAACTGAAAGATCTCGTGTCTGGCTACAACATTCAAAAAGTCTATTGTTTCATGATTATTTTCTTCAATTTCCTCTCCACGTTTTTCTATTGGGGTGTTGAGGAATTCATCCATTCTCTCCAGAAATATTTTGATCTTTTGATCATCTTCAAAAAATTTCCAATGCTTTGTATTATTGGGAATTGAATGTCGATATGTAATATTTATTTTATACTTTTCAAATGAATACAACGAGACTCTAAATATGCTCGTAAATTTAGCTAGGGCATGTGAAATTCCATTCTTTTCTCTTGGTATCAATGAAACTTCATGCTTCGAAAATAAATTTGAAATAAGATCCGAGATTTCATTTCTGTAAGCCCTCATTCTCGTATGTTTAGTTTGAAAAAAACAATTAACTTTATGTAAAACTAGTTTGGATCTCGAAAGATGTGAATTTTTTGTGCTTTCTACTCTCGTAACAAATTTAATCCAATAACAAGAGCTTCATACTCTGCTACATTATTTCTGCAATCAAACTAAGGTTTAAAAGAATTAAATTGAGCTATACAATCAGGTGTAACAATCTATACACTTGCTCTCTAACCCTTCTCACGCGTGGACCCATGAAAATACAACTTCCATATTTCTCCAAAAAAAAGTTGAATTTGTTATTGTTGATAGCTAGTTTCATTTGTTGCTAATGTTTCACCTTCAAAACAGTCATTATTGAAAAATATTTGTCACTCTAGCTCTGTATCTACTGCATATATTGCATGGTTGCTTGACTTAATTTTTGTACTCACCATATAAGCCATTTGAACTTCCTGGTACAGTGTCTTAATTTCACCGAAAAATGTTATAGAAGCATAGGACATGTCCATGTCTAAAGTTCCCCCCAATATTGTAGCCTAAGATCGAGATAACAACATGCCAAACTTGGGACGAATTTCATATACTACTATATGCATGAAAAAACATCTGGTTGTAATTTGATTACAATGACAACTAATTATTTAATTAGTCCTAGGAATTTTACCTTTCTTGAATCAAATTAGAACAAATCCTTATAATGCCTGGTAATTTCGAGTCCTAGATGGTCCACGACTGATTTGGGCATGAGATTATGTGAGGCTCCAGAATCTAACATGAAACTGTGAAGGATCAAGTCATGCACATTTAGGCTTAATTAAAATGGGGGTATGTCATCGTTTGGACTTGAGACATGTGGACCAAACAAAAATTCTAGGGCATCATCATCCAAGTTCAAGGAGTCTTGAGAGATTGTATTTAGCTGACTATTTTCTGAACCTTTAATCATAGTGGAAATCAATTTCATATATTTTTCATTTTTTAAAAGCTCAACAAAAGGAATGGAAAATTTTAACTTACTGATTTTAGATTCCAGATTGAAAATTGATGATGTTTTATTCGCATCATTCATGTACTTCCTTGGTTCCTTTAAATTTTCCTTCTTTGGCTTCTCTAGTTTGTCCTTTTTTGGCTTCTTAGGTATTTTCAAAATCTCTCTTCTTGGCTCAGCTTGTTGTTCAACTGCCATTTTTTATGGTGGATATTTAATAGGAAAATTCTGGCCCCTAAGACTATGCTATCTTTAAAAATATTCCATCACATTATTGTGCCCTTGTTGATAATGAATTGAATCAAAGGGATGCACGTTATCATTTAATCTAGAGCATCCAACAGGTTGGTCATGTTTTTATTTGGTAGAAAAACTTGGATTTCTTTGTCATCCAAGAATCCAATCGGCTGATCTTCGTCATCATTGATGCCTTCATCAACAAATTCTTCTGGAAATGGAGGTTGAACAATGAGTTTTTGTTCTTCGGGAGCTTTCTAATCCCTAGGGAAATTGTGAGCACCCTAAGTTCTCGTGAAATTTGTATTTCGGACTTGAGTTGGATTCTCATTTCATGAAGGAGTCAATTTATCCACCAACTTCTCCATATTTTTTAGCATTACATCAAATTTAAATCAGGGGATGAGGATGACTCTTCTTTGAAACTTGCTCATTTTTCAACTTTCCTTTTTGTCTTCTTTGCCAACAAAATTGCTTCTACCCCAATTGTGTTGCTATGCATTTTTATAGAGTAACAAGGTTTATTTATCTTAGATGATAGGACAAATTAGCATCAAAATAATTAGGAAAATGTAATAATGCTAATCCAGGAGGAGGCTTAACTTCACCTAGAATAGAATTATAAATTTTATTGAATCTGACTGTGAATACTTGTACAAATTCCCCTGGGTTCCTCTTGAGTGTATTATACTCCACTAAGATTTGTAAGGGATTTTTCTTGACCTCCCATATGTCAGGAAAATTCTGTTCAAACTGCTAAAAATTATTAATACTGGTTGTCGATAAAGATCTGAACCATTTCTTTACTTCACCTGACTAGATTTGTGAAAATAGTTTGAGTTTTACATCTTCGTGATGAAATTCCTCTATATCTATGAAATAATTGAGTTTGTCTACATGTTGAGCTGTATAATACCCCATACCATCAAATTAAATACGACCTTGTCCATATTTTGCAAGAAGATCTTGCAACAGACCTTGAAGGTTTAATGGAGCATATCTAGCAACCATTATGCTAGGTGTAGTTGCAATAGGATTTTGGAAAGTATATGTAGAGGCAAACAAAGGATTTTTAACAAAAGTTGATGGTCCAGGACTATGAGATCTTGTAGAAGATGGAGGTGTATTTGTAACTGAGAATACTGAAATAGAATGTGGAAAAGTTGTAGATCTAGCTGCAACAACTTGAATTTCTTGAATTCTATGTTCTAGATCCGCAAATTGAGACCATATTTCTTGGTCTTGTGGTAAAAATTATAGTTATGGTATAAAAGAATCATTAACATAAGTTTGGAAAACTGTTGAATCTAAAACAATAATTGAAATATGAATTTCATATTAAACAAGGAGTTTTTGAACTTTTCATCAGAATGCAAATCTTCAATAGTTTCAATATTTGCAGGAAATGAGCTATATATTTATAGAATCTCACCCGATTTTTTAAAATTCTATTTCTGAATAGATTTTTCAGGCTTGACAAAAATTGTGGCAGAAATACCAGGATTTCTCCGAGGATAAAAACTTGCATGAGCCAAAACTTCATCAGTAAGAACCCTTCATATGATAATGTGGAGTCACTAGAGTAAAATACTTGCAGCCAAACTAATACACAAATGTTTGTTTTCTTTGAGAGATATGATCTTAAATAATAAAATCGTTAGGGAAAAATATGATCTCCGTTCCTCGACAATGATGAAAAAATGTTATCACTCATGGAAACCCCAGTTGTATGGAAAAACCCTAAGGTAACCTCAAAACCTCTTTTAGGCTGAAGTTGGCCCTTCAACTCGGAGAGAGATCTATCCGTAAAACTCAACTACTCTATGGCCACTATAGTAGAAGGTATCATACATGAGCTCAAGTGGCTAGATTTGAGTTTGGGTTTGAAACGGTTGGTTGATCTTCAAAACCCACTATTCGGCATGGATTCAAGGTATCAAATAAATGGGATTACAAAACTAGTGAGAAAATGGCCCAAAGCATGGGAGAAACACGTCCTTTGATTGTTTTGGGATTTGGAAGAGAGGGATATTGGAAGAAAACAATGTTTATAAATAACTTAGAAAAACAAATACTAATGAGTGATAATTTAAGAGAGGAGCATTAGTGAAATCCAATCTCTTAAACTAGCATTATGAGACATGGAAGAAAAAAATTACATGACAGAGAAATACTAACAAGGAACTGAAACACCTGAATTTTATACTAAGTGATCATCAAACACTATAAATACATTTAATATTTCTCAAATATACTTCAGACTACAAGTGTTTTTCAAATGATTTCCAAACCTATTTAATTATTCATTAACTGTCTTTATAGAGATTTACATAAAAAAATGCAAAATAATAAAATCCTCATAATTACAATACTGAGATATTAAAAATACCTTTTATGTTCATGCGTTGAAAATATAGACTTAGTAATTATCTAATAAACCCTAGAAGAACTATAGGAAATTATGCTTGAATCTAGGAAAAAATAAACTAATTTCATTAATCTATTAGTTTCAAAATAGAATAGGTCCCTTTGTAGCCGATCTCCTTTGTTTCCACAAAACACGTCCCTCTGTAAATGATCTTCGTTGTTCTCTGATTCTCCTGGAAAAATAATTGATAGGCGGCTTCGCTGTATTATTGATTTTCTGGTATGAGATGTAGATGACAACCAAGAGGGAAATCTTTTCAAATATTTCTAACAACGGAGATGTTAGCATCTCTATTTCATTTTTTGGAAAAAATGTTGACAGGGACACTACCAGCATTTTCCTGTAGGTGTCCTTAATTGATCGGTTTTTCTGTTTCAAAATTTATGACAAGAACATTGTCAAGATTTTCCTGCAGGTTTTGTTTACTACTCGATATGTGTAGTTTATTAAAAATAGCTGACGGAGACACTGTTAAGCCTATCAAAAATTGCTGAAAAGAGCATTGTCAACTCTCCTCATTCTCATGGTGTATACGAAACTGGCAGGCCGACTGTCCACAAAATGCAAAAACTGAGTTTTGACTTAAACAAGTGGAAAAAATTGTTTCAGATACCCTAACATACTAGTTGAGGGTATTGGAAGCCTTGAGTAACACATCCGAATTGTTTAGTATTTGTTGCTATTTCTTCCTAGTCTCCATGGGTTTTACTTTGGAAACTTGATCATCTTTCTCCTTATTAGGGATTGTAGATTTTTTCTTAGATTCTATGAATTTCTTATTTATAATTAAGTCCTTCAGAGGCACATCATCTATGTCAATGACTTGTTCAACCAGCTCTGGGTTTCTTCTGAGTTTGAACTTATATCGGAGCTTGTATGTCGACCTAGTGCACCTATTACCCTATTTGGGGATTTTAGGTGTAGGTTCATTTTCCCTTTCTTCTGTTATTGGATTCTTTCCCTTTAAATATTCTGTATGGCTATATTTGTAGGGGTTCTTTTTGAGGGAAAAACTAAAAAACCAATGTAGCTAATGTTAGCCTTTAGGGCTTCCAATGGTGGGGACTATGACTCGTGAGACAGAGCAATTTTCCATTGATAGAGCTTGGGGGTTTTTAGGAAAGCTAAAGCAGATGGGGCTTCTGAGTTTTTAAAAATAATGGGAATATGAAAAGTAGCTTGAGATTGAGGTTTTTATCCTCCTTATGGTTTGAGGTCTACCTATTTTCCTTCTGGAAGGATGAAGTTGTAACCCTCCCAGGAAAAGAAAATGATCCCAGGTTCCATTCAGCTTCACCAACTGCATTTCTATTGACAATTTAACTAAGTTATTGTGATAATAAAAAATGTCAATAGGGATTAGTCCTAGCCCTATATATAGCATACATGTTCTTGAGGCTCTCCGTCAAGTAGAAACATGGATTAATACTAATTTTCATATCCAAATGTGCTAGTAAATAGAAATGATACAGATCGATCCTTTTAAAATGACCCTCACAAGTAAAATAATGTTAGAAAACCCACAGGGGAGCATACCGTTTATCTTGTAGCCAATCCTTTTTAATCTTGGATTTCCAGTTCCTCACTGTTTTTTCTTTGAAAAATGATGGAACGTCTATGGATGGTAGGATATGGCTATGAAAAACTCTATCGGTGTCCATGGGAAAGGATATGGCTTTCAAAATAGTGTGATATGTAACTTCAAATTATAAACCACAAATATTTACATGGCTCCCATTGAAACCTGCTGCAAACGCTTGGGATACTAACTTCTGATAATTAGAACATCGGTAGAAAAACCGTCTCCAAACTGCTTGCTGGAACATATTTAGGAGATCAGGGTAAAAATTCAATAATTACACCTCTTTAGGTTCAGTTTGGTCTAAAATTTCTCCCTTTCCCATTCTGGCTAGCACTCTCTACGATATTTGTTGCCAGGTTTCTATAGTAAAAACTATTTCAAATTCCAAGTGGGAACTGGAACCATTTACCAATGCAGCTATATTGATATGTAGGACCTGCATAAGTGTCAAATTAAACTTAACATCACCCTTTACCACACTTTTAAATCATGATCTATAATTACAATTAAATCGAGCATATAATACTTTGAATTATTACATAAGGTAAGCACTATTAAATTTGTGCTTTACCTTTTTCAATCATGATGGAGACAACTGCGCTCAGAATATTGATGTTGACATGGTTAGCACAATCAACACTTTAAACATTTAAAAAAATTTTAATCACTGACAATTGGCCTTTCGGAGAAATGAAAAATAGTGATGTCCTCGTTTTTAGCGGCATTCGCTTTTCAACCATGTCGAGTTCTGGAACACTGCTAAGAGTAATAACCTGTTTATTACAACCTTAAATGTTATCTATTGAATTTTGCAACAATAAATTGTGAAATTGGCATCCAGAAACAACATGACATCACCTACATTACTGTGGGACCACAGGTCATGTAATGATGGGTCCTAGCGATACATTAGTGTGAAATTCAATTTATTTAATAAATTGGATATGTGTCAAATTTAATTATCCCTTAATTAAATTGGACAATAAAATGTAATCTTATCCCATAATCACTTGTAATAATTAACTTACTATGATAAACTCAATTATATCATGAATTTCAAGTTGAGGGTATTTGGTGAGGCATGCAGAGTGATTATATTTTTTTTAGAGTGCAAGTTACAGTTAAGTGCATGATTTTAATGCATGAGTAATCAATTATCTCAGTTAGGAGAGTTAAAGTTAGTTAGAATAGTTGTAACTGTTTGTTGCACTAGTGAAAGATCAAGTGAATTAAGTCATATTTAATTCACAATCAGTGATCTTCCATGCAATTGATGATTTACTATTAATATCTTCATGCATGTCATTTATAATGGAGACCCAATTGAGGCAAAGGTTAAAGGGAAGTTAACTATCAGTTGTGATATTAGCAAGCTGCCCAGATGCAGTTAAAACACCACATGATGTCCATGATACTCTGCGCAGTTGGAGAAGGCTGAATTCCTAAGGAATAGGGATTTAATTCCTCATGAATAATGTGAGAAATGTAGGCTAAAGACAGACTCATAATTGACTAAGTGTTGCCCCGATTTTGTCCGAATCAATGTGAGACAATAGGAAGATTGCAGGAGAATCTAGTGAGAAGAGTGCATTGTAATTGTTTCATGATTCCTTATGGAATATGAAATATATGATAGAGGGATTTTGAGAAACAATATTTCCTCGAGAAATTATTTGTGTTGTGGTTGGATTTGATTCTTTCTTTACTTGTTGTGATTGGAGATTGTGTTTATTTTCCACAATTGAATTGTATAAGGATTCAGTATATAGATTTAGTAAATTTCTTAATCATATTGAATCCATTGATATACATATTTTCGTATAATTTATACATGGTATCAAAGCATAGTAAATCACTATAGTGGAGGAGAAGTTTAGTTTGTAACTGAATAGAATTCAAATTGGGAAAAGTATTCTTGGTGCGACAGGCGAATTAGGATCTAAATAGATTTCAATGGCTTGAGATTGGAGTATTCGCTCGACGGAAGTTCCAATTATATTGCGTGGAAAGATAGGATGGAGGTAGTACTGGAGGAAAATGGGTTGAAATAATTCATTGATAATGATGTTCCCAAATCCGGTGCAACATATTCTGCAAATATTGATGCTTGGAAAAATAAGGTTGCAACGGTGAGGAGGATCTTACTGGAGGGAGTATGAGACGAAATTATCTCAAGTCTCCATGGAAAAGTGACATCATATGCAATGTGGAAAGATTTGAATGATATGTTTTAGAGCAGCAGTGATCATAGAAAATTGGCACTAAAGGACAAGCTCAGGAAAATTAAAATGGAGAAAGGCGACACTATTCTGGTATACTTGACCAAGTTTGTCCAATGTCCAGATGAGCTTGGGAGTGTAGGAATTACTATCACGGATGATTACTTGGTGATCCTAGCTCTACTAATCCTTACCAAGAGTTGGCATAGTTATCAGGACTCTATGAATGGGAGGGAGAAGCTACCAAATTGGAACGAATTTGGTCAAATTTGGTGCAAGAAGAATTCAGGCGGAATACCTAGGATGGATTTTCATCTAACGAAGATGGAGAAGAAAATTGCACCTTGGATTGTAAGCCAAATAAGGGGAAGAGACATAAATCCTTTTCCAAATCTGAGACCGGTGAAGAAGGAAAGGAGCGTCACATGTCCAGAGTTAAGTAGCTGTAACAAGCATGGACATTATGCCACTAATTGTCCACAAAAGAAGAAGAACAAGAAGGCTTTAGGATTTGTAGCTGGTGAGTTTTTGACCTCACAATTCGAGCTTGACGTCTCTCTCATTGCATGCATGGTGTCAAGTGCAATGGGATCAGGATGATACTTGGATAGTGGTGCATATTTCCACATGATGGGATTCAAATAAATTTTCAGTAGCTTGGAGTAGAAGGACCTCCAAATGCATATCGAAATGGGTGATGACAAAAGGTATAGCGCTACCGGGATCGGTACATTTACTTTCCAGAGGTAGTCAGGTAAACCATTTTTATTATATTATGTAATTCATGTACCAGGATTAAAGAAAAATTGAGCTTCAATCACAATGTTGGAGGATAGAGGCTACGATGTTGTTTTCAGTGAAGGAAAAACTTTCCTTTGACACAAAGCAATAGGACAAGCCAAGAAAATGGGATTCATGTGAAGAATATCTATAAACTTGATGTATATGGCTGTGTATCATTGATGGGTAAAGAAGACAAAGTGGTGAGCCGAGATGAGGGTGAGTTATGGCATAAGAGATTGGGCCATATATACCACGGAGCTTTGAAGGTCATGCAACAGATTTCTACGGAGCTTCCAAAGGGTACTCTTGCACAAATAGACACATTCAAGGGATGTACCATGCGGAAGTGTGACAAATCCCTACAATTTTCCCTTGAAAGGGAGCTTGATTTTCATGAAGATCAGGAACTCTTGGTTCCAAAAATGAGCATCAAGATGTGGAGGATCCACATGTGGAGGATCTTGGAGTGGCAGAAACCACTCAAGTAAAGAAATTTTGAACCAGATGGGAAGAGGGAGTACATGCAGTTATACCTCTAGGTGTGAGGTGGGGTAATGTGCAAAATTAATCGCAAGAAGAAATTTGTGCATGGTACTAGAGATGGGGCATCTCATGGATCGAACTTGGCTATGAGGAGCCCATAGTACAACAGTAGCAGGATCAGTTAGATTGATGCAGTCAGATGTTAGGAGGACAAAAATTAGAGTGACAAGTGTATGATATTGCAGTGCAGAGTAGAGTTGGAAGCAGTGCAGAGTGCATGGATGTGGATGTCAACAACGTAGAGAGTCCAAAAGACATGTGTAGTAGGTACCGACAGTCAAAAGAATTTGATGACAGATGCATTATACTTTTTCAACTTTTTAGAGGCTATTCAATTTTAGAAGTGTTTCATGAAAAAATTGCATGTGCGAGAAACACTACCAAAGTGTTGCATGTGCAAGAAACACTAGAGAAGTGTCACATGCAAGAGTTGCATGTCACATGCAAGAGGTGCATGTGCACATGCAAGGCCATTCCTTTCTTGTTGAGAGGGAGTGTTGAATTTTGCAACAAGAAACAATGAAATTGGCATTCAAAAAAAACATGAAAGCACCTACTTCTGTGGGACCACAGATCATGTAATGATGGGTCCTAGTGATACATTCATGTGAAATTCAATTTATTTCATAAATTGGATATGTGTCAAATTTAATTTTCCCTTAATTAAATTGGACAATAAAATATAATCTTATCCCATAATACATTTTAATAGTTAAATAAGTTTGATAAACTTACTTAGGTCATGAATTTCAAGTTGAGGGTAGTTGGTGAGGCATGTAGAGTGATTCTATGTGTTTTAGAGTTCAAGTTGCAGTTAAGTGCATGAGTATAATGCATGAGTAACCAGTTAACTTAGTTAGGCGAGGTAAAGTCAGTTGGACTAGTTGTAACTGTTTGTTGCACTAGTGAGAGATCAAGTGAATTAAATCATATTTAACTCACAATGAGTGATCTAGGGAAAATTTTAGGGGCTAATATTCACAAGTGGACTAATTTTCATGCTTTTTCCAAAAAAAATATTTGTTAATTTTCATTTTTTCAAAAAATTATTCACCCAAATTCTACTGTATAAAATTTCTTTACATTAAAAATCACCAAAATTTTATATAGAGGCTATATAAAATTATTAAAAATTTTAATACTTTACAAAAACATTGCCAAACATTTTATAAATTTCATATTATGTACTAGTGAAACTCGCCAAGGTTTCTAAACTTTAAAATAGATTTTGACCCTTAAAATTTTCCTTGCAGCGATCTGTCATGCAACTCATAATTTACTATTAATAACTGCATGAATCTCAGTTCCAGTGGAGACCTAGTTGAGACAAAGGTTAAAGGGAAGTTAACTATCAGTTGTGATATTAGTAGGCTTCCCAGATGTAGCTAAAATATCATAGGATGCCCATGATACTTTGCGCAGTTGGAGAAGGTTGAAATTCCTAAGGAATAGGGATTGCATTCCTCATGAATTGCATGAGAAAGGAAGACTGAAGACATGCTGAGAAATGGCTAAATGTTGGCCGATTTTGTCTCAATCAGTGTGAGAGGATAGGCATATTGCATGATACTCTTGTGAGAAGAGTTCATTTAAATTGTTTCATGGTTCCTTGTGGAATATAAAATATATGATAGAGAGTTTTTTAGCAGCAAGAATTCCAAGGGAAATTATTTGTGTTGTGGTTGGATTTGACTGTTTCTTTACTTGTTGTGATTGGTGATTGTGTTTATTTTCCACAATTGATTTGTAGAAGGATTAAATATCTAGCTTTAGTACATTTCTTGATCGGATTGAATCCATTGATATACATATGTTTGTATAATTTCGACACTGACAACACAACTCTCAACACTTTAGAGAAAAAATAATTTTTTTGATGATAACACAACCAATGCTTTGAATTCAAAAAAATTTGAGAAAAATTCATCCTTCTTCCACATGAAGAAGATCCAACATTTTCCAGAAAATTCATAAAAAAAAATTACATAATACCTGTGTTTTACTATAGGGGATGTAGAAAAGGGTCCACACACATCAAAATGGACTCACTCCAGTATTTCTCTTTCTCTATTATCTCATCCTTGGAAGGTGGATTTGACATATTTTCCCAATTTCCATACCTTGCAAACATCATGTTGGTCAAGGGTGCATTTTGGAATACTAATGGTAATCTACTACATGATTTTTAAGGCCCCATGGTGTAAGTGTCCCATGCACCTGTGCCAAAGTTCTCCAACATCTCATCTATGCACACTTTCTGCCTTGCTACTTAGTGGAATGCAAGATTCCACCTAAATTTTGTAGAGAATTTTCACTCTACCTCCAATATATTTGTCATTCCTAGTAGCTAAAAGTCTCAGAAATTCTTTCCCCTTACTTAAAAAAACATCATAGCCTTTATCCTCCAATAAAACTACAAAGATCAAAAACTTCTTCAACCCAGGTACATACATAACATATTTTAGATGAAGGTGGGAGCTTGATTCCCTCTTAAAGGTTATATTTCCAATTCCTTTGGTATTGTACCTCCCATCATCCCCAAGTTCTACGTGCATTTTGAGATCCTTCTCCTATAGGCTACTAAAGAATTATTTGCATCATGCATATGGAACGAGGCATCTGAATCTAGATACCACACAATCCCCATTATAGTGTTGGTCATGCATGTAATTAGGGTGAAGTATAATTTGAATTGTGAGGCATGTTCTTAAGCTCATGATCACCTTGAAGGCTTCTTGTTAGACTTATTGTGAAGACACTTTGTTGCATAGTTCCCATATTCATGGCAGTGAAAACATTTTATATTTATTAGGTCCTTCTTCTTGCCATTTTTCAAGCTGGACTCTAGCTTGCTTTGCGCCTTCTTGCCCTTCCCAACCAGGGAAAAATTCTCTTCCTCCTCAACTTTCAATGTTACTCCATCTCTAGTGTTCCTCCAAATTTCTTCCTACACCAAACCAAGTCAAATTCTCTCCCAATTTGGTAATTTATCCCTTCCATTTACAAAGTCCCGGTAGTTGTGCTAGAATTTTGGAAGGCCTGGGAGGGCTAGGATCACTAGCTTGAAGGATGGAAAATTTTCTCCTACTCCTCCAACTTCATCTCAAACCTGAGTCAATCTAGAGAGGTAGTGTGGAATCGTTTCATTTTTATGCATGCATATGTTTCTGAGCTTGTTCCCCAATGCCAATTTCCTGGCATCATTGCCATTTTTGAATAACTTAGTGAGGGTATTACACATAGAAAATGGAGTTTCTTTGCCATTTAAATTTGACAGCGTGTGGTATCTCACACCCTCTAGGATTATCCTCCTCACTTTTTCAGTATCCTTCTTCCATTGGGCTAAATGGTATGCATCCAATACTGCGAGTTTTGAAATGTTAGGTTTGGTTTTTTCTAGCACTCCATTATCATCGAGTACAACTACCAACTATCCTTCCAAGCTATGAAATTTTAGGTTCCCTCCATGGCATACTCCAATATCAATCTGTTGAAAGACATTTTCCGACACGGAAGAGAAACAAATTCACTGAATCTACAAATCTAAATCTTTGAAGGAGAAGATGTTTTGACAAGTTTCTATTGTGATTTATAGCTTTGATACCATGTAGAAATTAATAAAAATTACTACTACTGATTAATTCAAATTGATTTTTTTTTTTTACAAATTTCCTCTACAATACTATGGAATGGAAATCATAATTTATAAACACGTGCAATGACATATAACCATAAGAACCACAAGAACATAATGATCTACAGGGGACCCCAACTAGGAAAAACCCTTTAGCTTAATTTCATTAATCATATGAGAATGAGAAACTACTATAATGTCTTGCTTCTATTTTGAAGCACACACTGCACTGTAAACATGTTCTATTACTGATTTTCTTTCTCTGTCAAATACTTAGAAAATTCAAGTCCCCAACTTCCCCCTATTTCCTTCTACAATTCAAGAGAACCTGAGCTCCTAAATAATAGTTGAATTCCATATTTCATTGATAAATTCGTAAGGAATTGATTACTTGCTTAATTATGAAGCCTATACACTTAATTAATATACAATTGATAATTACAATGTGCCTTTTCCTCTACTCCAGCTAGGCAATTCGAATTCCATGCACCTCTAGGCTACTTTTAATTGATTGAGTAATTTCACTGAGATATTATTGAGTTAAAAATAGTTATACTACTGAACTGATGATCGAGGGGATAAAAAATATGCTAAAATTAAAAGTGCTCAAAATATCCTAAAAACAATGCCAAATCATAGATATTGTTGTTATGATTCCAACGACACTTGAATTGCCTCAATTTGATACTGTATGAGGAAGTTATCTCATTCTAATTTTTTTGGAAAATAACTAAAAAGTCAAATTTCAGGATTAACTGTGTAGGGTATGAATTCCATGTGGCACTCTATAAGATGATATCATTTGATCAATAGGAAGTAAGGGAACCAATCAAGGATTGATACGTGGGACACACAGGAAGCAACATCTTGGTACATATGATTGGTACAGTTTGGGCCAACCCCATTATGCGATGTAGCCCAATTAGAAGGCACGACATAGCCTAATCGGGATAGGCCATGTGGCCCTATTTCATTAGAAAAAACTTTGTATGTTAACCAACAAGCTTTGCAAGGTTCGACCCTATGACCTCCACCGTGAAAATGTTCTACCCAACCAATTGGGCTACCATGTGACCTATTATAACTATGTCATCAAATTATATTTGTTATGGTTCATTGGAGCAACTGGGGGAATGGGAGGGCTTACAGGTGTGCCCAATCAGGTCGGCCCATAGTTTTAGTGTTATTACATGACCATGATAGAAAGAGGGGTACATGGCCATTTCCATCACACAAATCCCAAGAACTTGGTCACGTATTCATTCACAGAACTATAGGCAGGAAGATCTAAGGGGAAGGGCATGTGGCATCCTACTCGCGCCCCAATCCCAAGTCATATTAACTCCATGAGACTAGGAGTGGGGTCAAGGAGGGCGCGTGGCCTATGGACCATGCCCCTTAGTCACATGTGGCCCCAAACAACCGGAAGCATGAAATAAGGAGGGGGCCTCTACCCAAAGTTGTTTGAAAAATAATTTTTATATTAAAAAAAACACAATGACCATGAGAATCTGTGGATCCAAGCTAAGAAATTTGGGTTCCAAACTAAGCTCCATACCGAAACACCACAAATTCACATTGTTTCCAAGTTTTCAGAGTTAAGCAATTTTGTAGAGTAGTTTACATGTGTCCTTAGAGAAAGAGGCCTAACTTGGTCATTTTTCAACCTTTTTGAGCCCAAGAAGAGGCTACACATGGGTTTTGCAGAATTATGGACGTAATGGGAGTGTCATGTTTGTAAATTGAGACTTTTATGTTGATGTAATTAAAATTTTAACCATATAATAAAAAAAGGCCACCATTAGAAGATGGACTTGGAGACGTAGCCTAGGAGGGGTGGTCTTCATCATCAATTTGTTTTGTTTTGATGCTGCATGTTGTCAATTTTAACAGTTAAATTTTTTCAAAATTTATAATAGTTTGTCTGCTTTTCCAATCACGATCCATTTCCTAAAGGACATACATTATCTTGCAAATCATTTCATGAAACCTTAATTTTTAATTTTGGATCAACTGACCTTCAACTGAATCAACTTATGACTTGAGGTTGGTTAACTGAGTTCAACTAAAAATAAGTGAACTAGATTGTTAAATTCTGGAAATCACTACATGGACAACTCTAATCCAAGCCTATAACTTGAATTTACTGATCTACCTAGTATACAAGGCCATGTCACACAAGTTAACTGCAATCCGAGTCATCCTACTGATGTGGAAAATCAACTTACTCAATTTTACTAAGGAAGGAGTCAAATTGAGCCTTTATCGTTGCAATTTCTAACAATAAGAATGTATTCAATTATAAACATTTTACAGTTTCAAGATGAAAACATTTCAGGTAAGTGAACATTTTGTTTGAGATGAAAATTCAAGTATTTTATTATGTAGTGTATTATTGTAACATAGAAACCAATGCACATTGTCAATATTTTTTTTGTGTTTACACCAAAATCAATGCACAATATTATTCTTATTACTTTGAAATTAATTTACATCACATCTCTGGTTACATTAGATCATAAATCAACTTCTACACCAAAATCAATGAATTTAGTGCATACATTCAAATAGCATTAAAAATCAATATCTACAACAAAATCAATGGATCTAGTGCAATAAATAAAATAGTATAGAAATAATCATCTACACGAAAATAAATTTATCCAACACAAGAAATAAAATATGATTAGGAATCAACATCTACACTAAAATCAATGCATATAGTGCAAGAAATCAAATAAAATTAGAAATTAACAGCTACACTGAATTCAATGCATCCAGTGAAATCAATAAAATAGGATTGGGAATCAATACCTACATTGAAACCAATGCATCTATTTCAGTTAAAAAAAAAATAATCATGGCCTTTTAAGTCCAACTTATTTTACCATTTGTAAGATCTCGACTTCACCTTCCTTTCTGGTTAATAATGTTCAATATTATATAATACTATATAATATCTATATTTTATGTTGTGTGTCTCCTTCCTCTTCCCTCTCTCTCCCCCCTCCATCTTTGAGTCTATATATCTCCCTTTCTACTTCTCTCTCCCCTTCACTCTCTCTCCCATATCTCTCTCTCTCTCTCTCTCTCTGTCTCTCCCATCACCATATATATCTATATCTCCCTCTATCTCTCTTTCTTTGCCTCTCTATATCACTCCCCAAACACACACACACTCTCTCTCCATATATATTTATTACTCCCTCCCTCCATCCCTCTGTATATCTCTTCTTCCTTATCTTCCCTATCCATCTATGTTATGAAACCAACTCACAAAATAGAAGAAAATATAGATCAATGAACTAGAAGTCATCCTCTTTGAAGGGGAAACCTCCTTTAAATTACTTAAACAAACAATTATTGGATTACACAAATGAAAAAATATCATCTATATATATAGGATTCCAAGGGGTCACAATATAATCCTAGCCGACATAACAATAAAAATGTAAGTGCACAAGAATAACAATAGTGGGATTCTATGGGGCACAATAATAACAATATGGGGACTAAGTGGGCACAACAATAATAATAAGGGGGCTATACTAACAATAACAATAAGGAGATGCACTAGAATTATAGGGACCTAGCATTTCCCTCTCCAAAAAAGTTTTTCCCTCAATGCTTGAGTAGTTCTAGATGCTTCTGTATAAAATTCTCATCCTCCCATGTTGAATATTTAGCAGGTAAGTTCTTCAACTTGATGAGATACTTTGAAATTGATCGATTTTCTAGCTGTCAAGTTCTTGTTTCCGTGACTGCTTTAGGTTCCAATATGATTTTTCCTTCTTCTTCAAGTTTTGGTAATATGTTTTGAACTGGGAGCTTTCCACTTATAACCTTATTTAAGGATGAAACATGGAAAACTCAGTGCATTCAGGGAGATGCAGGAAGCTCCAATTTATATGCCATAGTACTAATATTTTTCAACACTTTGTAGGGACCATAATACTTTGGTGATAATTTATTATCCTTCTTCGCTTTCTTCAGGAACATTTGTTTGTATGGTTGTAGCCGTAAAATTTCCCAATCACCTACATCAAAGCTTCTTTCATTGTGATGTTGATTTTCTTGTTGTTTCATTCGATTCTACGCAAAGTTGAGGTTATCCTTAAGATCTGGATAACTTGTGGTTGATGTTCTATGTGATATTCCACTAATTGAACCTTAGAATTTTCTCTTAAAGATGGTGTGATGGATGATGGATGATATCCATAAATCTTCACAAATGGGGCCATTTTTGTTGCAGCATGGAAGGAAATTTTATATCACCATTCTGCCAGAGGTAACCACTTGACCCATCGTGTCTATTTATTAGATACAATGCAAAAGAGATATCCTTCCAAACATTTTTTCACTATATCATTTTTTCCA
Organism: Pinus albicaulis; assembly: GCA_034641835.2. NCBI lineage: Eukaryota > Viridiplantae > Streptophyta > Pinopsida > Pinales > Pinaceae > Pinus > Pinus albicaulis. Next base: position 155,635,000 of record CM076572.1, on the reverse strand, counting down.
TCAGATTGAGGATGATATGATGAGGTGTGAGCCAATTGAGTACCCAAACAAGAAAATAATTCGGTTCAAAAAATTCTTGTAAAAATGGGACCTCTGTCACTTACAATAATCTTTGGGTTTCCATGTATCTTTTGGATTGTTTCCATAAATGAAGTAGCAAGTGTATTGGATTTAAGTTGATGAGATGATGCACAAAAGTGTGCTTACTTGGTAAGCCTATCAACTACCACCATGATGATAGTATTTCCTTCAACCTTGGATGAACATGTGATGAAATCCATTGAAACCTCATCCCAATATGACTTGGAATGGATAAAGGTTGTAATAGTACGGGTTCTTAATTGTCTCAACTTTATTTTGTTCGCAAACCAAACATCCTACCACAAACTTTTTAATATCAGATTTAATGCCATCCAAGAAAAAATCATTCATGACCCTGTGGTAAGTTTTTAAAAATCTTGAGTTCCCTTATAAGGGAGAGGTGTGAAATTGCAAAACAATATTTTGTTTGAGTTGGTAATTCTTATAAATATGTAAGAGATATTTGTCCCATAATCAATCATTTTTTGAGCTAAATGTTTTAGATGTACTGGGATCTTGTTGCAAGTTTTGAATGAGTATCCACACCTCTTCACCATTCTTCTGTTCATCCCTTTCTTCGGATATCCACTCAGGTTGGTTAATAGAAATGGCACAAAGAAATGCTTCCACGTCCTCATCCTTTCTTGAGAGTGCATATGCAACAACATTTTTCTTCCTACTGTGTAGATGATTTCAAAGTCATAACCCAATGTCTTTGTGACCCATTTTTGTTTCTCTTTTGAAGATAATATTTGTTCCAAAAAGTATTTAAGACTATCATGATATGATTTTAACTTGAAGTGTCTTCCCATTAGGTAAGGTCATCATTGCTTTAGTGCATGTAGCATTTCCAACATTTCCTTCTCATAAATAGGTTTCGTTAAATATTTTACTTTGATTGGACGACCTTTAAAAGCAATGGGTCTTCCTTCTTGCATTAAACATCACCAATTCTATTTCATGAGGCATCACATTCCACAATAATGGTTTTTGTGAAGCGTAGAGTATCTAAGACTGGTACTTGGCACATTTCCTCTTTAATATGTTCAAAAGCCTGAGTTGCTTCTGGATTCCAAAAGAATGCATTAGTAATGATGTGAAAGGTGTCTATATTCTCCCATGCTTCTTAAAAAACTTGTGATAGTACCCTGTTAACCCCATAAATCCTCGAAGATACTTTATGGTTGTAGGGTTTTTCCATTTCTTAATGGATTTAATTTTTTAGGGTTTACGTTAACACCCTCATGAGATACAATACAACCCAAATTTTCCGCCTCATGCATGACAAAGAAACATTTGGAGGTTTTTGCATATAATTGTTTCTCCTGCAATAGTTTGAGAACCATGTCAACATGTTGAAAATGATCCTTCCAAGACTTGTTGTAGATTATTATATCATCAAAATATACTAACACAAATTTTTTAAGGAAGGGTTTGAAAATTCAATTCATCAAACCATGAAATGTAGAAGGTGCATTAGTAAGGCCAAAAGGCATGACCAAAAATTCATAATAACCCTCATGAGTTCTGAATGTTGTTTTCAGAATATCTGTTGTCTTCATTCTAATTTTATGATATCCATAATGAAGGTTGAACTTGGTGAAGTAAATTGCTCCATGTAGTTCATCTAATAATTCATCATTGATGGGGATGGGAAATTTATCTTTAATAGTGAGATTTTTGAGCTACCTATAATCCAAACACATACACCATGATCCATCCTTCTTGTGCACCAATACTACCTGAGTAGAGAAAGAACTTTGACCATGTTGAATTATACTATCCTCTAGCATGTTTGCAACCATATGTTCAATCTCACTCTTTTGGGCATGTAGATATATGTAAGGCATGATGTTTGGAGGAACAATTCCTGGAATCAAATGAATAGCATGATCATGATCACAAATAGGTGAGAGTCATTTGGGAGTTTCAAACACCTTGGAATTATTTTCCAATACTTTTAGAGATCTAGAGAAATAGATGATTTTGATGTTTGAACCTCTAGTGAGCACAGTTGTGCACTTACACCTCATTTTTCTTTATTTAGAAGATTTTTCATGACATTAGAGTTGATTATATTTCCTATCTTCCCTATGATACCCCGTAAATCAACTTCCTTTCCTTCCCAAAAAAAATTCAAGAAAAGTTCTTGAAAATTAAAATATAGTGTCCCCAAATATTGTAAACATTGTACTTCTAGTACAACATCAACACCACAAATTGGAACGGAGAGCATAGGACTATTCAATGCATATTCCCCCATGGTTTGATTGATATTATGGAACTTTCCAGAGAAATTTATAGTTCCTCCATTTGCAACCATCACTTGACAATCTGGTGTAGGGTATAGGAAGCAATTCGATTCCTTAGCTACCTTACAATGAATAAAATTATGGGTACTACCTGAATCAATCAACACTATTACATTTTTCTTCTTGATATGTCATTCTATATTGAGAGTTTGAGGAGTGGTAATTCCTACCAATGCATTACAAGATATGGTCAGATTCATTTATTGTTTGTCTAGGGTTGGTTCCTGGTGTATATCCTCTTCTTTTGAAGTTTCTTATTCTTTTTCTTCCTCCTCTTCACAATCTATGTAAAATGAGTTATTCTCAGCACACTCATGACCTTTAGTGTATTTTCTATCACAACTGTAGCAAATCCCTCTTTCTATTTTTTCATCCAATTGTTGTGGTGTCAACCTTGTAGGTTATAGAAGTCTAGGAGTAGCAAAACTTCCATCTTTATAATTATGAGTGGTAGGGTTTCTTGTCGCCATAATTTTTCTTTCATTTTTTCTTGCCAACCTAAATTCCTTCTCTAATGAACCAGGTTCCTAAAGGTGAACCTGATGCTCGATGTTATCCTTTTAAGTCCCTATGAATACATCAATCCTGTGTTCCTATCGAATATTAGTTACCCTTATATTCAATTTTTGGAAGTCCTGAACGTGCTCCACCATTGAACCCTTTTGTTTGAGATTTACCAATTGGATAAAGAAGGTGTTTATCTTTGTATCCTCATAATTTTCTATCATTTCCTCCATAAAAATTTACCAAGTGACTTTTTTTACAAGATCAAATACATCGATAACATAAAAATGTATTGGGTTCTAACTATAAAGTTGCAATACATACCTTTTGTGTGTTCTGCCCATTATGGAGATCCAAATATTTCTCCATCTCAGAGTATCCATGTTACGGGATCCTTTCCATAAAAATTCCTCATATCTATTTTTGTAATATGGTGGGTATTCAATCCGATGTTAGAATTTATGAAATCATGATTAGCGCTTATTTTCATGGATTTTCTTCTACTACCTTTTCGCCATTAGGGATATTTTCTTTTAGCAACTTTGTGAAACCTTTCTTCAAACCTTCCATGTCTTTCTTAAAATATTCCATGTTGCATTTTAAACCATACATGTCACCTTTTAAACCATTCATGTCACCTTTTAAACAATCCATGCCACCTTTTAGTTCTTCTTTGGTTGCTCTTTGTGAGAGATAAACTTGTTGCACTTGGTCCTGTAACTTTGATATATCACATTGCACTTCTTCCTCTTCATGTGTCATAATAGAGTTTTCTAAGGATTTCATTGAAACAAAAAGGATTTAATGGGTATGGGATTATTTTTGGGAGGCATTTTAGTATCCAATAGTTATATTTATGCTTCAATATTCCCTTGGAATCACTTCAAAATACTCTTTCAAACAAAATTTATGCAATTTTTAAAAACAAATACACACATTTTTGTTGATTTTTAGGAGGTCAATATTGAACCCAACTTATATATTTTATTTTATATCTTGAAGATCTATAATTTGGTCATATAGTATCCCTCTTAGTCTTATTTCCATTGCCATAGGTCAGACCTAATTTGGATTATTCAAGCCAAAATTATGCCTGATCTCCCACATTGACCTAATTATGGGCCGGTTCAGTAGATAAAATTTTTACGGCATGTCATGTGTCACTGTTTTGACCTTCATCTCTAGAATCGATTCAAAATATGCTACAATTTGTTCACTTTTGGACACTTTTTACAGACTTCAAATTGTATTCATGAAACGAAGTTTATGATAATTTTTCCTCAGTCACCTGTTTAAGATGAAATTGAGGAGCCTACAAAATGTGAAAATATTGGGAATGAAGGTTTGAAATTCTTACATGATGTTCATCATGATTTTAGATGCCCATGGTAAACATTTCAGCTTTTGAAGCCTTGTAGAAAAAAATTACAGTGAAAATTCCAAGATGACCTGTTTGCAACAACGAAACCCTAGAGTCCAAAGCCCTGATACCAAATGTTGTGAAACCAACTCACAAAATAGAAGAAAATATAGATTAATGAGTTATAAATCAGTCTCTTCGAGGGGGAAACCATATTTGCATTACATAAATGAAAAATTCTTGGATGATACAAATGAAAAAACTTGCTTTCTATATATAGGAGTCTAAGGGGTCGCAATATAATGCTAGCCGACATAACAATAAAAATGTAAGGGAACAAAAATAACAATATTGGGCTTATATGGGGCACAATAATACAAATATGGGGACTACATGAGCACAATATTAACAATAAGGGGGCTATACTAGCAATAATAATAAGGGGGCTATACTAACAATAACAATAAGGGGATACACTAGTACTATAGGGACTTAGGAAACTATATCTATATCTCCCTTTGTATCTCCTTATTTGTCTCTCTATCTCAGCCCCCAAACATATACACACTCTCTCCATATTTATGCATCTCTCTCTCCCTATCTCTCAATTCCCCTTCTCTCTCTCTCTCCCTAACACTCTCTGTCCATCTCTCCTTTTTCAATCCCCCCTCTCTCTTTATGCATTTCTTCTTCCATTCCTCTCTCTCACTCTATAACTCCTCTCTATAAACTCCTCTCTCTCTTCCTTCCTCTCTCCTATTTTCTCACCCACCTCCCTTTGTCTCCTCCCCATCACTCTCTCTATATCCACCCTCTAAATTTTCCACTATCTACCCCTCAAACTTCATCTCTCTCTCTCCTTCCTTCTCGCTCTCCCCTCTTCTCTCTCTTCCTTCCTCTATCTCTCTTATTATATCTCCCAACTACCTCTCACCTCCCTCTCTCTCCTTCTCTCCCACATCACTCAGTCTCTCTCTCTCCCCGCCCTCCAACTCTGTGTCTCCCTCTCTCTCTCTTACCCTTCTCTCACTCTCTCTCTCCTCTACTTCTCTCTCTTTTACCTCCTCCTCTCTTTTCTCCTTCATTCTATCTCCAACTCTATCTCTCGATGTCTTTGTTCTTCACTCCCCATATCTCTCCCTCTAATTACATCTCTTTATCCCTTCCTCTCTTCTTCTTTGTCTCCCCTCCTCTCCCTCTCTCTCTCTATTTGTCTCTTTCTCCACCTATGCCCAACTCATTGTCTCTCACTTTTCCCCTCTCTCTCCCTCCCTTCTATCCATACAATCCAGAATTTCCTTTATGTGTAATCAACAATGTATGTAAGGTCCAAAATAATAATATTTATAATGATTATTATTATTATTATTATTATTATTATATTGGAATAAAAATAATCAATATTATTGATTATTATACCAATAATTATATATCAAGAAATAACATGTTAAAAAAAATAATATATTAAATTTACATTATAGACATTTGTTATGATCAAATTAATAGCTCTATGTCTTACATTTTGCATTACGTTTTACGTCTTACATTTTACATTTTTCATTAAATTTACATTTTACATTACATTACATTTACATTTTACATTTATACATGTTTTAATTTGATTATTAATTAAAACACATTAAGTTGACATTTATTTTATTTTTATTTTTTTCTTATATATTTTTCTTGCATTTAAAAAATGCATATCTACTTACTTATTTACAGTATGCCAACACATCTCCTCTATACTAGGTTATAGAGTGCATTTCGACACAAATAAAATTGGTATGAAAAATGTTCTTAAACAAAACAAAAACATTTAATAATTATTAAGTCTATACAACCTTAGGTTATTAAGTCTTTACAATATTAAGTTTTTAAATCTTTACAACCTTAATTTTTTTCAATTTTTTAAATTTATCTATGGGTGTAGTTTAAGTAATAAATGAAATGGCTTTTTGGCCAGAATTTGGTAATACAATTTCTAGTGAGATTGTGATTTCTAGTTGAAAATACATTTTTGAATGCATAAATGGATTTAGCACCCTAAAAAACCCTAAGACACTCAATTTTTGCAAATTAAACAACTTAAATTTATGATTTAAAAAAATTATACCAAATTTTGAACAAAATTGATGAGGAAAAATGCTTGGAAATGGGTCATTTCATCTATTAGTTAGAATATGCTTTATTTATAAAATTAAAAACAAAATTTAAATGATGAAACATTAGGATTGCTTCTACTCTTTTTTGTTTTCATGTCAATACATTTTTTTTGTAGGTAATCGCAGTCATGCGATAACTATCATGCCTAATCCATGGCTTGAGTAGCAGGGACCCAGGGGCATGCAAGCAGTCCAAATCACCCAAGGATAGCACCCAACCTAGGTCACAGTAGCCCTTAGCATGGCTAGAATTTTTCCAACAAAATTTCAAGAAAATGACCTTTTCACCACAGAGTCCCTTAACACAACAACTTGTCCCATAAACATTGCCAATACATTTTATTCATTAAAGAAAAATGTAACTTAATTTTTTAAAACTTTAAACATTGGAATATCCTAAAGATAGAAATTTTTTAGTAACGAACTAATGTCAAATTATAGCTATTAAATTTTTATAGCTTTGTCAAAATAATTTTCACATATATATATATTTTTTTGAAATGGTTTTTGAAAAATACCGATATATATATATATATATATATATATATATATATATATATATATATATATATATATATTAAACCAGATCTAAAGAAAGGTTTATTTTAGAACAAAGTTTTGAAAAAATCAATTTAATTATCAATACTTAACAAGTAAATGGTAGAGGTGTAACCTTATTAAATATCTACAAAACATGTTCAATAATACTCACATATAAGGTTGAGATTTATACCAAAAATTAAGAATCCTGGTGGTAAAGTAGACATAAATGTTCATGGTTAAGAATTTTGTTACATGTTTCTTTAAATGTGTTTGTGTTTAAGTTATATATTAATTATTATTGTTAATTTAAAATAAATTTATAACTTAGTTAATATATATGATTTTTTTAATCCTAATCATGTAAGACTTATTGTAAAACATGTGGCTTAATGAGTTTTTAGATTTATCAACCATTTAATTTATATGACTACTGTACTGGATTAATAGCTCATATTTTTTAAATGTGAGGAAATATATTAATGATGGAAGACTCTAAGACATCTAGTAAAAATGAAAATTTAACCCTTTATAAACCACATAAATTATAGTGATGAATCAAAGTACTTTTGCAAAAAAACAAACAACACTAAGAAATACTTATCAATAATTACAACCTACAACCTAAGTATGGTAAAAAATAAACTCAGTTTTAATTAAAACTTGTAAGTATAATTCTATCTATAAAATTTATAAATATATATGATCAACCAATTTGATAACCATCCCTTATTCAATTTAATAATACACATAACTCATCACCACGGGTTAAAAAAATCATATTATGTAAAAACCTTTAAACCTCACTTAATATCAACCGAAAAATTATATATATATATATATATATATATATATATATATATATATATATATATATAATTAATTAATTTCCCATATGATAATACGATTTTTATTGTTATTATTATTAAGTTTTAATACAATTTAAACTTTAATGGGGATACCTGCCCTTAACATTTAGACAACTATCAATTGGTCATATACTATCATTATTTTAAATCCAATGTTCCAATGTACACAATGCCGACAACTATTTTTTTAGTTTCTTAATTGATAATATACCTTCTTCAATTGGTCTACATGATGTTTTACTTTCCTCTTCTTTCGGCTAGAGAACAAGCATTTCTCAGCTTGTTGAATTTATCCCTCTTTATTAATAAAGGAAACTACCTACGAAAGAGGCAACTTCCATGAGCACAACTCGATATAATGAGAATCAGCTGTGTTCAGTTTCCTATGCTTTCATCCGAGTTATCTCCAATCAGTGATTCAACATGTTCCATTAGAGACCAACACACTGTTCCGCTTTATAGAGAAGGCAAGTCCCTTGTGCCTCAGAGGCAAGTCCATTTTTCCTCACAACAACACTTTGGATGTTTACTACCCAAACGCGCTGCCAAAGTTGGACACCATTTCGCCAAAAATGGAGATATCCCAATAGTGGCAGAAGATGAAGAAGAAGAGAGGCCCCATAACTACATAGGATCTAGAATTTGAAGAGCTAAAAAACTTTTTGAAGCTTGGTTTTACCTTCACCCACGACAAATTGAGCCCGCAACTATTGGATCTTCTCCCTGGATTGAAGCGCTTATTAATCGATTATAATATCCACAAGAAAATAGAGTTTCGAGAATCTATTGGATAGGCAGAGGATATAAAAACACAATAACACAAGTATTTTGCACATGAAACACAAAAGCTACGACTCTTCTATTAATCAACGAAATTCAATATCACTCAATCATAATCACAATGAATCTACTGAACCCGATGAAGGATATTTAACCTAGATTGAAATACAGAGACTCACATAACTCAACTTTACCATCACTCACTTAACTGACTCTCTAACTGACTTACCAAATTCTTCTTTCACATAACTCTTCTATCTCAACACTTACTTAATTGATTGTCTAAATCTGCATGCGGGAGGTAATTACATTTTTTAACACTCCCCCTTAATTACAACCACTAAACTAAAACATAACTCATGAAAACTCAAACATGCATGTTGGTGTTTGTCTCAGATAGTCTTACAACACCCAAGTTTCTTTTTTGAAACTCAAAAAAATCTACTGCTAATGGCTTTATAAAGATATCATCCAACTGATCACTAGATTTACAAGGCTTCAAGTGAAATTCTCCATTTCTCACAAGTTCTTGAATAAAGTGATATCTAGTATCAATATTCTTTCTCTTTTGATGAAACACACAATTCTTGGATAGTACAATCGTTGAAGTGTTGTCACAGTATATCGTTGTTGATCCTTGTTGTTTCTGCTTGATTCCATCCAATACTCTTCTTAACCATACTTCTTGACATGTTGCTGAAGTTGCTGCTACATATTCTGCTTCTGCTAATGATAGTGTCACAATGGGCTACTTCTTAGATGCCCATGCTATCACACCTGAACCAATATGAAACACATAACTGGATGTGCTCTTTTGATCATCCAAACTTCCAGCAAAATCACTATCTGTGTATCCAATCAAATATTTTTTTCTGTACTTGCATACATTATGCCATAATCTTTAGTTCCTACTATGTATCTCAGAATTATTTTTCCAACACTCCAATGTGTGTCTTTTGGAGTCTCCATAAATTTGGAAATCAAACTCACTCCTTGCATAATATTTGGTCGTGTAGCTATGAGATACATGAGGCTGCCAACCAATCTTTTGAATAGAGTTGGATTGAAATCTGATCCTTTATCAACCTTACTTAACTTTGTACCTATTGCAATTGGTGTAGGTACATGTTTGCAATTATCCATCTTGAATCTTTTCAGCAAATCTCTGGCATGTTCATTTTGACAAATAAAAATTCCTTTTTTCAGATTGCTCAACCTCAATGCTAAGAAAATATTTCATGAGACCAAGATATGTGATCTCAAATTCTTTCATCATGACTGTTTTAAATTCATCGAACTCAAGATCACCTGTAAAAATCATATCATCAACATATAAGCAAAGAATCAAAATTTTCCTATGTTCATTTACCTTTGTGTACAAGGTAGGCTCAATGTTGCTTCTACAAAATCCATTCTTAATCATGTAACTTTTGATTCTGCTATACCATGCTCTAGGTGCTTGCTTCAGTCCATAGAATGCTTTCTTTAACTTGTAAACTTTTTCTTCTTTACCTTCAACTTCATAACCTGAAGGCTACTACACATAAATTTCTTCTTATAGAATACCATTCAAGAAGGCTGATTTGACATGCATCTAATATACTTTCCACTTGTTCTGAGCTGCTGTCACTAGAAATTCTCTTACAATATCCAATCTGGCTATTGGAGAAAATATTTCCCCAAAGTCTATTCCTGGTTTCCGTGAGAATACTTTTGCTACACGTCTTGCTTTAAATATGTCAATCTCACCTTTCTCATTCACCTTTGTCTTGTACACCCACTTCACACCAATGAAGTTTTTATCCTTTGGAAAATTAACCAAATCCCATGTATCATTATTTTCAATATAATCAATCTCTTCATCCATGGCTTGCACCCAATTTTCATCTCTGATTGCTTCTTGAAACGAAAAATGTTGGAATGCCAACAATGAAAAATTTGAACTAACATCCAAATCATCATAAATATATTTTAAACTTCTCATATTTTTCTTACCATTGCTTGACTCATTACCTGATTGGCTGCTTGGAGAATTCTGGTCTGTTGATATGCTTGAAGATCCATGTTGCTCTGAAAATATTGGAGTCCTTGTCGGTGTGACTCTGTTTGGTGTCTTCTCTATTGATTCGTGCTGCTCATTTTTTTCTACATCATCCTCTTCCATCAATGGTGCTTGTGCATCGGTTGGTGTGTCTACAGTCTCATTCCATGACTCTTGTTATTTGAACACAACATCTCCGCTAATGATTGGCTTCTTGGTGACAGGGTCATACAATTTGTAAGATTTTCATTGCTCATTATAACTAGTAAATATGCATTTTTCACTTTGATCATCTAGTTTGCCTCTTATTTTCTTAGGCACATGTGCGTAGGCTACACAACCAAAAACTTTGAAATGAGATACACTCCATGACATACTTGACCATGCTTCTTATAGTACTCTAGTCATCACACTCTTTGTAGGAGATATTGTTTATCACATAAACAACACATGCAATTGCTTCTGCCCAATACTCATTAAACAAGTTTCTTGCTTTGACTATTCTCCTTGTCATGTTCATGATTGTTCTATTTTTTCTCTCTGCTACACCATTATTTTGCAGTGTGTACCTGGTTGTAAAATATCTTTTGATTCCATGTTGTTTTCAGTACTCATGGAATGCTTTCGGATCATATTCTCTACCACGATATGATCTCAATACTTTGATCTGCGATCACTTTGGTTCTCTACTAAGACTTTGAACTGTTTAAACTTTGCAAAGGTTTTAGACTTCTGCTTCAAGAAGTAAACCCAAGTATTTTTTTTATCGTCATCAATAAAAGTGAGGAAGTAACAACTTCCACCATTCGATTGTGTCCTCATAGGTCCACAGAAGTCTGTATGCACCAACTCAAGTGGTTTCTTTATTCTGTATGAAACTCCTTTCCAAAAAAATTCACGATGTTAATTTGCCAAGATGCAACACTCACAAGTTCTAGAGGGTTATTTGATGGGAGTTAAAACTATGACCATCTGTTTCTGCTGCAACAATCCTAAACTGGAAAAGTGCAAGTGTCCAAACCGAAAGTGCCATAACTAGTAATCATTAGAACATACAACTGTAAAAGAACTAACCTGATCAGTGTAGTTCATAATTAGAGCAAAGAGTCTGTTCCTCATCATTTGCACCTTTGCTATCAGCTGACTGCTTGGGGATTTGTTATAAATAACACACTTTCTCCTTTGGAAGATAACATTGTATCCTTTCTGCGTCAATTGACCAACAATTATCAAACTGTGTTTGAGTCCAGGGACATAATATACCTCTGATATGGTCTTTGGCTCCCCCTGCTTGGTCACAATGTTGACCACTCATTTTCCATCTACATCCACAGTATTGTCAATCCCCAAATTTACCTCTGTCTTCACAGATTCATCCAAATTTGTAACCAAATTCTTGTTTCCTGTCATGTGGTTACTGCAACCACTATCTAATAGCCAGACCTTATCTGGCGATTCATGCATGGTGTTTCATGCTAGGAACATGGAGTTAGTATTTTATGTACTAACATTAGCTCTCTGATTTCCTCGATCATCTATCTTCTTCTGACAATCACAAGCATAATGACCAAATTTATTGCAATAATACTATTTCACCTTTCATTTTTCAAACCTTTGATTTTTGTGAAATCTTCTGCTATTGCTGCTTCCACTTTGATGCTCATGCTCTTCTCGGCCATCTCTCTAACCACCATAGCTTCCGCCTCGTCCTCTACCTTTCGATCGACCTCTGCCTCGACCTATTGAAATATACAATTTACTTTTGAAGGAAGTTTCTAAAGTGGAATCCTTATTTCTATCTATCCTTTCCTCATGTGATAGAAGTGATCCCATCAACTCATGAACTATCAGTTTTTCCAAATCCTTTGCTTCTTCTATGGCTACTACCACAACATCAAACTTGGTAGAAAAAGATCTAAGAACCTTCTCAATCACTGTTTGATCTTTAATATCTCCACCATAGATTTTTAACTGATTTAGGACAAACATGACCCGATTCATGAAAGAATCGATGTCCTATGTCTCCTTCATATGTAGAATTTCAAAATATCTCCTAGTATTCTACAATTTAACAATATTGACTTTGGCCATACCTTGATATCTTGTCACCAAAGTTTCCCATGCTTCCTTTGCTAAAGACATGATCAATATCTTCTGGGACTTGCTCGGTCCACTCCCTGCTAGATAAGAAGTAACACTTGTGCATTATTTCTCTTGTCTTTCTTCCATTATTCCCTGTCTGCATTACTGAGGGCTTGTTCTTCTGCATCATTCTGAGGTTCTATAAACCCAAAATTGACATGATCCCAAACATCATATGATTTTAACATGGTATCCATTTTAATAGCGCACACATCATAATATTTCCCGGTGAAAGAAGGAAGTTGTGGCTGAAAACTTAATGTGGCCATCTTGCTTCAAAAAAAAATCTTCTCTGACAAAAAACACTAAATTTCTCTTTTTTATGAAGGTTTTTCGAAGCTCCTTAAATAACCTTAAAACCATAGATTTTATAATAAAAAAATCTTTTATAACAAATATATTTTTATAAAGAAAAATCTTATATAATAAACCCCTTAAAAAAAAACTTATTATAATATTTTCCAAAAATTTAAAAATATCTGTTTAAAATAGTCTTAAGTCAAAAAAATCCTAAAACCTTCGTAATATAGAAAAGCTCTTTTGGAATAATTTAAAAAAAATCAAACCTCCTGAAAAATTAATGCTCCTTTAAAAATAGAGCATACGTACTCTTTTAAAACATTAACACAAACAATGTACGTTACCAACGTGCGTTGACTACGGCCGGTGGGTTTCTTAAGCTGTAACCTTGATTGCACACCCCTAAACTAGAAAACCGCAGAATAAATTGCAGTTTTTCAACAAAAAAGTAGCGGACCTACGTGTTGGCTGCATTGGAAACGTGCGGACCTGCGCGCTCTATAACGGTTCAATGATTTTGCAAAATTTCCTCAGCTCTGACACCAATTTGTTGAATAAGTAGAGGATATAAACACACAATAACACAAGTATTTCACACACAAAACACACAACTCTTCTATTAATCAATGAACTTCAATCTCACTCAATCATAATCAAAATGAATATAATGAACTCGGTGAAGGTATTTAACCTAAATTGACATGCACACACTCACATAACTCAACTTGACCTTCACTCACTTAACTGACTCTCTAACTCACTTACCAAATTCAATTATCACATAACTCTTCTATCTCAAAGCTTACTTAACTAATTATCTAACTCTACATGCAGGAGGTAATTACATATTTTAACAAAATCACCATTAAAAAATTGGGAACTGCATAGCTTGAAGGCAACATGTGTGGACATAAAAGAACATTTGAAGGCAACAGGAGTGGACATAAGAGAACATTTGAAGCTTTGGGCACATTATGTAGCTTCATCACTCAAATGCTAACTTGCTAAGAGTATGCAAAATTTGTGCTTGGTAGAACTGTACAACAATGTTTTTGCCACTTGTTTGCTGATATTCCCTGCCATGGTATTCACTTTCTCCCAGTCCCATGATTATATTTTTGACATGACAGTTATTCATTGAATTTATTTTTTACCCAACATTCTTCTAACATCTATGGTAAATTCTCCTCTCATTGATGATTTTCCTATACATATACCTTGATTCCATATGAAGTTGATGTTTCAGATTGATGTCATAATATGTAATTGAAGTGTTATAACCTGTAACAAAGGTGCTAGGAAGTAAGAAAGAGATGTAAGATAATATATACATGTGAGAAAACCAAATATGAAAACTAAAACACTATAAAGTTAAGTCCGTGGAGAGAGTTCTATGAGTTGTGTATGTATATATATTTGTATCTGTATGCTGTGGCAATTCAATTAATAGAAGTGTGTTAAAATTGTGTATTAAAGTACCTCTTGTTGCTCTTCATTTCGAAATCTCTTGAAAACATTTTCTCTATATGATTTCCCGAGGTATTTTATAGTTTTAGATTTCCCCTTTGCTCACTTTTCTAGATTCAAAAGAGGTTTTGGCGTGAGATCTCACTGTGTGCAGAAGTATCACTGTCTGAAGAGTGCTCTGTTGAATTTTCCAGTGTTTCCCATTCTCTTTATTGTCTTTAATCCAAGGTCTTTCATAATATTTTGCTACACAATTGCAACGTGAGAAGGTATTTCACTGATTTCAACATGACCATTTTAAACCCTAATTTAAAGATGAATGAAAATTACTTCTAGTCAAAAATATGATGTATTTCACTACAAGGGTTTTTTGCCCATTCAGAAGAAGAATCCCTTTGTGATGATAAATATTGGGATTTACAAAATTATATGCTTAGGAGATTGGAAGCTAAGAGGCTTACTAAGATCATTATTAAAGACAATGTTCACTTTCATATCAGGGAAAACAATGATATTGATAGACCCTGGCAGTGCCTTCATACTATCTTTCAACATCTCAGTTATGTCAATATTGCTGATTTTGCAAATCAACAAGGAACTAAACCTACTGTAACCTGAGAATTTTGACCTTTGAAAAAAAAAAGAGCTAAATATTCAACTGAATGAATCAGTAAATAAATATGTTAAATTAGAAAAAACATACATCAATCATCTTTTTCCCAATGTTTATAAGGTTTTAACCTCTAATTTAAAATTTTTCTCCCTGTGCAATAATTTTCATAATTTAAATTCTATTATTTTTATGTGCTAGATTTTCCTGATAGCAGGGGAAAAAATGTGCAGTAAGCATTTTCCAACCTTTTTTCTATCGATCATGCGAACTGATATATGGAAAACTATGTATTGTAAGAATTCTCAGACCTGTTTATTGTTAAACAAGAAAATTTGCGAAATGTAATTCATTTTCACTCCACTGATTATGTAGAGGTGATAAAGGGCAAGATTTTTTAGTATAGTAAAATTCTAAATTTTTGAATTTACAACAATCTAAGGAAATGAAGAAGCTTTGGAAAGAATTTGCGACACTCGTAGCAAAATCTATCATTATTCTAAATGTTTTGATTCAATTGGATATCTATTCTGATTCAAGTGGATATCTGATATCTGATATAAATTAATTCAAAAATATATAAAGGTAATTATATTTCAATTCCCTTTGTCATCTCTATCTTCATAGGTGCGAAAGACATCGCAGAAAATGGTCAGCTTATAAATTTTGTGCGTCTCAGCGCATGAATCATGATTTTTTCTTCTCGTGGTTCTCATCACATAATCATAATTTTCAATTTTTCTGGGTTTATATGAAGAGGATATAGTGATTTTAAATGATCACATTCTTAATATTCATCATATTTCAAATATAAGCTTACGATAGTTGGAATAAAACAAATTATTGCTGCCTATCATGTGGGAATATAATGATTTAAAATAATTGGATTTTTAAGTGGTTTCAAGTCCAGAACATGATCATAACAATCATGTCTTGATGATGGTTTTGTACTTACAAACCAGAATGATTAGATTATTAATATTTATCATAATTCAAAGATAACCTTTGTAGTGGTTGGAACAAAACAGATTGTTACTTTATTATATGGAGGATACATGTTGAAGATAATGGAGAATCTCCTATATTAGTGAGAGTTGTTTCATGAGACCTTAGGATATGAATTAGTTTGTATTTATTAGGATATGGTTCTAACTTCCCTAGATCTTTTATGCTATATAATGTTTTAAGTGTGTTGAGAGCGTTCTGCAGAAGCCAGACTCTCTTGGTTCACTCTCTTTCATAGAGATGACCATTGGGATTTTTATTAATCCATTCAAACATCTATTTTATCTTGGTATCAGATCCCATACGAGCCTGGACCTCGTCGCTTCCTGGTTTGAGGGAAATAAGAGTATAACGATACTTTTATTTTTAGTATTTAATTGTCCATTCATTCAACAAAAGTTGGAGCTAATGTGAGCATCAAAAAACAAGTGTTATATTTTGAATAGAGTGAAAGGATCCCACATGTTGAAGTTCTGCGTGTGATCAAGCGTTGAGAATCTATGAGGTTTGAAGTTCACGTTCTCACATCTCTGCCTCTGCCAGAATGGTGAATTCTCTCGAATGGTGAACGCCCTTATTTGAACGCTCTCGCTCTCACGACATATTCTTGTAATTGGATCTACATCAAAGATTGGAGGATGATGGACAATCAAGTTTGTCTGAGTTTTTTGTGAGTTTCTTGGAATAAACTCTTGATGACGAGTCACACAGTTGAATGGTAATCAAGTCTAGGATGGTTTTGTAGTGGTCTTTGTACCTGGTAACTCCAAGAGTTGGAGTGTGTAATGTAAGCCTTGTAAAGGCATATGTATCCTCGTGAAGTTTATGGTTATCTAAAAACCATTTTGTAATTTCCACTTTGTAGTTACAGGTTTATGCTCAATGGAAAACCATATTTTGTCACTTTCAAGTGATGGTTTGTGGTGAACCAGAAACCACATATAGATCCTTCACGTCTACAGAGCCTTCGTGGCTATGGTGCCCCAAGTGCACACAAGAGCCTTAGTGCTCACAGAGGAACCTTCGTGTTCACAACAAAGTAGGCTGTCTGTAGAAACACCTTACTCATAGGAGAAACTCAGTTTCTCATAGGTCTCAGTTTACTGAGCACATTTTGGGGGGGATTTACAGATACAGGTACATGTATGCAGTGATAATGATTGATAGAACCATGTATACAAAGGACATCCTACGAGACTAGCGGTTGTAGTAGTTGGTAACCATGCATTTCCGTGGATGGTTGTTCCTTTATATGGACATCGACACATCTTGTGTTGGTTTTGGACATGGGAGATGCCCATTTGTGGTGGATCTGAGTTGCAAACACATATTTTGTTATGATTGACCACAACTAGATTTTGGGAATCACTATCGAGATAATTAGTCGTTAAGGGGGTGTGTTGGAATATGTAGTTCCTACTTGTTTGCTGTATTGACTTTCTATGTAAGGAGTTTGTTCCTATATCATAGGAGGTAGCTAAAACTATATATTCCTAATTTGGTGTATGGTTGAGATATTCTCTCAACCACATTATTGTGCATCCAAGATAGTTTTCCTATCTTGAGACTATACTTCATGTATATATATGTATAACCTCTTTGATTAATAATATAGTATGAATAGTGAGATTTTATATATTGTAAAATGTTGATAATGTTGCAGACATATTCACTAAGCCTCTTAGAAAAATAAGTTTGAAATGTTTAGGGAGATGTTAAGCATATTTGTGAATCACTTCTCCATTAAGGGGGAGTGTTGAAGATAATGGGAGAATCTCCTATATTAGTGAGAGTTGGTTCACAAGACCTAAGAATAGGAATTAGTTTCTATTTCTTAGGGTATGGTTCTAAATTCCCTGGATATTGTATGCTATATAATGTTTGAAGCGTGTTAATAACATAGAGCATTCTGCATAAGCCAGAATTTCCTGGTTCAGACTCTCTTTCGTAGAACTGACTAGTGAGATTTTTATTAATCCATTCAAACATCTATTTTATCTATACCATGATTTTAAATAATCATATTATTAATAACTATCGTATTTCAAAAATAACCTATAGTAGTTGGGAAAAAAAGATAATATAATGTTTTAAAATGATCAAATTATTAATATTTATAATATTTCAAAGATAACACTTATAGTAGTTAGAACAAAACATATTATTACTATCTATCGTATTGTTTAACTGTAATTTGTTTTTTTTCTTCCACGACATCAACACACAAAGAAAGATTGATAGAGGTATCACTAAAAATGAGGTTAACTAATTATTAAAAGGTGGACTTAAGCCATGAATAAAGTTTAATGTTATAAGGATATAAGGGTACTAACAAAGAAGAATGATGGTTTTAAAAGAAGCCATGAACACGACGTCATGAGTATCGAGGGAGGTATAGCTGAATCAGATAGTTGTGATTTTGGAGACCCACTCAGCCTTAAAAATACAAGGCAAAGAAACTCGTGTGTGTTTTTAGGAATATCTACATTGCAATGTACACATGTTTCTGTTGACGCTGACTTTTAAGTGGCAGTGGTTTCGAGGTTTTTTTTTTTCCTTCACAAAAAGTTAAGTTGAAATTACTCTGGGTGGAATGCATTTGAGCATTTGAGGAGAAATTTTGAGGGGAGATTGTGCAAACTTCTGGCTATTTATCTCTAAGGCATTTCAAGTAAGGATTTTAATTCAATTTTTTCCCTTTATTTCATTTTTTTTTTATTAATAAAAAAAAAAAAAACAAAATTTTCTATCTACCAGTCATGATTCCTTGCAAAATACACTAAACATTTCCAATACAAATTTATATTTTTCATATTTTACATTGTTCTGGACCTCTCATAAAACAGTGTGTCTGTTGCATAGATTATTTTGGCTGAACCACTTTAAAGGCCGTACAAATGTGAGACTAATTTGTTCAACTAAATAATTCACAAATTTCTATTCTCAATTCGTTGAATAATATATATATATATATATATATATAATATGCAATAAAACTTGTTACAAATAGCTTTCTCATAAATTTTGTGTGAGATGTTGCTTCAGTCATGTCTCAAAAAGGTTTCATTGTGTTTTCATGTTTAAAGCTTTACATTATACTTTGGAACATTTCAAAATATCTTAGTTTCAATATTTACATTATATTTGGGAATATTTCGAAATATCTTAAGAAATTAGAAGGTATTTGTGGGAAGTCATTATTTTTATTTTTGTTCATTAATAATTGTATTTGGAATGTATACCTAATTTACCTTATTTTATTTTGAAATGTGAAGTTATTTTGAAATCGTATTTTATCTTATTTAATTGTAGGACATTTGATTATGATGGAGCCCACTCAGAAACCAAATCCAACATCACCTCACGAGGCTTAACAATCCTGAACCCACAACCACCAAACAATAATGATGATATTGATGCAAGTTTAAGTTGTATGAGGACACTCATATATAACCTTTGGAATACAAGAATGCATGCCTCGATTCCGTGTAGCCAATTCTCTAGATATAGTTATAACATCCATTTCAAATACTCAAGGTTTATTGATTAATATTTATGATTATAGGGATAGAATATTTGAGTATTATAGAAATAATCAAAATAAAGAGCAAGTTAGAGACTTAACATTACCAAACCGAAATTGCTAGAAATTTATCTGCATACCCAATTACAATAACAAATCAATAAGAAATTCAATTGTATGAGCTAGTGTACCTTCCAGCCATTTTTAGACCATTGGATGGATAAGTGGTTTATTGTATATAATTACCTTCATATAATATTAGGAATTTTCCGTTGCATTTCCTTAGGAAATTATGTGTAGAGTACATTTTAGGTCTCCATGTTACCTACATTGAAATTAGAGAATTCCAAGGGGTGGGTGTAGTGTTTGCATAGGATATAGAGAATTCTAGGAATGACCTAACACTACGTCCTCATCTTCCCAGGAGAAATCCTAACCTCTCTACCTAGCATCCTCCATTGGGAAAGAGTATTAGTTAGACATAGACAACTATAGCCACTGTAAATCACAACCTTGTGAAACAGAGAAATTGTGTAATCTTATTATATGAGGTATGAACCATCATTAATGTTGGGGGAGGGGTTGGACCTTCATCCCTCTAGCATATTTTGTCGAGAATATGCCACATGTAGTGGCATGTGAGCCCACAAATGTTTGAGCCATGAGGAGTTTTTATGGGCCATTGATTGATAGTAGACATGAGTGTTCTATGGAGGAGGTTAGTATGTTGACCATCTCTATCTTTTTGGAAGAATTTGTGTAAAGGATTCTTAATCTTGTCCAATGTTTTGGGTGGATGCTCCACCCACCATCAAGGACCAATGAACATAATTATCATAAACAAGTGCTAAGAAGAATTTAACAAAGAATAAAACAAATTATCAGTTAGGGTTAACCATAAATTAGTAAAGGAAGTTGATAAGTGAAGGTCAATGAAAGGAATCAAGTCCAAATTTTTTTATTGAAAGGGGGAAGCAAATAAATAAATAAATATAGAAAGTATTGAAGCATAAAAATTAAGGAAATCCATAGTTAAATTAAGGGTGAATAGGGAGTTGCCGAAAAGGAAAGGACCTAGAGAGTCAAATTTTGGGTAAATACCACTATTAATTTAATAAGTGAAGAAATTAAATATGAAGAATCAAAATAATTATATAAGAATATATATGAGAATGTGTACAATTATGAAATTTGATGTAGGACTAAATTTGAATATATATATATATATATATATATATATATATATATATATATATATATATATATATATATATATATATATATATATATATATATATATATATATATAGATAGATAGATAGATAGATAGATATAAGTGAGGCATAATCAGAATGAACATATTAAAATTAAGACTAAGAGATCATTTATGGTTAACCCTAACGACTATTTCATTTTCTTTTCTATTAAAGTTTTCTTAGTTTTGTTTATGATCATTCTATTTTTTGGTCCTTGTTAATGGGTGGAGTTTCCACCCAAAACATTAGATAGGATTAAAAATCCTCTACACAATTTCTTCCAAAAAAATCTTCAAATATTTGTATCTTCTTCATTGTGTGTGAACAAGCATTATTGTGTGTTTTCTTTAAATATATAATTATATGTTGTTTAAAATTTCTAGACCCCAAAAACACATCCTCAACCTTGGAATATATATATCATTGTCCATTTCTGCCAATGATGAAACAACACAGGGGCGTCACTGGGGGAGAAATATAGGGTCTTCATTGCGGGAGCAATATCGTACTGCATGCATTCATATTGGGGGTTATATAATGAGGAAAAATGACATAATATATTGGGGGATATATAGGGGGTAAAGGGCTTTTATATTAACAAGTATAAAAAATGGGGCTCAAAGTTAATGAAAAATTATAAAGGGGTATGAAAAAATATTAATGAAAAACTGGATACCTACAATATCTAGTGAAAATAGGAGTGTTTTAAATTGGGACGGTATATTGGGTTCGTATTGGTAGGGGTTACATAATGTGAATTTTAGAGGTATTTTCCAATATGTAGTGAAATTAAGGATATTATTTAATATGCCAAAAACACAGGTGATATGTCAGTGGTTCATTGAGTGAAGCACTTGTGTGCAACAAAAACTATGATCTGCTCATTTTGGTGTACCACACAATTAGGTATAGTGATCTCAGATGATTCCTTCCTGTAAAAATTTTCATCTTTTCCCATGTCATATTATAAATTCTTTTAGTTTGAATCATTAAAGAAATTTTGAGGTCTAAAATGGACCTCCTAAGTAATATTATGAAACAATAGTGTAAATAATAAGTATCATATTTTAGAGGGAAAAAAGAAAAACTAATTTTTCAAGTCGTATTTTCAACTTATCTCCCTCGATTTTACTCAAATTTCGAGCGAGAGCACTCATTAGATGCATAATTTAATTCTTCAGCAACGGAGTACCCATATTTTATAATTTTTACATTTTTAGTCCAAAAATGGTGAATCATCCCCCAAGGTTGTGATTTGAAAGGACTATATTAGTTTTCTATGCTAAGTGTCTTTTCAGTTACAAAACATGTACATATTTGTCTCCATTTTTTTTCTTAAGGATTGAGGAATATAACCATGAAAAAAAGATGAAATTATGAATTTTAAGCATGTAAATAAGCCTAAAAAACACTGAATGATAGTGCATAACAAAGAAACAAAACCACAGATAAGATTTACAGAGCAGACATGGTGAAGCAGTTCACCCCTCTTGGGCTACATCTGCTGGTCCAACTCCCAATGGCATGCCCATCTTTCATTATGCTCAAAATATTTTAAATACATGTGTTTACAAGCCTCCAATGGTTGTTTTCTTTGCACCAATGGCTCCATAATGCTCAAATTAGTTTAGGTAGACTCTTTTTCACCCAAATTGGTCGAAAATTGACCCACCTAGGCTTTTTCCCAATGTCCCCTACAAAACATCCACTAAAAATGGAGGACTACATTTAAC
Source organism: Pinus albicaulis (assembly GCA_034641835.2). NCBI lineage: Eukaryota > Viridiplantae > Streptophyta > Pinopsida > Pinales > Pinaceae > Pinus > Pinus albicaulis. The sequence goes on along the minus strand of CM076572.1, from coordinate 155,612,312 downwards.
TGCAGTTAAAGTGGCATAATCTCTAAATTTTAGTGGGTGCACTAAATTCCCGCCAGCATAAACATTCACATTTAAAATTTATGGTTAAGGGGAGGGGGTGGCCACATGCCAACCCCCGCAATCCCCACGGTTATGCTAATCATCGAGCGGAACTCTACTTGGAACTGGAGTTCGCTCCTTTAAACCAGAGTCTAACATGCGTTTATGACTAATCGAGCGGAGAAATAAAGTTTCGTTACATTTGATAAGCTTGTTTTAAATGCCGCCAAGTGTGAAAATTATATAACCGCCAGAGTATTACAATAAGTAGCGCGGTTTGAATGTAACATGTGATCAAATTTTTTAGAGCCATTGGGTGTTATGGTTATGGAACCGTCAGATCACAAAATATATGTCAGGTTTTCAAACTACAATATGTGAACACTTCTATCAGAGCCGCCAACGGTCCCCCCATATACAAAAGTTATAAACTTTAAATAAAGTGGGAACCCCTAAGGGGTAAGCAATACTGGTAGTAGAGATGGTGAAGATTCTTTGTGCGTGCCCAAGGTTGCGGGGTCGAACCCCTTGGAACTACACAAAATTTTAGTCAACCAAACAGGGGACACGTGGCAACTTCAGGGTTGGCCGCGTTTCACCCAACCATTGGACCAAAAACAAATATTGTACCACCACAACGATGAAACAAATTGTGCCACTTGGCAAGATCTCATTGGCTTGGAAAGTAGAATATCCTCAGGAATTTGAGAAATCGATCATAATGCAATATCTCACTCATACGACATCGGTTTTTCGAACTGTTTGCGGTGCCAGAATGAGAACGAAGAGATCTACCTAGTCACTCAAGTTTGGTATAGTTTTGAGCACTTCCAATTTTGAGAAAAATTCATGAACTCCTCATCACACCTCCCCATTGGGAAGCTTTTGGACCCTAAAAGACTTGATTACCTATTCAGTAGATGAGGGTACAACTCCCTCACCTTTAAAAATTCCATCCACTTTTCCTTTCTTGGATTATTTCCTTTGAGCCCAACTCCAAGGTAATCAACACTTACCCTCTTAAATTCTCTTGTCCTCTTGTCAAGAATTGTATCTTCCTTCAGCTCTTCCAGAAATTCTTTCGAGAAATATTCAATTGAAGGCAGCTGAACATCACTTTCTTGTTCATCAGTCAAAGGTGGCTCATACAAACGTAAGTTTTCAACATTAATAACTGAATACATTTTCATATATGAAGGCAAGTCAAGTTGAAATGCATCGTTACCAACTTTCTTTATGATATTGAATGTACCATAGCGAATGTGCTTGAGATTTTTACCTTCTCCTTGCATCCTTTCTTTACTTATGTGCAACCATACCTCATCTCCTTCTTGAAACTTATTATCATATCTATGTTTTTCATGCCTCTCCTTGTATTTCATTTGACTCTTCTCAAATTTTTCTTGAACTTGTTGATGAATAATCTGAATTTTCTCAATGAAATTTTGAGCCTTGTCAATATCACTATGTCCATCGATTGCAACATCCTTCTCAAAGATAAAGTATAATGGCGATTTCGGCAAATACCCAAAACATGCTTCAAAATGTGATGTATTTGTAGAAGAGTGCTTTGCCCAGTTGTAAATTAGCTAAATGTAATGTTGTTTTTCATCCCACAACTTGGGATTTTTGCTAAAATATCCTCTCAATAGATGCACAACGGTTCTGTTCACCACCTCGATTTTTCCATAAGTTTGCGGATGAAAAGCGATACTATTTTTCAACTTTATGTCCATTATCTTCCAAAGATTGGACCAAAAATTCCTAATGAACCTGGAATCCTTGTCACTAACAATAGAAGTTGGCAATCCATAATAAACCCATACATGTTGAAAATAAAGTTCAGAAGTTGTTTTGTAGTAATGGTTTTCTAGACCCCAAGAGCACACCCTCAACCTCAACATATATATATATATATATATATATATGTCATTGTCCATTTCTGCCAATGATGAAACAAAACAAGGGCCTCACTAGGGAGAAATATAGGGGCTTCATTGCAAGATCAATATCATACTACATGATTTCATATTGGGGGTTATATAATGAGGAAAAATGACATAATATATTGGGGGATATATAGGGGGTAAAGGGATTTTATATTAACAAGTATAAAAAAAGGGGCTCAAAGTTAATGAAAAATTATAAATGGGTATAAAAAAAATATTAATGAAAAAATGGATACCTACAATATCTAGTGAAAATAGGATTGCTTTAAATTGGGAAGGTGTATTGGGTCCGTATTGGTAGGTGTTAAATAATGTGATTTCTAGAGGTATTTTCCAATATGTAGTGAAATTAAGGATATTCTTTAATATGCCAAAAACACAAGTGATATGTCAGTGGTTCATTTAGTGAAGCACTTGTGTGCAACAAAAACTATGGTCTGCTCATTTTGGTGTACCACACAATTAGGTATAGTGATCTCAGATGATTCCTTGTAAAACATTTCATCTTTTCTCGTGTCATATTATAAATTATTTTAGTTTGAATCATTAAAGAAATTTTGAGGTCTAAAATGGACCTCCTAAGGAATATTATGAAACAATAGTGTAAATAATAAATAAGTATCAAATTTTATAGGGAAAAAATAAAAACTAATTTTTCAAGTCGTATTTTCAACTTATCTCCCTCGATTTTACTCAAATTTCGAGCGAGAGCACTCATTATATGCATAATTTAATTCTTCAGCAAAGGAGTACCCATGTTTTACACTTCTTACTTTTTTACTCCAAAAATGGTGAATCATCCCCCAAGGTTGTGATCTAAAAGGACTATATTATTTTTCTATGCTAAGTGTCTTTTCAGATACAAAACATGTACATATTTGTCTCCATTTTTTTTCTTAACTATTGAGGAATTTAACCTTGAAAAAAAGATGAAATTGTGAATTTTAAGCATGTAAATAAGTCTAAATAACACTAAACAATAGTGTATAACAAAGAAACAAAACCACACATAATTTTTTCACAGCAGGAATGATGAAGCAGTTCACCCCTCATGGGCTACATCTGCTAGTCCAACTCCCAATGGCATGCCCATCTTTCATTATGCTCAAAATTTTGCAATTAAATGTGTTTACAAGCCTCCAATGGCTATTTTCTTTGCACAAATGGCTCTAGAATTCTCAAATTAGTTTCGATAGACCCTTGTTTCACCCAAATTGGTCGAAAATTGACCCGCCTAGGCTTTTTTCCAATGTCCCCTACAAAACCTCCACTAAAAATGGAGGACTGCATTTAACTGCAGTTAAAATGGCATAATCTCCAAATTTTAGTGGGTGCACTAAATTCCTGCCAGCATAAACATTGAAATTTAACATTTTTCGTTAAGGGGTGGGGGTAGCCACATGCTAACCCCTGCAATCCCCGTGGTTATTCTAATCGCCGAGCGGAACTCTGCTTGGAACTGGAGTACACTCCTTTAAACTTGGAGTCTAACATGCGTTTACCACTAACTGCGTAGAGAAATAAAGTTTCATTACATGTGATAAGATTGTTTTAAATGCCTCCGAGTGTGACGGTTACATAACCGTCAGAGTATTACAATAAATAGCGCGGTTTGAATGTAACATGTGATCAACCTTTTTGTAGTCATCGGTTGTTACGGTTATTGAACCATCAGATCATACAATATATGTCAATTTTTCAAACTGCAACATGTGAACACTTCTATTGGGACCGCCGGAGGTCACCCCCATATACAAAACTTATAAAATTTAAATAGAGCAGGCGCCCCTAAGGTGTAGGAAACACCCGGTAGCGGAGATGGTGAAGAGTCTTTGTGCGTGCCCGAGGTTGTGGGGTAGACTTATACAAAATTTTGTTCAACCAAACAGGGGACACGTGGTAGCCTCGGGGCTGGCCACATGTCACCCAAACATTGGCCCAAAAACAAATATCGTAACACCACAACGAAGAATTAGATTGTGCCACTTGGAAAGATCTGATTTGCTTGGAAAATGGAATATTCTTAGGAATATTCCCTTTTTTCTGACTCTACACCTGCATGCTGACTGGGCATCCTAATCAAACCTGTCAAAATTTTAGTTCTTTGAGAGATTGACTAGAACGTGATATGTCCCTCATATGACATCGGTTTTTCGAACTATTTGTGGCACCAGAATAAAAACGAAGAGATCTACCTGGTCGCTCAGGTTTGGTACAGTTTCCACACCTCCCTATTAGGAGGATTTTGGACCCCAAAATACTTGATTACCTTTTCATTAGATGAGGGTAAAACTCCCTCACCTTTACAACTTCCATCCACTTTTCCTTGCTTAGCTTACTGCCTATGAGCCCAACTCGAAGGTAGTCAACAATTCCCCTCTTAGATGCTCTTGTCATCCTGTCAAGAATTGTATCTTCCTTGATCTCTTCCAGAAATTATGGAAAGAAATATTCAAAAGAAGGCAGTTGAACATCACTTCCTTGATCATCGGTCAAAGTTGGCTCATACAAACGTAAGTTTTCAACATTAACAACTGAATACATTTGCATATATGAAGGCAAGTCAAGTTGAAATGCATTGGTACCAACTTACTTTATGATCTTGAATGGACCATAGCGAATGGGCTTGAGATTTTTACCTTCTCCTTGCATCCTTTCTTTTCTTATGTGCAACCATACCTCATCTCCTTCTTGAAACTTGTGATCAAATCTATGTTCGTCATGCCTCTCCTTGTATTTTATTTTACTCTTCTCAAGCTGTTCTTGAACTTGTTGATGAATAATCTGAATTTTCTCAATGAAATTTTTAGCCTTGTCAATATCACTAAGCCCATCAATTGCAACATCCTTCTCAAAGATGAAGTCTAATGGCGATTTTGGTAAATACCCAAATCATGCTTCAAAAGATGATGTATTTGTAGAAGAGTGCTTTGCCCGATTGTAAGCATGATGAATGTAATGTTGTTTTTCATCCCACAACTTGGGATGTTTGCTGAAATATCCTCTCAATAAATGCACAACGGTTCTATTCACCACCTCAGTTTTACCATCAGTTTGCGAATGAAAAGCAATACACTTTTTCAACTTTGTGTCCATCATCTTCCAAAGATTGGACCAAAAATTCCCAATGAACCTAGAATCCTTGTCACTAACAATAGAAGTTGTCAATCCATAATGAACCCATACATGTTGAAAATAAATTTCAGCTATTGTTCAACAGTAACGGTTTTCTTACATGGCATAAGTATACTCATTTCACTGAATCTATCCAAAACTACATAAAGATAATCATGTTGTTTTCTTGACATAGGTAGACCTCCAAAAATTTCTATGGAGACACTCTCCCATGGCCTTGATGGTACTGGTAGTGGCATGTACAACCCAAGATTCCTATTGCTAGGCTTTCTTGTTGCACACATAGAAAAACCTCTTATAAAATGTGCACACTACTCTATCTTGCGAGGCCGATAGCAATACCTCTGTAGATGCGCCATTGTTTTTCTTACCCTGAAGTGTCTAGAAATAAGGGATGAATGAGCCTCTCTCATGAAACATAGCCTCTCTCCTTTTGGTATACACAACTTGCCCAAATGAAACAAAATTTTTTTATGCATGTGATAATCATTTTCCTCAACTTGATTGCCTTCACTCAAACTAGCATACACATCTTGAAAATCAACATCATGTGCATATTGTTCTATGTAACTCTCACGTACAATATAATTATTTTTAAGTAAAGTAGAAGCACTTATGATTGGCCTTGAAAGCATATGAGAAACTTTATTGAAAATACCTTTCTTGTACCTGTTGGGGTTCCCATGTTTTGGCCAGATTGGCAAGACCAAAAGATGAGACAACATCAAACCACTTTCAGACCTCAGGATCTAGCCCTCCTGGGTCCAGAGAGGGATATCTCTATGATATGTCAAAGATATTTGACTTCGAAGCTCAAAGGTTAAGATATTAGGCTAGTTATAGGCACAGGGTTTGTTTGTTTGATTATTTGTTTAGTTGCTGGTCATCAGGAAAGAAGGGTTCAATGTAAGGCAAGGATGAGCAAAGAGGATTTAGGCAGTGGTGAAGTATTCCAGGGAGCATTCAAGACCATTGGGAAATGGAGTCAGGAAAGGGTTTACTTGCTATTCAATGTGCAGGCTTTCAGTTAGGCTAGTCATCTAAGGCATTGGATCTTAAAGATGATAGTGTGGTGTGGAATGGTAAGGGAGGAGGAAAAAATAAAGGTTTATAAAAAAAAGTTAAAGACCTAATATCAGAGAGAGACTTTGAACTCTCAATGCTTCAGCCTCCAGCTTGAGGGATCTTAGAAAGGTTCAATCAATTGAAAAGGATCCTAGTGAGATAGAAACAGGGTTCTAGACCTCCCAGTGTTCCCAATTATTTCAATTAAATCCTAACAAGAAGATCTAAGAATTGATTCATTTAATTCATACATCAGCTAGCAAGCAATAACATCCACTACACTGGTTAAATCAATTGAAATCAACTCTTAGATAACACATTTAGTAGAAAACATCAAAGGCAAGGAGAGAAGAAACATAGGGTACCTAACAAGGGTAAATCCTATGCCAGATTTCTGATGCAAGCCAGTATAAATGAAATAAAACAGAATGTAAGTTAAACACAAATATAGAGATAGAAAAACATCACCGCTGCTTTAGATCAGGATCCAAAGAAATGTGCTTTTCATATTAAAAAGAAACACCAGTCAAGTACAACATTGCCAATATCTAGATACTCAATTAGAAAACATCTTCCTCAGCCTATCTTACAACTTTACACAGAGACTATGTCTCAAAAGAAATAGATTGCAATTCTCTGATAACTCATCAACAACCTTTCCAATGAGCTTCTTCATGAAATTTATAGTTGTAGAGAGCAGAGGAGGTAGGTGAAAAACTAAATGAAGCATTAAAACTCAGAAAGAATGGGGGCCAAAACCCATTCTGTTTTAAATCCAGGGCATTGATCTATGGCACTCTTTTGGGTGAAAGAGTGGTCTTCTCTAGGCTTCCATTTACTCCAGGCATGTCTCTGATGTACTCTTCTGTAGCATTCTATAGTACTTCTAGTGAATAACCAAAAGGGTAAATAAATGATGCTAGGGTCTGCCATACTGTGAATCAAATGCTCTGATAGCATCAGGACTGTTGTCAGGACCACAAATGTCCCTATAACACGCTATAGAATACAGATGGTATGGGAAACTTGTCCTTAGACGAAAGAACATTCTGCTGATGTCAAAACCCTGCTATTATGGTTTTCTGTGCATTGGACCTTCCGAGAGATCCACGGGGTCTTCGATTTTGGTACCCTGCCTTTAAATAAATGGATTAAGGCTTAATATCTTCCCTTATGTGTGTAAGAACTCCCTAACTCTGTACTGCTACTCTTTGCTACTTCAAACTGTCTCTGTAAGTGAAAAACTGAGCTTTAATGGTGCTGGAGAGCTTTTACAGGGTTCAAACCTGTTCCTTTAATGAACGTCCTATCAGCATACCCTCCCAGGCCTTTCTCCATAATTTCAGCTCCTGGAAAATGTCCTTTCCTGCATTTTTTGCCACTGTAATAAAGACTGTGAAATCATGGCAGCTTTCACCCTCTGATAACCATACAAAACACAGAACCTGTTAAGAAATCCACGCATGGAGGTGGTGGATGCAACGGGGATGACAAGAATGGCCATGCAGACTGGTGAGATGGCGGAAAAGTGCGGGATTATGGTGGAAAATGCAGTGGGAGGCTTGCAGAATGGTGGCGTAGTGGGAAAATGAAGTTGGAGGGTGGAGAGAACAGAAATTTTAATGTAAAAAATTAAAATTTGACCTTTGAACACACATATATACATGTGCGGGTGAGAAATACGATGAAACACATGGAATAGGTGACGTGGCAGGAGTGGTAACCGACGGGACATGCAATCAAATCTAGACCGTCCAATCTCGGGAGGAGATCGACGGCTAAAAATGCAGCGGAGGGCGACGGACGGTGGACCATGGGTAAGGATGCCTTAGGTTATCCCTCGTGCAACTTCATGGAACGATCACCGTTGAATGGACGATCGGAGATCAGACGATGTATATGCATATCACGGCAGGTCAAATGCTGAACGATAACGCGTGATGGGGGCGTGGTTTTGAAATAGTGACGGAGCCATGTCTCATGCGATGAGTGGAATCGATGGCCAAACGAAAATTACTGCCCACCCCTCAAAGGCGGTGCGATAGAAACCACCGGATTTTGAACAGTGACTGTGGCGTGGGGACCACCGAAGCGGGCAGATTCCGGACCGTCGGATCTGTGGGAAAATGAACGATTATGATGCGATGAACTGGTGGTGAAAGGGTAGGGTAATGGATGCTGCGGAGCTCGTGATGACCGTCCGATCAGTGCAGATCGACGACTCACGACGCCCCCGATACATATTTGGGATAAGCACTTTTTGGGCTGGCGGGTGGTTCTAGCACCCAGATCACATGGTGGAAAAAGCCTAAGGGGGCTGGCCGAAAGGGGCTGGGCCTTATATATATGAAAAATATGGAAATTTGGCCCGTTTTTATGTAATTTTAGGGTAGGAAAAAGTAACGATAGAGGGAAAAGGATAAATTAGGCCAAAAAAGGGGTGTGTGAGGGATTGTAATGGGGATTTTGGGGGAAATTCGACTTGAGGGAAAAGAAAGCTAAAATGGGGCATTCTTTAGGGAACAAGGGGCAAATGTAGACTTTTTTGGAGCACATCTTTTGCAATTAATGATACCTTATAAAGGGAGTCAGCAGAGGGAATTTTATCAAAGGCAAAGGCACAGGAGACTTCAAGGATGATGTGTCTTCTGGGGAGATGCATTCCTTGAAGGCTCAAAAACAATTTAGCCCCCTACTTTGCTTGTCAAAAAATTTATAGGGGGCTAACAATACCTTATAACCAAATGAAACTGTTGAAGTAATTCCATCCACCTGAAATGTCGTGATTGCTACAATTTTGTTTGTGACTGCAAGTGTTGTAATGGTTGGTGATCGATATGTATAATCGTCTCTTTACCCATCAAGTAGTGTTTCCACTTATTGATGCTTTGTACCAATGCATACAACTATTTTTCATATGTAGGATAATTAGTTACAACACCATAGAATTTTTCAGAATGAAAAGCGATAGGCTTACCATGCTGCAAAAGAAATCCGTCCATGGCATAATCACTAGCATCGGTTTGTATCTCAAATAGCTGTCTCAAATTCGATAATGCAAGGAATGGAGCTGAAATTATCTTGTCTTTCAAAGCTTTAAAAGGTTGTTGCTATTTTCCTCCCCATTGGAAGCCTTTCTTCACACTTGTCACTTCATGCATAGGAGCTGTTATGGCAGAAAAGTTAGCAATAAACTTTCTCCAATACTGAGTTGCACTTAAGAAACTTCTTACCTCAGTTACTGTTTTGGGAATGGGCCAATTCACAATGGCTTCCACTTTAGCAGGATCAATTCTCAACTCGCCTCCTCCTAAAATGTGTCCCAAATAAACCAAATAAGTCTTTCCAAACCCACACTTCGACATCTTAAGAAACAATTTCTCTTTTTTCAAAACATTAAGCATTGTATTTACATGCAAGACATGTTCTTCTCTTGTTTTGCTGAAAATTAGTATATAATCTAAATAAAAAATCACAAATTCATCAATAAATGGACGCAATACATTATCCATAACACGCATGAAAGTTTCCAGTTCATTACATAAACCAAATGGCATAACCAACCACTCAAAGAGTCATTGTTTGATTTTGAATGCAGTCTTCCATATATCACTTTCTGCAATTCTTACTTGATGATATCCACTTCATAAATCTAACTTAGTGAAAAAAAATTCTTCTTTCATGTGATCAAGAAAATCATCTATCCTTTGGAGTGGGTATCGATTCTTTACCATTATCTTGTTCAAAGCTCTGAAGTCTACACACATGCACCAAGTCCCATCTTTATTCAGAATAAATACTATGGGTGAAACACATGGCGAAGTGCTTGGCCTTATGAGTCCCTTGTCCAACATGTCCTTGATTTTCCTGTTTATTTCAACATTCTCCATTATCGACATGTGATACATGCTGATGTTTGGAAGAGGACAATCTTGCTACAACTGAATCTCATGTTGAATCTCCCTTTTTGGAGGCAATCTTGTTGGCTCCTGAAACATCTCATGATGTGCATCAACTACATCATATAAATATTATTTCAACTTAGGATCACAATCCTCAAATGATTCATGATTAACATCAGATTTAGGCTTGATCATTAGAAGAACAAAATTCTTACTTGAATTTACCAGCCTCTTTACCTGTCCAACATTTACCATAGCAATATTTATCTTCCTGTGATGTGCTCTAACAATGTACTCCTTGCCATCTTTGAAGAAATGGTATTTGTTATCATGGAAATGGAAGATCACTTTCCTATCATACAAGTAAGGACCTCCCAACACAATACCTATAATATCAAGCATAACCACATCTAATTCAACTGTGTCAACAAAATGTACAGTTTTTGCAAACCGCAATATGAACTTCTTTGAAACCTGTAAATTTGCATCCTTACAAATCCACCCAAGTGGATATGGTTTTGGACATGGAATGGTCTCAAGATTAATTTTTTTGACCAAGTATTTAGAGATTAATTTTTCTTGTGACCCACTATCAAACAATGCGACAATCTTGGTATGTTTGGATATGACCCTCACATGAAACATTTCAATTCTCTCTTCTTCATTTGGAGCTTGTATGTGATAGTTTGAAGTACTAGTAATAGGTTTAGTTTCAATTTCTTTCCCCTTCATGTTCTTCAATCTCATCGCTGTAATTTTAGATTCATCACTTGAATTCTCTCCTGAATCATGTTGAGTTGTAGCTACAGTTTTCTGTTTCCCTATGTTGTTATGATTTTTGGGCCTCTTTTCACGATGTAATTTCCAAAAATGATTTTCATCATGGCCTTCTCTTGAAAAATGTTTACAGACAAATTTTTCTCCCTCTTTCTTGACATATGCATTCTTTTTTCCCTTACCTTTTGAGGTCTTCTCTTTGTTTTTCCCCTTAAAAGGTTTCTTCCTACCCTCATTAGAAAAGTTTTTCCCTCTAGATTCTAGATGTGTGGCCTGAACACAAACTTCTTCTAAACTTGTAGGGTTAAACATGAGGATAGTATGTTTTGGGTAGTTATGTAAGCCTCCTATGTACTTGATAAAATTATCTTGGCTCTACAAATCTACCCCTAATATGAGAGCCCATCTCCTAAACTATTGGGTGTATTCTTGCACATTCTGTCCTTTCAATTGTCTAAAGTTTTTCCAGTTCATTACGACTTTCTACATATGAGCTAATGGATAAAATTGTTTTTTTATTGTAGTAATGAAATAAGTTCATGATAGGATAATATTACCATGCTTCTTGATCTCCTCCTTTGTCTTGGCTTCCCACCAAACAAGTGTTGCACCTTCCACTGTCAATGAAGCTAATTGGATTTTGGTATCATCATCATGAAGGTTCTGAATTCTGAAATAGACCTCCAATTGCCTAATCCAATTATCAATATTTTATGCATTGACTTCACCATTCAACATTAGCAATTCAAACTTAAAATCAAGTTTTAGAAAAATAATTTTACCGCTGTTCTTTGACTTGTGTGGCTGATGTAATGAAGATGAAGTTGAGGATGATGATGATGAGGGTGAGGATGCTGACTTTCCACTACCTCCATTTCCTCCATTTCCCTTCTTTGATTTATCTTCATCATTTTTACTTCCCGATGATCCCTGTCCTTCATTGTGAAGTTTGTATCCTTCTCCTTCTAGTTTCTCATGCCTTTCTTGATAAATGATTCTCACCATTTCAGTCATGTCAAGGAATGTTTTCCTAAACACTCTTTCTTATTCTTTGGGATCCACCTCTTCATGGACTTCTTCTTCCTCTGGAGGCATGCTTAATGCTATTTCTACTTCTTTAGGAGGTGAAATAGGTGGTGGAGAATGTGGAAATCTTGCCCTCCTTTGTTGTGGGTCACTTTGAGACCCTCTTACTTCCACCAATTTTCATTCTCCTCTCTTAGGATTGAGCCTAGTAAGCATCTGAACAGTTGCAACAGTTAAATAAATATTTGCACACAACAAAACCAGAGAATATAATCTATCTCCGATACTAATCTAATCTGAAAGGAATTTATTAGTTTTCTATGCTAAGTGTCTTTTTAGTTACAAAACATATACAAATTTGTCTCCATTTGTTTGCTTAAGGATTAAGGAATTTAACCATGAAACATAGATGAAAATGTGAACTTTAAGAATGTAAATAGGCCTAAATAATGCTGAACAATAGTGTACAATAGAGAAATAAAATCGCACATAAGTTTTACACAGCTGGCATGATGAAGTAGTTCACTCCTCTTGGGCTACATGTCTTGGTCCAACTCCCAATGGCATCTCCATCTTTCATTATGCTCAAAATTTTTCAAATAGATGTGTTTACAAGCCTCCAATGGTTTTTTTTTCTACACCAATGGTTCCAGAATGCTCAAATTAGTTTAGGTAGACTCTTGTTTCACCCAAATTGGTCGAAAATTGACCTGGCTAGGCTTTTTCCCAATGTCCCCTACAAAAACTCCACTAAAAATGGAGGACTAGATTTAACTGTAGTTAAAATTGCATAATATCTAAATTTTAGTGAGTGCACTAAATTCCTGCCACCATAAACCTTGACATTTAACATTTGTGGTTAAGGGGAGGGGGTCACCACATGCTAACCCCCGCAATCCCTAGGGTTATGCTAATTGTCGAGTGGAACTACACTTGGAACTAGAGTTCGCTCCTTTAAACCTGGAGTCTAACATGCATTTACCACTAATTGCACATAGAAATACAATTTTTTTACAAGTGATAAGCCTGTTTTAAATTCCACTGAATGTGATGGTTATATAACCATCAGAGTATTACAATAAATAGCACAGTTTGAATGTAGTATGTGATCGATGTTTTTGGAGCTGCCAGGTGTTACGGTTATGGAACCATCGGATGATAAAATATATGTCGAATTTTCAAAATGCAACATGTGAACACTTCTATTGGGGCCACCGGTGGGTTCGGACTGTTGGCGGTCCCCCCCCCCCCGACATATACAAAAGTTATAAACTTTAAATAGAGCGGGCGCCCCGAAGGGGTAAGCAACACCCGATAGTGGAGATGGTGAAGAGTATGTGTGCATGCCCAAGGTCACAGGGTTGAATCCCCCAGACCTATAAAAAAAATTGGTCAACCAAAAAAGGGACACATGGCATCCTCAGAGCTGGCCACGTGTCACCCAACCATTGTCCCAAAAACAAACATTGTACCACCACAACGACGAACCAGATTGTGCCACTTGGAAAGATCTCATTGGCTTGGAAAATGGAATATTCTCAGGAATATTTCCATTTTTGCTGATTGTACACCTACAGCCATACCCAATTGAAAAAGAATATTATTCAAATGCATTTCAAGTAATTGCAATAGGACTTGGCTCATTGAGCCTTTGGCTGTGCTACATCCCTTCTAATCATTAGAAAATTTTATTTTATAGAATTCAAAATTTGCTTCCCACATTTTCCCACCTTCATTTCTCTTCATTCTTCTGGGTGAAAAGACTGTTCAACTCTCTTATTATAGTTATAAGAAAATTGAGCTTTCTATTCTTTCTCTTCCTCTTCATCTTCATAGAAGGAAGACTTTCTCCAGTCAAACCTGTCAAAATTTTAGTTGTTTGTTAAATCGATCAGAACGCGATATCTCCCTCATACGACATTGGTTTTCGAGCCGTTCATGGCGTTGGAATCAGAATGATGAGATATACCTGGTCGCTTGAGTTTGGTATAGTTTCGAGAACTTCCAATTTTGGTCAAAACTCATGAACTCTTGATGAGGTTGACATCACCATCTTGAATCCTATTGGTTCTTATAAAATTAATTTTGGTTGTACGCTTTTGTTTTGAGGCCCATTTTTACCTCAAAATTTCTCTAATGGTTCTTTTAGTTTGGTTATATAACCGTAATTTTTATTTAATGTTTCTAGAGATTGTAGTAACACCTAAGGATGAGTTATGTACATATAGGAGAAACATATAACCTCATTTCCATGATTCTCATATCAACTTAAATCTTCTTTAGATGTGAACTTATTTATCTGATTTTGGTTAGCTATTTAAACTATAATAATGTGCATGTAGGTCTAGACATTATAATATAGGTCCATATTATTATCCTCATACCTTTCACCACCACTCACTATTTTCCCTCATATTGGTTTAAGATTTCCTTAAACCGATAACAAGGTTCAACAATTATTAGTAGCATATGCAACAACCAATCCATCCTATGGGCACATTTTTTTCTTCTATCAGATAGAAATGTTGTGTTTAAGTACCAATGGTATGAATCAATAGAATTATTGGTCCCCTGATTTGCATGAGAAAAATCCCGACAAACTTTCACCCACATCCCTAGCTGTAAATATAACTATGTTAGTCTCAATTTATCACCTTTATATAAGACAAAAATGCATATAATATGAAAATTTTGTTTACTTAAGAATCTTATCTCCAACAACCCATTTTTTGTGGAAATAGTATAAGAACTTCTCTTCATTTGAAAATTTGATAAAAAAATGATTGATTGCATCATCCACTTAAGTATTGAGAGTGTGTCTCATGACAAAACATAACTCACTAAACATCTCATTGGATTTAATGGAACTAGTGGCCAATCTATTGACATTTTTCAACCACGCCCTTTGTATATGCCAAACATATAATATCACATCACAACCTATGATCCGATTGCCATATTCAATGCATTATGGTGTGATATTTTTAGAATAAATTCAACTTTGATTATATTCTAACAATGTTAAAGTTACCTCAAGGCAGATATTTCATCCAATGCATCATCAACCATGAAGGCATTGAATTTGCAATCGGGATGGATTTGGAAACACCTTTTCATGGGCAACTCCCACCATAGTGCCTTATCATTTGATGTGTTTCGTGATGCCATGACCCAAGAAATTGACACTCTTCTTTGTTGTTCATCAAATTCCATGAGTGTATGTCATATTCAACATTACATAAATTCAAATACAATTTATTAATCATATTGAATGTCTAAAACTTAAATAAGTATATTTAATCAATCATTGGCATATGAATTACCCCATATTTATTTGTATTAAATGTTGAATCCATGGATATTAATCTATCGTGAGAAAACTTGACCATTGTATCAAACATTCAATTTATTTTAAATCCCTATTATAAAAAGGAATTACACACCATTAGGGTTTTGGTAAAACAAAAAATCTTCCTGGTGCTTTTGTTTCCAAAGGCTTACACTCATTTCACCCTTTTTGTGAATTTGATAATTTCCCTTTGCCAACCTGTTATATATATTTACAATATCTTCCTGAAAAAGAAGAAATTTGCATCCCAATTTACTGTATCCATTTCAACATGCTTCTTAATGTGGGTTCTATACATTATATCAACAAACACTCCAAAAAAAAAAAACAACTTTGTACATACGCAATGAAGTTACTTGAACGTTTTGGCCTATGCAAGGTCCGTGCCTCACTTGAAGTTTCATGTTGGTCATGACGAGAACAACCTTCCCCATATTCATGTTCATACATATTGAAGGTTAGTATTTCTCTATTGGGAATTGCGTTCATACCATTCAGAATAAAATGACATTAGCAACCCATATTTTGCACAAATGAGATCCTTCATTTTGTTGAGAGATCTCCTCTTCTATCCTCTAGGCCAAATAAGAAATGATGTATACACCAAAAAATATGAAATATTGGCACATACAAAGAAAGATACATGTGCTCTCAAAGGACCTAGACAATGCATTTCTGAAATACTTACATTTCATATTGCAATGTAGTCGTAGGTATTTGTCTCAGTTCTTTGTTATGTTTCCATATTGAATTACATGGAGCAATTGGATTTGCATCCTCTCCTTTAATAAAGTCAGAAACTCATTGTGAAGGGATTAAGGCAACTTGATCAATACTATTTTTATTTCGATTCATTTCAGTCCAAACAAAGTCTTTACTAGAGAAGGTAATCTTGTCTTTGAGGTCTTGCACCTCAAGTTTTATGATATGCTCCCATTTGTTTCACTTTCCCATTTTGAATTGGTCTTGTTAGAAAACATGCAAGGAAACTATATAAATAGCCTATATAGAAAACTCTTAGCAATAACACTATTTTTTTTAAAGCAAAAAAACAAAGGAAAATAAATGATAAAAAACATGTGAATGGATAAGGGACATACAATAGATAAAAAAAATATTTATAGATAAAGCATATATGAAAAAATACAACTATTACCTTTTTTTACTCATATATATAAAACTTAATACAATGTATAACATATGCAATGCAATAATCTCCTTGAAATCCTCTACTTCTAGTGGTGGTTTTATACCTTTTCATACATCTCAAGTGGTAATGTCTCAGGGGTGGTTAGTTATTTCCTAGGATAGTCATGATGCTAAAATTTCAAATATTTTTTTAGCCACAAGTTAAAGTATGCCATTTTATACCTTCTCCTCCTTGTATAAGATCATATAAAAAGGAGAGGGAGAGCACAAAGTCATTTTTTTTAGGAAACAATAAGTTGTATAGAGCAGGTTATATTAAAGGCACTCAAAAATAGATTACCAAAAGTCAAAGAAAAATAAAAGTTTTTGGAAATTGATACTCCTTTGTATACTCATAGTCATGAAAATTTATACCCCTTTTTATATTGGCAACCATAAATTCCAATAGAAATATGAATCTAAATCAAACAATGGGGTCCATAGTAATCAAATGTCGAATTATCCGTTGTTGACATGGTGCCAATAAGCATTACAATTCTTCTTCTTTTTCAAAAGAAAAAGAAGATATCATTGTATTTAAAAATAAAAGGACAATAAATTTTCATATTACACTATCCATTATCAACTTGTCTTATTTATTGTGTCTCCTGTAGCCACTCAAATATATATGACACTATGCCTTGTTCAGTTTTTTGAAACTTTCTAATCATTTGTGGCTCATGCCATTACATTTTCTGTGTTGCAGACTTCTATGTCTATATTTATATAAAGAGTTCATTATATGTGTATCAAAAGTATAGAATTTATGCATATTTAAAAAAAAAAAATTCCTTATTTTTAGGTCTATCTATGATTATTCATATGAGTAGTTGATACTGCATGTATTTACTATTTCCCCCCCATTGAAAACTAAGAAAAAAAACTTACCTGTTTGCTTTGATATACCTCTTTTAGATAGGAGGTTTGTTGTCTATTTTTTCTCTCTGTATATGTGGTGAAAGTGAATTTGGTTGAAGGTCTTTTCCAAGATTTGAATCCTCGCCATTTAGTTTGAAATTATGGGGGGTTTAAAATTAGATTGATTACTAACCCAATCAATTATTCCTTTTTCGTCCCTGAATATCTCAATTCTATATACCCTGAGACATTTTGCTATGATTAGGATTCCCCATAATGCTATAAGCTCCGCCTCATTATTTTATCCCATACCTCCCTCCCTCTAGAAGTGATATAAATTACCAGGTTCAGTAGCTATGACATCTCTACATCAACATTTTCTTCTATTACTAGCACCGTCAAAAAATCCAACCGAATACTCTCCCCATATGTATATGATTTTTAATTTCTTAATTCTCTTTGTTTTTATACCTAAACCTATCTCACTGAAAAATGAAACAATATTAATGATATCCTCCCTAAAAATAATCAAATTCTATTCAAAAATACCTGTGTTCCTACTATGCCAGATAATCTATATAATATATAATGGGAGGGACTTGTGTTTCATGTGATTAATGAAACAAGTCATTAGGATTCTGTATAGAGATTGATTATTTTTAATTGATGGAAGCTTTAATTCCTCCAATACTCCGTCCCAAATCTGCCTCGCATATGACCAATTGATCAACAAATGGTATGTATCTTCTTCCCCCCTCATGCAAAGTCGAAAAATACCAGGTCCAATGAACCCACATTTTTGTAAGTTTTTCCATCTTAAAATGCGATCTTGGGTTTCCAACCAACTAAAACATTTCAATTTGTTCAGATTATCCCATTTCCAAATATCCTACAGGCGCTTGTCATATCCCACGATCTTCCAGTCCCTTGGTGTATTTAAATAGATGTCTTGTACCATGATATTTTTCCTTTTATTCCCCCCCCCCCCCCCCCACCAAATTATAAAGTTCTATTTATCATTAAGAGTGATAGCAATAGATCATAACTGAGATACTTATATCTCCCACTCTTCGTGAAAATTGTTTGGGAGGCCTAGATCTTCGACCTTATTCCAATTTTTCTCATCTAAATTTTCAGTCCCCTACTGATATATCTTATTTATGAATATAATTCCCCTACTATGCAAGAAATGAAATAGATGGAAGGATAATGAATGATTTCCTTCCATCCCCATGATGGAATCTAGAATGATTTTTTCTTGGCACTGCTACTAATCCAAGTGGAGAAATAATGGCCAAAAATGTAGTTTTATTTGATGATATTTGGCCACATATTGGTTCCAACTACCGACCTCCACATGTTTTTTATACTAAGAGCTTTATTAAAGGTGGCGGTGTCTATGAAAACCCATCCCCTTCCTCCAAAGGTCAATAAAATTATGACCATCCACACAATTGGATTTTTTCATGAATCTGAGTTCCAACCCATAAAAAATGACACATGACTGCTTCTATCTTATGTATCATCTCCTCGGAATTAAGTAAAGGTGCATCCAATATACTGAATTTTTTTGTAATACTAATTTCAACATACTCATCCTAACTCCCATAGACAACCATTTGTACTTCCAACAATCCATTTTTTGTGGTATCTATCGATTAACCACATCCAATATTAATTTTGATATCATTTCAGTTTCAATTTGAGCCCAAGTTAGGTGAATCAATCATCCAAGATATTTTTTGTTACCCCCAACATCTTAGATACCTCCTTAATAACATCCTCCTTGTTTCATTTGGTTGCATTCATACATAAACTGGATGCATCACCAAATGAAGTAATGAGGTCTATGATGTATATTCATTCCCCCACTAATATCTCCCCGCCAAGTAAGAAGTCATCAAAGAACATTAAATGCGAGATGGCTATGTTACTGGTAACTCTGTCCCCTTCGATAATCCCATTATCCTTTGGCACTCTAATTTTTCTATTAAAGCAATCAATAACTAAAAGAAAGAGCATGGGAGATAGGGCACATCCCTTTTTAATTCCTCTATGAGAGTTGAAAAACTAAGTGGGAAGAACATTAGTAATCAAAACAAAATTAATAGACTTACAACATGCCAATATCCATTTAATGTTGTTAAGAGACATATCATATTTTTTGAGGACCACAAAGACGTATTCTAAGTCAATGTAGTCATATGCTTTGCATAAGTATACCTTTAGGAGGAAAGATATTTTTTTTTATGATACAATATAGTGCATCATATCCTAAGAAATACCAATAGCACCTTGGATTTTTCTACATTTAAATAATCCAAACTGTTCCTCTGATATATGCTTTGACATAACTAAATTTATCCTATTTGCAATCAATTTGGATATCATTTTATACATTGAGTTGCATAGAGAAATGGGACGGAAGTCAGAAAAGGTACAAGGGTCCCTACTTTTTGGTATTAACGCTACGAAATTAATGTTAATGTCCCCAGAAATGAACCCGAATATCCTATATTCTTCCACAACTGCCAACAAATCTGGAATCTTCAATTCTATGAAATGTAAAAAAATATCAACTGCCCACTTGTTCGGCCCCGAGTGCTTATCTTTTGTACACTCCTTAAAATTATTCATCAATTCATCTCATGTGAATGGATAAGCTAAATTTTCATTATCCTTAGGAGAGAGAATGATGGGTATATTTTCAATCAATGAGCCACACCATTGAAATCAAACAATTCCTCTAGTAGGACTAAACCTCTCAGAATCACATTTTCCTTTAGCTCCAAAATTTCAAGGTCTAATTCATGGTTATGAGAGCTCTAACTGATTTTATTCAAGTAAATTTCCCCTCCATCATTATTAAAACTACTTCCCCCATCAATATGCAAATTTACAAATTCTTCTTTCAATTGCAGAAAATTATCTAGTTGTTTATCATTGTCAAAAAATTTCCCATACATTATGTTTTCTAACAAAACTGGTATGTGTTTAACCTCAACTTCATACTTCCTTTTTGGAAGAAAAGGAATCTTACATGTACTTGCAGAGGTGGAAAATGCATCAGCAATTAAATTTTGATCTCTAGGAATGACGAACAAACTCTATTCTAGAAAACATTGTAGAAAATCTAAAAACAAAATTATATATGCCCTCATTCTCGGGTGTTTAGGTGAGTACTCACCTTTAATTTGTTTAATTATGAGTTACGAAAATCCAAGGATTGAATTCCATTTGTCTCCTTATCTTTTTAAGAACTGTAGCCCCAATATTAGTGCCATGTATTCAACAACATTATTGGTGATCAGGTGCTCAAAATTAAGCTAAAAATGAAATTTGTGAGAATGGTGTGAAACATGAATTTCCACATATATCTCGTTTTTAGGAATCCAACACAATTCGTTTCGTGGAAAACCGACACCGTATGCTCTCGGAAACGTGTTTTGTTTTTTTTCCCAAACAAGTAAAATTTTGAAGAAGACTGATATGGATTATCCAACAGTGTCATAAGAAAGAAGTTGACGTTTTGAATCCCAACAGGGATCCATCTTCAAGACAATTTTATAAATAAAATCTTGAAAGGGGGCACAAATCAGGGATAAATAGTAATCATTTTAAATTTAATTTTTTATTTTTAAAAAGACGAACAAGAAATAGAATTTAAATAAATTGTATTTTTATTTAAAGAAATAAATTACTAATAAAAATTATTAAATAATAATGTTTTAATTAATAATAATAATTAATAATAATGTTTTTATTATTATTAATTAATATTAATAATTATAATTATTAACTAATACTTCTTAATAATAATTTTTATTTTCAGAAGTTCACTAAATTAATTAAAGGTTTTCTAATATATTTAGTTGAATTTAAATTATTAATTAATTTATAAGTAACCATTAAATAATTATTTTAATTATTATTATTTTTTAAACACCATGTTAAACACACACATGGTGTATGAGAAAGATAAACACTCACAACAAGAGACTCAACACACAATATAAGGATAAGTGTGTAGCTCTCTTATTTTTCCATTATACATGATGTACATTTATAGCACAATGGTGTGACTCTTGGTTTCACATTCCAAGGTCGCTTGGACTCCATTGTGACTTTTCTCATTCCACACCTACCCATGGAGGATTAGGTGTTCCAACATTCCCCCCCTTAATTTGAAGGGGTATGTGTGAGTCCAAGAAGAGAGTTGTAATAAAAATCTGCAAAGTATATATGGTAGCACTTGGGATGAATCAACTCTTTGAAATGTTGGAAAAAATAGGTGGTTTAAGGATGACCACCAACACTAGAACAAAATACTTGTTGCAATTCCTAGAACTCTTCCAAAACTGGCAAGAAGCTAAAAGCTTCTGCTAGAGGAATTGTCCCCCATTAAAAAGGGAGACCTTCAACCTAAAAGAAGGGAGGTCTACAAATTGTGATGGTTTAAGGATTACCAACAACACTGGAATGTTTGAAGCATTTCCTGGAACTCAACCAAAGCTGGCAAGAAGCTGAAGCTTTCTGCTAGAGGAAGTGTCCCTCATATATGAAAGGGAGACCTTCAACCTAAAATAAGGGAGGTCTACAACCTGTGATGGTTTAAGGTTGTCCACCAACCAAAGATGATGGTTTAAGGTTGTCCACCAACCAAAGGCATGCTCATGGGCATCTGTGTCTCTGGCTACAACTCTGAATCTGGAATGATGAATTGTGGCTCAGGCTCGCTTGAACTGCTGTCTCTCGCTACAACTCTGAACATGGAATGAGAGATTGTGGCTCAGGCTCGCTTGATCTGACGTCAAAGCTTGTACATGAGCACCATTTCCCCCCCTGTCAGGGAAAAGGTGAGATGATGGAAAAAACTCAACTACAATTTTTCTCAATATCCATGAACAAGTTCTGACATCTGTCTTAAACATCTTCTTGGCTGCCAATGCCCATTGCCAAGAAGCGATCCATCCAAGATGAATCTTTGTTCTTGCAAGAGGATTTTTTATGAAGCATCTTTATGAAGAATGGGTGTGCTGACCACAGTTCTTGCATGGATGAAGATCAAAACAATGATCTTTCATATGGCCAACTCAATCACAGTGTTGGCATTTTACAATCTTTTGTTGTTGTGGAAGTGGAGCAGGATCTGAAATAGCTGCAAGTGAATTGTCATACAGGAATCAGGCACTCTGAAATATGATGGGCTTGGTGTAGTCTAGAATATGAAAGGACACATCCTTATCATATCCAAGACCCATTCTGTGCTTGTTATGGACAAGCTCTTCCCAAGGTCTGATGATGGGCTTGGGAAGTGAAGATTGAACTACTGCATCTACATGTAAATTTTCTCTTGTACAAGGAACTGAATGTGATTCGACTGCAACTTTATATTCTTGCTACTGATGAGAGTCCTTCCCAATTTTCTGAATAGAAATAGGTTCATAATGATGACTCTTTTGTTTTAATTCTTCTTGTTGGAGCTGAGATTCAAGCTGCAGAAACTCGATCTTTTCATGTGCATTTTGCAGACAGATTTTAATGTCCATGACAGTGCTTTTGTTGATTTCTACCATCTCATCAATAGTGGAATGCATTAAGGTATTCAATAATTCTAATATATTACCTATTTGATCCATTTCACAACAAATGCGACAACAACAACCAATGTGTAGTAATTCAATACAAATGTCTTCTCTCCTTTACAAATGACTTCTTTTATATAAAGCAATATGTGGAACAAAAATAAAAAAACCCTCTTATTCCAACTTGGCACTTCTTGGAACCATGAATTATACAATCTCCAACGTATACATATAATGGGCCTTAAAATATATGCTCCATTCACCAAAGCATAAAAAAAAACCAACGCACATGTATTCAACCTTCAAATACTATCTCTGCACATGTATATACTCTTCATCTCGCTTTGTAGAATTCTTGAGCACATAATTAATTCGATTCTCGAGAATTAATTTTCTTCTACAAAGATTAGATATATAAAAATCAAAATATCTCGTCATTAAAAATGGAAAATCCAGGAAGGGAAGTTCTGCACCTCCCAAAAAGAAACCATGGCTTGAATTGCATGGCATACTGCTTCTTCGCATACACGTGGAAAATACTGTCCTTTGCCTTTTTAAAGAAACAATATGATGTTAACGGCTTTTTGGGTCAAAGCATCTGCTACAGGCCTTTTCTTGGTAACCATCGCCCGCTGGTATTCTACTATTTAGATTGTCTGCAATCCTCTTACAGGAAAGTCGATAAAACTTCCCAGGACAGAAGATGGTGGTATTATAAACTGTGTGGAGGAGCAGATATATGGAGCAGTGTGAGGTAGGTGTAGAGGAGCGGAGATATGGAGCGATGTGAGGTATCAACTCACATCATGAAGCAGTGTATTATAGCCAGATTGTATAAATGGGAAAGAGCACACCAACATCTATGGGAGGGGCTATCTATTCCATGTGGTTTCGAAGGCGAGAGAGTGGAGCTCGGTGCTAGCTGTGAATTTGAGGGGTAAGTTTTGTCTTTCAAATACAATTAAAAAATTTGTAAAATCATGAAGATCCTTGAAACTGTGAAGATGGGTGGAGAGATGTAAAAACCAATATATATGCAGTAGTCTCGCATATATATATGTATGTAGTAGGCATGGGGGAAGGCCAAAAAATTAAATAAAAGCCATCAATGACATACTACGGCCTTAAAAAACAAACATGGGTTAATGTGGAGCTAGAAGCACTATAAAAACATGCAACATCAAAACAGTCCAGTGCCATTACATGCTCTCCAAGCACAACATAGAATTCACCTTTTTTTTATGGAATGGACTAAATGCACTGAATTTTGTAGAGAATAACATATGGAGCGGTGAGGAGGTTAATGATACTGGAGGAGTGCAAATCAATAGGTAAAATGCTCAGGTGAAGATAAAATGCTTAGTTTCAGTTCTAACAGTAAGAGGATATTCCTCTTTGAAGTCTATTGGTCTGCTCACAAAGTGCAGCCTTATTTCAGAGATATCAGTGTTATGACAAAGCCTAGAGTTAGGTAACTTTATGTAGAGAATGAGGTTGCACTAATGCGAGAATTATATGGAATAGAATATGGAAGGAATATGGCCGAGAATCATGACCAGAATGATAGTGGTTCAAATTGGAGCAGGGCCAGCAATTGCTCGCTCTGATACCATGTTAAACACCATGTTAAACACACACAACAAGATACTCAACACACAATAGAAGGATAAGCATGTAGCTCTCTTATTTTTCCATTATACATGATGTACATTTATAGCACAAAGGTGTGACTCTTGGTTTCACATTCCAAGGTCACTTGGACTCCATTGTGACTTTTTGCATTCCACACCTAC
Source organism: Pinus albicaulis (assembly GCA_034641835.2). NCBI lineage: Eukaryota > Viridiplantae > Streptophyta > Pinopsida > Pinales > Pinaceae > Pinus > Pinus albicaulis. The sequence goes on along the minus strand of CM076572.1, from coordinate 155,587,646 downwards.
CCATGGAGGATTAGGTGTTCCAACATTATTCCTTAAATCATTAGATAATTATTTTACCAAAGTGTCCAACTTAATGTTAGGTTTTGTAGAAGTCTCCTACTTGATGGTGACCCTATTTTGAGTATTGATTTTGCCTTTCTTGGCCAGTAAATTTTCTTCTACATTTACTACAATTTTCTACATATCTTTCAAGGTAGTTGGGCTTGTTTATCTTAGATGGTAGGCGATGTTAGCATCAAATCCATTTAGATAACGAAGCAAGATAAAACCTAGTGGAGGTTTTATTTCTACACGAATAACATTGTCAACATTGTTGAATCTATTTGAATAGTCTTGGACTGACTCTCCCGGAGCTCTCTTCAAATTTTCATGTTCTAACAGAATTTGAAGTGGATTATTTTTTACCTCCCACTGATAAAGTAAAAGTTGATGAAATTGTTGAAAATTTTCAATACTTCCTACCGCAAATCCTTTACACCATTTCTGACTTCCCCTGCTAATCTTTGGGTAAAGAGCCTTAGTTTCACATCATCGTCATCAACTTCTTCAAGATTTGCAAAATCATTAATTTTTCCTATGTGTTATTACGTTGTAGTTGGCCCACTGCCATCAAATAGAGGTATGCATTTTCCAAAATTTAGTGGGATAGCATTCAATGGTGTTCGAAAAACCAATGGGGCATAACGAGCTGGCATGATTATGGTCTGAGAGGCAAATGTACTAACAAATTTTCTTGATTATGAGGGAGAAAAAGGTGGTAAAACTGTATGTTGTTGAGTTTATGTAAAAGGAGTATAGAAAATAGATGAAATAGGATCAGAGGAAGTTGAAGGGGTGAAAGGAAAAGTAAATTAGGGAAAAAATAAGTAGTGGTAGTCTATTGAAATATGGATGATTTTTTAGCAGCATTGTGTAGTTGATTGACCAAAATCTCAAGTTTGTGAAACTGTTGTAAAATATATTTATCAGACTTATAAATGCCACTTTTATGTGTTGTGATATATGGTATTATCTTAGATTGATAAAGCAATGTGCCAGCACCAAAGGTTTTAGATTTAGATCTAAACAATCTATGTTCAAATGGAAAATCAAATTCGATGACATCAATTGTTAAAATGCTTTCAGGAAGGGCGTGAGATATCTGTAAAGGACTATTACTTGCTTAACCTTCTTCAAACTTCTTCTGTCTAATAATCCTCTTAGGATCACTCACAAGTCTAGCGGGATTAGGATCTGGATGTGATTTTGTATGGATCTTTCTAGAAGCCAAATTTTCAAGAAACCTTATCACAATAAAACATAAAGACATTTTTTTGGTGAAGATTTTAGCCTAATGATTCCTAACCCACTGTCACGCATAGGAACCAGGCTTTAAGATTGTAGATTCAAGGTTTTACTAGGGAATATTTAGCTTTCGAATCACTATTATGGTCACCAGAATATTAGCACTCTGTGATTTTCTTAGGATGAGGAGAAAAATGGCAGAAGTAACCACACAACCACTTTACACCAGAATCAAGCCCTTATAGCATGCAGGGGGCTCTCTCACTTATCTTACTCAACAAAAATGATATTATGCTAGGTATTAATCTCAAAAAAATTTCGATTTTAGAGGTATGTTGATGAAAAAAGGGGGAAAACCATTGGGCATGGAGTCATGTTCAAAATCTAATTTTTGTGTAGTGAGTTGATGGGAAAATAGAGGATTTCTTCGGAGGGGAGATATATGAAGCTTTGGTGGTGTTTTTAGATCAAATTTTTGTAGAGGATGAAGGAATAAAAGGTGAAAGACAAACACATTAGAGCATCAAACGATGGATGAATTCTAAAGTGATGTTTTAAAGTTGAAAACATTAATAACTTGGAAAACTAATCAGAGCATCATTAAGGATGAATTCCGAATCAATCATATGGTCTTTTCCAAGAAAGAAATATTCACCTTGAAGGGAAAAGAAAAACATAAGATAACTAAGAAATAAAAGGATCACAAGCCACAAAAATTATGACACAAGAATCCCTGCAAATCACCTACTATTCCATTCATTCATTAGCAAAAAGTCTTAAAAATTACAGTACAGAAAGGTATTCTTCTCTAAACTCAACCAATAGAACCTTTAAATTTTTTTTCTATATTTATACATCATCAAAGATTTTATTTCCTATCCTAGGTTCTTGTATTCATTGACCAAATCCAACTTTAACTATATACATTCAAAATCTAGTATATATACTTAAAAATATGAATTGTTTCCCTTACAACCAATCCAAGTTTAAAACATCTCTAGCTTAGAATACTCACAAATAAGCATTAAAGACAATTCTTAAGATAAATTTTCATCTATATACATTCTCAAAACTACTACTAGAAGTCAAAAATTCAATTTTTGAGACAAAATAAGGCTGACTGTCCAGACTCGCAACACCATTAGGCAGATTCAAACAAAACAAACTGAATTCCATGCTTTATATGGTTGTGCCCCCTATCTGTCAAAATGAAGCAACTGGTTATGCCTAAAATAATCCTCTAATCATGATGGTCCTCCTAAAAAAGTTTCAAACACCTGCAAATCTCGCTTTGGCTTGTACATTGCTTTCGCAATGCACTTTCACTTTTCGTAGCGCCTCCAAAAACTTAAAACTTGGTGATCGTTTCCTCAATGTCAAATGTTGGAAACCTCAAAATGGGTGCTGGAACCTTCATATAGATCCTTCTTGACATCAAAGCATTAATTTAATCATCCCACAATTACCAAAATTTACATATGGAAAGTCAAGCAGGATCTTCGTTGCAATTCTACAATTTTCATAAAACTTTATTCTTTCTAATATTTTGAGCCAAAAATGAAGTTTTTAGGGTTGGGTTGAGGTTTCTTGTTGGATTTTTATTTTTTTAGTAGCCTCTACCAGCAAGTCCAACTTACCTCTCTTCTTCTTTCTTCCAGTTTCTTTGACATTAGTAAGATTTTTCTTCACCAGTTTAAGTACTCTATTGAGGGCCAAGTTTTGTACATATAAATTCTTCACTTGCCTATGCAGAGGCAAGTTACACTTTAGTTTATACCTAGCTTTGTCAAAAAATGGCACAACAACCTCTACCTCTTAGACGAGGCCATCTGATCCCTATGGACTTTCCGTGCAAGTTGGTCCACTTAATTTTGTACACCTTCAAGCTACTCCACTAGCTTTTGAAATTCCTTATGTTCATAAAAATCCATAGGTTGCACAGTCTCCTTTTCTTGTATATGCACCTTTGTAACAAACCTAGTCTTAGATCTCCTTTAATATTGAATTGGATCTTTCATCATTTCAACATCAATTACAACTTTACACTTTCCTTTGGAAACATGTCTCGATGCTTCTTTTGATGGTTCTTCTCTTCTAGAAAGGATAGTTTTTTCAGAAAATTTATGTCTCAACTCCCTATTCTCCTGCTACAAATAAGCTATTGTCACATGGGCCTTGTCTAGTTGATCTTGTAACTCCCTAATATTCTAGGCCCTTTCATCAATTTCCACCTCTCTTTGTGTCTTTTTGGTTCCATGATTTGAATAGGAGATGATGGAGGAACCACATGTAATCTCTTAGTTGCAGATTTTGTTCTTGGCACCCTTACCACCTTCTCTACCTCAGGGGAAAATTGTATATTCTTAGCACTTTTCTTACAACCCAATTTTCCTTTGGTCAAAGGTTTCTTGACTAAACTTTCTATAGGTGAAGCATCCTTAACCACAATTGAAGGAGTGTATTTCTTAGTATTTTGATTGATTGAAGACTTTGAAACTCAACCTAAAGATACCAAGAACTCATGCCATGTCCGCTCTTTCTTCTCAATCTCCTTCATGAATAGCAAATTGGTTAATGAAAAATGAAATAAAATGGCCTCCGCTTGACTTCCTTTTATGTGCACTCGATCAAACATCTTACATAAACGTATAAAAAAAAATAACGAAGACTCATAGCTTTCTTGCCATTGAAATGCATCAAGAGCCTAATGTGATAGTGATACACCCTATTGAATCTCCCCTCACATGAAAAGTGCATTTGGATGACCTCTAACAGTTTTTCATGATGATCTTGTAAATAACTTCTAAGAATAGATGAACCATACAATTTTGTGTGTTTAGGTTTGAGAAAATCCCTGAAGGAAACCAAATAAAAATCCATTCCTTTGAACCACTACTCTCCACCTAAAGGAATATCAGTGGCCTCACATATTGTTTGGGCTGAGACTGGAAATGTCATGCTTCACACCTTTTCTTTTACCCCATAAAAACCTTTATCTAGTTCTTGAACAAACGACAAATGATATCCCTGAATTCTTTCACAAAATCTCATGCACCCTACTTGCTCAAAATCCACCCCGATGGATGGATCTACATTGATGGCTGGGATTTCCTTTGGTTCAAAATGTACAGTGGCTCCCCCTTAGTTTTTTTTTTCCTCTTGTGCTGATATATTTTAAATTTTGCATCAATGAATTAGGTAAGGTTATGAACCACCCTTTAGGAAACAAATAGAGGTGTTATGCCTTTTCCAAACCTTCTGACAGTAATTTAAAATGCAACCCAGCAATTATATCAAGATTCAAAACTACAAGCACTCTCAAGAAACCCTACAGAACTCACAATTTTTTAATCTTTTGGTAAGGAATTAAACTAGGGACAATCACAATGCATAGGTCCAAAAAAAAAATGCATAAGAAATTTGGATTCTAAAACGCTGTTAGCCATAGATTTCGATGGAAAAACTTTGGTTACCATCCCTAGCCTAAAACAAAAATTGCATGCAAGGTTTACACAACAAGTAAGGAAAATTGGAAGCTTAGAAGAAGCAGATATGATCCACTGTGTTGATTCGCAATACTTCAAGATGAAAACGAAACTCCAGATTAGGAGAAAACACAACAAAAACCCAGTTTGGTAGCCACCTTGACCTTTTGAACATCACCTCAAGTTGACATAGTAAGAGTAACATTACCAAGGTCCCTAGATGTAGGACACTAACAATACTAATTTATTGGAAAGGTGGAGGGGGTAAGGCACAAAATAACACGAAATTCACACACACAATAACATGAGCTATGACTCTCCTATTTATCACACAAACTTGATGATTACAATGAACCTCGTGAGGGATATATAGAACTTTATGATTTATGACTCACTCAAAATAATTTAACATGCATACACACTCCAAATTTGACTTTTCCCCAAAATAAGACTAAACAAGAATTAACTAAACTTTAGTTAGTTAACTCACTCTCTTATTTTAGACAATTGTCCATGCAAGAGCAATTAGTTATCCTTAACTAGGTTGTGGCACCTTAAGACCACCTTGGGCATTATGGTGAACCCATGATATTTTTCCTCTTTGTGTTCAATTATGTAATGGAAATAAACTGCATTCAATTATGAAATTCTACAATAATGTGACAAAAATGTGATATCGCAAAGTAAAAAATAAACACAATTATGCAATGGGAGAGAGAAGAGAGAGAAACTCCCCAAAGTAGAGTAATCCTAAATAATATACAACAACAATTTACAAACACAATAGCATTGGAGTTGCCTAGCCCAAACTAGTGAATTCGTCCAAACTTCCCTGCGTGAACATTGGACCACATCCATTATGATATTCTTATCGTGTGCCTTTGCGGGCTCTCAATGATCGAACAAGAAATTACGTGTAAATTTCGTGTTATGCACAACGTCAATATTGGAAAAATTCACGTGAAGGGTGAAATAGAGTGGCCATTCTTGTCAATTTCTTAATTCGTATTTTACTCGCCTCTCCTTGCGAGGGAAGTTGGTAGTGGCCAGCGACGTCGTATAACTGGCATTCATATTGATTAGTTTTGGGGGAGTTTTTATGTTTTCTAATTTTTAATTTCAAGCTCATTGAAATTACATATTTTTATTACTTAAATCACTCTTTCAATCATGTAGATAGATTCAGAGACACTATTATATTGTAGAAAACGATTGGAGTAAACTGGATTGTAATTTGTGATTGGGATTAATTTTACTTTCCAGGTTCCCAAATAATGTGTTCATTATCCCATGGCATGACTAACACATTTCCCAACTCCTCAAGGAACCATCTATACAAATAGCATGAACAAAATCGCTACTAGCCACTGACCAAGTTTCTATAGTGTTTTTTCTTTGTTAGAGTTATTTCCGATGAGTGATTCAATAGTTCGTATTAAAGGTTGGGCTTCTATTCCTCTAATTGAAAGAAGGAAATGGAAGTCATCTACTCTTCACATATGCCTCGAATCCAACAGGCTAAGCATTCAACAACAAAAAACTCTCTCAAATTTGGAGACCATTTCTCCTGGAAACGAGCAGGAAGAGAAGGATAACAAGAGGGGCCTCAAATATAGAATGGATGAAGAGATCGCATTGAAAAAATGTTTTGTGGAGCTTGGATTTGTGTTTAGCAAAGAAAAGTCGAGTCTCGTCAACTCCTAGGAAAATAAATATTTTAAATTTACTCGTTATCCTCATTATCCTAATTCATCTTTATTTTATTATTGCTGATGCTATTTTTAATAACATCTTAATTAAATATTAAATTGATAGAATTTTTTTTTTTTTTAACAAGTAATATTCGTAATTTGCAATGAATTTTAATAGATTTTTTATATATTTATTTTTATTAATATTTTAATTAAATATTTAATTAATAGAAGTTCTATTTTTTTCAAAAACAACTCATATTCGCCATTTGCAATGAATTTTAATAGTTTGTATGGATCTTGCACGAAAGAGATGAGAGCCCTGTGGAATACAAGCGAGGGTTACAACAGACTTAGGGTTTTAACGAAATTACAGTGGCTAGTCCTGGAGGAGGCAGCAACGCCCCCTTCCTCGAGGGCACTCCAGTACTAATAGATCCAAAATATCATTAGACAGAGATAAAGGAAAATGAGTAGGGAATGAAGCCAAAAATCAGGAAAATCAAGGGGCTATGGCTAATTGTTTAATTTTAAATCCAACTCCAAACATCGCATATTGAGCAGAAGGATGGAAGGATGCTACAGCAGGAGTTAAAATGTTTGCTGTTGTGTGCACTCCACTGTGCATTTAAATTCGGCATTCAAAGCCTACAAAACCAAATTCTTAATTCAATGGTCGTAGCCATTCTCCCCTGCAACCACTGTTTTTAAACCGTGCCATACCTGCGCTTAAAGCCCTCCATTCCGCATTCTTAATAACCCACCTACCACATTTAAACTCTGCAACCACCACTCATAAACTCCCGCCATTTGTTTTGTTTGAAATGTTTGAATGGGCCTTGACCCCACCAACGCCAACATAGCAAACCAACAGCCAATAGAAAATAGGTCACAAATTCTGAAGATGACATGGACAGGCCCAATTTGGATGCGATAAAAAATTATAACGCGATTAAGTTTTTATCGCGCATCCGGAAGCTGACGTCACACAAGCTAGAATTGGATGCGATAAAATTATGAAAAGGAGTTTAATTTCTTGTTTTAAAATCCGTGATCAAGGTTTAAAACATTCGATTAAAAATGTTTTTGAAACCATAGGTTAATTTTTTATGTTTTATTGTTTTGAAAGGTCACGGCATATGTTTTTGTTCTAGGATATATGTATGAGTCTTAATATATATATTATAAACTTAGAAAGTTTATAATATATATAAATATAGTTTGTTTTAACTTTTTTTTAATAGTTTTGATATGTTATATATATAAAAAGAAAAGGCCCAAACGAAAAGTGTAATTTTTTTTATGCCTGAAGGCAAAAGGGACAGTGTATGGAAAAAAGCCCGAAGGCTAAACACAGAGTATGACTTTGTATTAAAAAGAAGACAGAGAGAGAATAGTTTTGAGAGAGCACTGTGTGTGTGCATTTTTAAAAGGAAGATAGAGACAACGAAACTGTAAGCTGTGTTTGTAGCGGCTGAGGTATTTGTTTTGTGAAGCCAGAACATCAAGAGTTCTGAGGAAAGCCTTCATTTTGTAACCGAGTTTATGCTTAATGGAATAGAAGTTTTTTTTAAGCATCTCTGTCCATAATTTGTACATTAAATCTCTGTGTTGAAGTTGGGGAACTTTTGTTTCCTCTGTTGTTTGGAATTATTCATAAATTCCAACATGGTATTAGAGCTAGTCCAGGCTCATTGAAGTTGTCAAAGAAGTTGAAGGAAAGAGTTTGTTGCAGCTTTTGACCAGCAGAGTGAAGGCTCAACAAAAGCAAGGTATTTTACAAAAATAGAGTTTTGCTTTGTATTAAAAGAAGTGCAGTCCAGAGAATTCCCTTTAGAGACAGAGTTTATCTCTCAAGCAGAGAGAAAGTTTGTTGAAGAACACAATCAAGTTTTTTAAAGCATAGTTCAGAAATCTAGCCATGGTAGGAGCCAACACAAGCACGATTATAGAAAATATTCAACTCCCACAGTTCAATAGGAAGAACTATGGCTATTGGCTAATCACAATGAGAGCCATGTCTGCCTCTCAAGATTTATGGGAGATAGTTGAAGATGGTATAGAAGAACCAACAGATGAAAATGCATTTAATGCCTTAACACAGGTAGAGAAGGATTTTCTGAAGAGAAATAGGAAGAAGGACTCAAAATCCCTCTTCTATATCTATCAAGAAGTGCATGAAAGTGTATTTCCAAGGATTGCAGCAACCAAGAGGCCCAAGGATGCATGGGATACCATCCAGACAACCTACCAAGGTATGGAGAAGGTAAATACAACAAAGATTCAATTAATGAGAAGATATTTTTAAGTTATTTGCATGAAAGAGTCTGATACAATAGACTCATTCTTTACTTTACTAATTAGGTTGGTTACCCAAATGAGATCTCATGGACAGATAGTAGAAGAGAGAAGAATAGTGGAGAAAGTGTTGAGGAGCCTACCCTCAAGGTTTGATGCGATAGTCACAACCATTGAAGAGACAAAGGATCTCTCAAAGTTTACTGTTGATGAACTTCATACATCATTGGTGACACATGAACAAATATTGGGTAGAACATCAAACTTATCTTTGGATCATGCCTTCAAGACCCAAATTTCCTTTGGAAGAGGAAGAGATCAAGGCAGAGGAAACTACAGAGGAAAAGGAAGAGGCAAAAGAAAACAGAGGAGGAAGAAACAACTCTGCAAATACAAGTGGAAGGGGCATCAACCAAAATTAGAACCAATGCCAAGGCAGTAGCCAACAAGGTGGACAAAATCAAGCACATGGACAAAGGTATGATAAATCCCAAGTCTAATGTCATTACTATAAGAAGTATGGGCATTATGCCAATGAATGTAGGAAGAAATAGAGTGACATGGGTAATAGACCCATTGCTAATTTTACTGAAGAGAATATTAGTCAAGAGAAGTTGTTAGCATGTAATATGGATTAAGAAAAGAGTGAAGATATATGGTTTCTATATTCAGGATGTAGTAACGATATGACTAGAAACATTTCCATGTTTTCCATGTTAGATGAAAATTTAAAGTCTCAAGTAACATTGGGGATAGATGGTAAGTTCTTTGTCATGGGAAAATATAGAGTAAGTTTTTTGACAAAGAAAGGAGAACGAATATTCATATCAGATGTATACTATGTGCCTAGTATGAAGTGTAACCTTTTGAGCATTGGATAGCTCATTCAGAAAGGCTACAATGTATTTTTTGAAGATGATGTATGCACCATCATGGATAAACCACTAAGCAAGCAATGCATCACACAAGTGAAGATTACAAGGAACATAATGTTCCCTCTCAAGATGAGAGCAGATTTGAAGAAAAGAGATGCCATTGTAGTAGTGATACAAGAGACTTACCAAAGAGAAGCAAAGGATGAAAATTGGTTATGGCATTTGAGATTTGGACATCTCAACTTTGGAGGTCTGAATTTGTTGCATAGGAAAGGAATGGTAAAGGGATTACCATTGATTGAGAAACCGAACAGCCTATGTGAAGGCTGCATCTTGGGAAAACAACACCGAGAAAGTTTTCCATGATGAAAGAGCATAAGGGCAAAGGCACCCTTATAAATTGTCCATTTAGACTTGTGTGGACCAATGTAAACACCATCACTAGCAAGAAGCCACTATATGTTGAATTTTATTGATGATTATACAAGAAAAACATGGGTTTATTTCTTGAAACATAAGAGTGAAGTGCTTGAGAAATTCTGCCACAATAAGGCTCTTGTAGAGAAACAAATTGAGAAGCATATTAAAGTCTTAAGAACTGATAGAGGAGGATAGTATATCTCAAAATAATTATTGCATTTTTTCATAGAAAATGGGATACACAAGAAATTTACAACAAGGCATACACCGCAGCAAAATGGAGTTGCTGAAAGGAAAAATAGAACCATCATAGACCCGGTAAGAAGTATGCTAAAGGAAAAACATTTACCAAATGAGTATTGGGATGAAGCTTTACATTGTGCAACATACATCTTGAATAGATGCCCAACCAAAGCTGTAATGAACAGAGTTCCGGAAGAAGCATGGAGTGGCATAAAACTGTTTGTCACTCACATGAGGGCTTTTGGTTGTGTGGCTTATGAACACATTCCAGATCAGCTAAGGAAGAAGTTGGATAGTAAAGGGGAGAAGTGCATATTTATTGAATACAATGAAGAATCAAAGGCATACAGACTGTATAACCCATCCACCAAGAACTTTGTTATAAGCAGATATGTACAATTTATTGAGGAAGAAGCTTGGGATGGAAGCATTGAGAAAATAGTGAATGTGAAAAGATATTTGTCTCATGATGATGAGGAAGAAATGGTTGAAATACATCCCTCATTAGTAGCACCACCTCAACCAACACAAGGACAGCAAGGGACACCACAATCAGGAATGAGAACACCCTTGAGAAGTGATGAAAGTGCTTCTCCAAGCACATCACAAAGAGAAGATTTGAGTGCTTCTACAAGCACAAGTTCAACAAGTGAAAGAGGAACCAGATTCAGAAGTCCGAATGAGATTTATGAGCAAGAGGCAATAACTGAAGGTATGAAATCTTTATTTTCATTATATTTTCATGTAGAGGATCCTATTCATTTTGAAGAAGCAGTAAAAGATAAAAAATGGATAGATATTATGGATGAAGAAATGAATGCCATAGAGAAAAATAAAACATGGGAATTAGTTGATCTTCCAAAAGTTAAGGAAGTTATTGGAGTGAAATGAGTTTACAAAAACAAGAGCAATGCTGAAGGTAATATTGAAAGGCACAAGGCCAAACTTGTTGTCAAAGGCTAAAAGCAGCAACAAGGAAGAGATTATGAAGAAACATTTGCACCGGTTGCAAGAATGGAAATAGTAAGAGCAGTGTTGTCCATAGCAACAAAACACAAGTGGAAGGTTTACCAAATGGATGTGAAATCAACATTCCTGATTGGAGTATTGATGGAAGAGGTTTACGTTGAACAACCTCTGGGCTATGAGAAAGAATTCCAAGAGCATAAAGTTTGCAGATTGAAGAAAGCTCTTTATGGGCTGAAACAAGCACCAAAATCATGGTACAGTAGGATAGATGCCTATCTACTAGAAAATGGGTTTGAGAAATGTGAAGGAGAACCCACATTATACATCAAGGCGAAAGATGGTAAGATGATGATTTTTTTTTCTATATAAATAAGACTAATTTCTATTAATGTAACATATAATACATGGAGGCTCGGGCCTCTGCAGTTCTAGCCTATTCTGAAGGCATAATTCTCAAAAATAACAAAATAGGGACTGCCCTCAAAGAGGAAACCTTTCCATTTGGTTGTTCTATCGCTGCCCTCAAAGAGGAAACCATCGTCGCACATGGAAAAAAAGAAGATAAATGTTTGCAATCCTTAAACAGACATTAAAACTAGGAACCATATAAAAAGGCCCAAAAAACTTGGAACCAGAAACTAGAATCCAGAAAGAACCTAAATACTTAGGTGTCATTTGGAGAGGGAGGTTTCTCTTCCACAATAAGACACCTATACTCATCGGTGTCATCTACAAGCTTGTTGTGGGTGGCATCCGTTGCGTTCTGAGACTCCGTGGTGTCATGAGCTTTGCTAGGAGCATGTTTACCACCTGTCCAATCTTTGTTGCTGCTATTAGAGCCTTTACTTCTGCTGCTGGAATCTGGGTCACTCTTCTTTGTTGCGGATGGAGCTACTTGGTTGGAGGACTTCTGCAATTTTCTGGATTGAAGGCATGCCGCACTGGTGGGTTCCTCTTTGAAGGAGATGTTGATGGTTGCAGTTATGCGTGGGCAGTACAAGTTGCACGAATAATGGAATTGAGCAGAGTGGGTGGGTTGCGGAGAGGCAGTTGTATCAAACTGAGGCAGTGTCGGGGATAAGGTGGTGGTGGGAGGATGCGATGGTAGAGAGCGGGACCTTCCTAAAATTACAGCACAACCATTCCCACTGCGAGTGGCCAGATAGTGTCCATGATAATGCTCCAAAGAAGAGGGGGAAGTATCAGAGTGGGAAGAAGGTGATGGATGAGTAGCTCTACCTCTACTGCTGCCACGGCGGCAACGCATTTGATGGTGAAGACGGAGCATAATGGAGCAGTGGGGAGGATGAGAGCTTTGAACTGATATAGTAGCAGGATGAGAGACCAGTGGATCCAAGGACCCAGAAGCTAAGGAATGTCTGTCCACATGGACGAAATTAAAACTTCAAAGAAGACTCTAAGAGAAGTGCAGGCTGGGAACCACCTCAATGCAACAGAGGAGACTATAGCACCGCCTTGTAGGCATTCAGGAGCTCGTCTCCGAGACTCCAAGGGAGCAATTGTAGCTCAACGGTAGAGGCGAAGAAGGAAGACAACCAGGTGAATTCATCTTGAAGGACCAGAGATGGTATTAGCAATTGAGCGGAGTTAATTTGAAATTGTGGGAGCAGATGAGGCAATTTAATGCCCGCCTCTGAGACCTGTGGGTGGCCATGTGGCTGTGCCACTTGCTAGGCCATGAGCCGCCATATAACCTCCCCTCTTAATCACCCACATCTGGGAGGTAAGATTCTTATTGTTGTTTTATATGTTGATGATGCTATATTCATTGGAAATGATGCTTACCTCATTGAGAATTTTAAGATAGTCATGAAGGATGAATTTGAAATGAATGATATGGGATTACTGGGATAATTATTAGGAATCGAAGTAGAAAAAAATTAAAATAGGACTTGTATCTCTCAAGCTAAATATGTAAATGAATTTTTGGAAATATTTAACATGCAGGATTGCAAGGCAGCAATTACTCGTACAGTGATGGGATTGAAACTAAGCAAAGAAGACAACAACAAGGATTTTGATATAAGTTTGTACAAGAGCATCGCTGGAAACCTTATGTATTTGACTACAACTAGGCTGAATATCATGCATGCTGTAAGTTTAATTTCTAGATTTATGGAAAGGCCAAAAGAGACACATTAGCAATAAAAAAAAAGAATTCTGAGGTATGTGAAAGGAACAAAGAGGTATGGAATTTTGATATACCACTTCAGAAGACTTTGAATTGATTGGATATACTGATAGTGATTGGGCTGGAAGTATAGATGAAAGAAAAAGCACCTCTGGATATGTTTTTCATATGGTATCAAGAGCCATTTCATGGGCTTCTAACAAAGAGCCAATTGTGGCTTTATCAACAACATAGGCAGAGTATGTGGTAGCTACAACAACAGCATGTCAAGCAGTTTGGATGAGGAGAATGTTGAGAAATTTGTGTCATGAATAGGTAAAAGGCACAACAATTTATTGTGATAATAGCTCAACAATAGCATTGTCAAATAATTCAGTGTTTCACAAAAGAATGAAACACATTGATGCCAAGTATCACTACATCAGAGAGCTAGTAAGCAATGGTGAAATTGTTTTGAAACATTGCAAAACTAAAGAGCAGTTTGTTAATATATTGAAAAAACCATTGGGGCAAAAAAGTTTTAATTATTTGAGAAAATGTCTGGGTATGGAAGAGAACCCAAGAGTTGAATTTAATGGGGAGTGTTGAATTTTAAATCCAACCGCAAATAGCGCAGACTGAGCAGAAGGATAGAAGGATGCTGCAGTAGGAGTTAAATTTTTTTTTTTTGTGTGCACTCCACCATGCGTTTAAATTATTCATTCGAAGTTTGCAAAACCAAATTCTTAGTTCAATGGCCGTATCCATACTCCCCTGCCACCACTGTTTTTAAACCATGCCATACTTGTGTTTAAAGCCCTCCATTCTGCATTCTTAATAACCCACCTACCACATTTAAACTCTACAACCACTGCTCATAAACTCTTGCCATTTGTTTTTTTTTAATTGTTTTGAATTGTCCTTGACCCCAACAACACCAACACAACAAACCAAAAGCCAATAGAAAACAGATAGCAAATTTTGAAGATGACATGGACACACCCGATTTGGATGCGATAAAAAATTATAATGTGATTAAATTTTTATCGCGCGTCCGGAAGCTGATGTCACACCAGATAGAATTGGATGTGATAAAATTATGAAAAGGAGTTTAATTTATTGTTTTAAAATCTGCGATGAAGGTTTAAAATATTCGATTAAAAGGGTTTTTGAAACCATAGGTTAATTTTTTATGTTTTATTGTTTTGAAAGGCCACATCATATGTTTTTGTTTGAGGATATATGTATGAGTCTTAATATATATATTATAAACTTATAAATTTTATAATATATATAAATATTGTTTTTTTCAATTTTTTTTTGTAATAGTTTTGATATGTCATATAAAAAAAAAGGCCCAAACCAAAAGTGTAATTTTTTTTATGCCCGAAGGCTAAAACCAGAGTATGACTCTGTATTAAAAAGAAGACAGGGAGAGCATAGTTTTGAGAGAGCACTGTGTGTGTGCATTTTTAAAATGAAGACAAAGACAAAAAAACTGTAACGCTGTGTTTGTAACACCTGGGGTATTTTTTTTTGTGAAGCCAGAACATCAGCAATTATGAGAAAAGCCTTCATTTTGTAGCCGAATTTATGCTTAATGGAATAGAATTTTTTTTTATGCATCTCTGTCCATAATTTTTACATTAAATCTCTGTGTTGAAGTTGGGGAATTTTTATTTCCTCTGTTGTTTGGAGTTGTTCAGAAATTCCAACACTGATACAGAGCAGAACCAATAGATGAAATTTAAATCGGTCAACCAACCAGCTAGAGCACATGAGGGCCATGTAGAGTAGATTTCAAACTTTTCCATCTAGATTTCAAAGTGGGTTCCAATATTTGTTACAAGAAATGAAAACTAAATTAGAAACGAAAACGGGATGAGAAATAGAGTTCGGAGGTTTACCATTCAAAAGATGAGAGAGAAAAAAATGAAAAACCTCAAACAAAAAATTCGTGATCAGAATTCATTGTTTACAAAGAACAATATTTGAATAAACTAGTACTCTCTATATTTTCTGTGTAACAAGAAACTACTAATCAATTTCTTCGTACACAAATAGAGAGTATTCTGAAGCTCAAGGGACTAGATTTTGGTCATGATTTTTGGTTGGATGGTAACATATTTTAGCTTTATTCTATATCTTGCTCAGGAAGAATGGAGTTTGAAATCAAGCAATTTCATGAGAGCCTTAATTTGAAAGCCATGCCTACCTTCTATTAGTGGATTTGAAAAAGGTGAAGAGTATTGGAAAGGAACACCTGGAATTCAAAACATTTGCTGGCGATTTTCGAATAAGTGGTTTTCTTAATATAGCATCTCATACTTCTTTAAAATAAAAAAATTTCATGGCAGCCATTGGTTCTCAATATGTATAGTCATATATTTTAAATACTCGTCCAGTTGAAAAAGGTTGTGCAAATCATAATCATCTAAGGTGAACATGATCATTGAGTCGAAATCCTTTTTGGTCTCATACTTGTATCTTTATAGTCTAATAAGCGTTTCAACGATTTTTTTGGATTCCATCACCAAAATTGAAATTCTTTCTGGTCTCATACTTGTATCTTTATAGTCTAATAAGATTTTAAATGATTTTTGTGGATTCCATCACCAAAATTAGAAGGAAGCATATTAATTCTGGGGTAGATTTAGAAAGTTTCTCTGGAGGAACCCATAACGTTTATGTGCCGATGATCAAGAACAATAGTTTTGCAGAGAAGCATGCCAAATTTAGAGAGAAAAATGTGCAGGTTCTATGGGTAGTATTAACAACCCTCTCAAAAATGCATAAGTAGGTTCTACAAATATATCATCTATAAAGGCCATAAAATTGAAGAATTCAAATAATGCAAGCTCTAAAATAGAAACCATAAACCCTGCTAGTGTCGAAAAATATTGGAAATTACTCCCAACCATCGCCTTGAATAAAATGACAGCAACCATACTTGAATTAAATGTTTTTTCAGGTTACAGATAGATTATTGCAGAGAAGGACAAGCTCCAAGCATTTAAATTTGCAAGCTAATTTACTTCACGCAAGTTCTGTAATGTTCAGAAAAGATGTCCTGCCATCACTATGTATTAAATTCTTTCCTGTCATATCACCTACCTTCTCGACCGCACAATGCACCTCACAAGCCTTAGCCTTTCCTCTTAAACGCATTGCCAAATCCTACAAACTTTGCGATGTGATATCGATGGGACCCCTCTAACCTAGAACCATTATCATTTCCGTTATAAACCTTTGCTTTTCCACTTTACCCTTTACCCTTGCCTCTTCACATCGCCCACCGTTTAACATGGCGCACATCGCGCTTCACAAAATTTTGAACTTACCTTTTTACCCCCGGTCACAAACCTTGTAGCATTGTGATGCAATATCATCATCTCACATTGCAATCACCAGTTTTTATGTTTACCATTAAATTGTTGCGGGTTAAGTGTTGAAAGTTCTGATGCAATATCACCATCACATATCGAAATCGCAAGCTCAAGAGGATAGTGCCCAGGTAAAACTTGTCATCGATGAACTGTGATATGCGGTACTGCCACAGATGCGATATGTTTTCAAAGCCGAAACCTAAAGGATTTCAAGTCTGGGCGTACAAGGTCTGTACGCTGTTTTTATGAAGAAATATATTTTCATGGCAAAAGGACGTTTTGTGGTTACCTGTCCATTTGAGCATTAAGTTGGCATTAAAATGTCAAGCTCCGCCATTTTCTATTTAAAAAGATGTATTTCATATTATTTGGTAGATTAATGAAAAATATACCATTCACTCATTTTGTTTTTGTCTTTGTGTGTGGCTCTATAAATTATTTTTGCATTTTTTCATTTCTATGTAAAATGTGTACTGAGGGAAAAGCATTTCCCCTGTTTGTTTTAAGCTTCTCGTATTTTCAACATGGTATCAGAGGATCCCAATTTTCAACATGGTATCAGAGTAGCTTTAATCTCTTAGTGAAAGAAAGCGTTTTTACTGAAGAGTTGAAAGTTTGTTTTGAGAAGCGGATTCTCTGGGAGTGTGAATGCTTTTGTTTACACTGTGAAAATGAAAGCATAAATAACAAGCTTGACTAATCCAAAAATACCACAGTTTAATGGCAAATATTATGAATATTGGGCTATTACAATGAAGGTTCTTTTTTCTTCTCAAGATATTTGGGAGCTGGTGGAAAAGAGAGTCTAAGAACCAGGAGATGCAGCAACATACAATGCTTTGACACAAGCATAAAGAGATTTGTTGAGAGACATTAAGAAGGAATCGAAATCCCTCTTTTATACTTTCTAGGAAGTGAATGAAAGTATTTTCCCAAGGGTTTTAGCAGCAACGAAGTCCAAGAAAGCATGGGATACCCTCTAGACAGCCTACTAAGGCAGGGCAAAGGTCAAGACAACACAACTACAAATACTGAGAAGATATTTTGAAACATTATGTATGAACGAGTCTAAGAATATAGAATCATTATTTACACATGTGATTAGGTTGGTTAGCCAAATCAGGTCTCATGGTGAGACACTTGAGGAAAGGAGAATAGTTGAGACATTTTAAGAAGTCTGCCATCAAGGTTTGATGCCATAGTTGTGGCCATGGAAGAGACAAAGGATCTTTCACATTTTTTAGTGGATGAGCTTCATGCATCACTGATGTCTTATAAGCACAGAATGAACAGAGCAACAAATTCCTCATTGGAGCACGCATTCAAGACATAGGTGTCTTTTCGAGGAATATCAAACTACCGACAAATAGGAAGAAGCCCACACAGATGTGGAAGAAGAAGTACTTCAAGCTCAAGTGGAAGGGGCACCAATCAAAATCCAAGTCAAGTCTCAAGCCAGAATCAAGAACAAGGTAAAAGGTATGATAAATCTCAAGTTCAATGTCATTATTGTAAGAAGTATGGTCATTATGTAAATGAATGTAGAAAGAAGCAATATGGCATGGGTAGCAAACCAAGTGTAAATTTCACAAAGGAAAATCAAAACTATGATAGCTTATTTTTAGCTTGCAATGTAGCATAAGAAAAATAAGGAGACGTATGGTTATTAGATTCAGGGTGTAGCAACCACATGAATGGAAACATAGCAATTTTTTCCAATATATATATTAAAGTGTGAAATCAGAAGTAACATTGGGGACTGATAGCTAGGCCTATGTCATGGGAAAAGGAAAAGTATGCATACTAAAAAAGAAGGGAGAGAAGAAGTTCATGCCAAGTGTTTATTTTGTCCCTGGTTTGAAACATAACCTCATAAGCATTAGAAAACTAATACAAAATGGCTACAATGTATTTTTTAAAGCTTATGTGTGCACAATCTTGGATAAGCCTCCAAGTGTACAGCTCATTGCAAAAGTTCATATGACAAATAATAGAATGTTTCCTCTCAAGATAAGATCAAACTTGAAGGAAGAAGGTGTTATAGCAGCTGTCACACAAGAAAACATTTAGGAAGAAGTCAAAGATGAGAATTGGTTATGGAATTTGAGATTTGGTCATCTCAACTTTGAAGGTTTGAATTTGTTGCATATGAAAGGTATGGTGAAAGGATTGCCACTCATAGAAAAACGAACAACCTGTGTGAAGGTTGCATCTCAGGAAAACAACACAAAGAATCATTTCTAGTAGGAAAGTCAACAAGGGAAAAAGCACATTTGGAGATTGTTCACTCAGATTTATGTGGACCAATGCAAAAACCATCATTTGGTGTTAGCAATTATATTTTGACATTCATATATTACTACATAAGGAAGACACGGGTCTAGTTTCTAAAACAGAAAAGTGAAATGTTTGACCGCTTCTACCACTACAAAGTTCTTGTTGAGAAGCAAAGTGGACACTACAAAAAAATGTTAAGGAAGGATAGAGGTGGCGAATATATCTCAAATGACTTCCTACATTTTTTCAGGGAGCATGGAAGTCACAAGTAGTTTACAACAAGGTATACACCTCAGCAAAATGGTGTTGCAGAAATAAAGAATAGGACCATCATGGAGATGGCAAGGAGTATAATGAAGGAAAAGAATTTTCCAAATGATTATTGGGCTGAAGCTGTCGCTTTTGAAGCGTATATCATTAATATATGTCCAACCAAAAGTGTCATGAATAGAGTTCCTGAAGAAGGATGGAGTGGAATAAATAAATTTGTCACTTACATGACAGTGTTCGGATGTATTGCATATGCACGTGTCCTGGATGAGTTGAGGAAGAAGTTGGACATCAAGGGGGGAAAATGTATATTTCTTGGATATAGTGATCAATCCAAGGTATAAAATCTCTACAATCCATTAACCAAGAATGTAATAATCAACATAGGTTTTTAGTTCATAGAAGAGGAAGGATGGAATGGAAGTTTAGAGAATACATTCAATGTGAAGACATGTATGTCACATGAAGACAGAGAGGAATTGACTGCGGTAAGTAATTCCTCAACAGTAACTCCTCCTCCACCCACACAAGCTCAACAAAGCATGCTGCAAGCAAGTAATAGGACAACATTGTGCAATCAAGTATGTGCTTCTCTAGGCACACCATAAAGATCCGCAACTCCATCTACTTCAAGATCAACACAAATCTCATCTTCATCAAGTATAAGCAGACCAAAATTTAGAAATTTAAGTGAAATTTATGAGCAAGAAGAAGTTGATAATAATGCTGGTATAAATTCTTATTTGCGGTATTTTTTCATGTAGATGACACAATACACTTTGAAGACGTAGTCAATAAAGAGAAATGGGTTGAGGAAATGAATGAAGAAATAAGAGAAATAGTAAAGAATGACACATGGGGGTTAGTGGACCTTCCACAAGGTAAATAAGTCATTGGAGTGAATGGGTCTATAAGACCAAGAGAAACATTGAAGGCAATATAGCAAGGCATAAAGCAAGGCTAGTTCTCAAAGGCTACAAGCAGCAGCATGGAAGAGACTATGAGGAAACCTCTGCGTCAGTCGCAAGGATGGAGACAATGCGTATAGTGTTGTCAATAGTAGCAAAAAAAAAAAGGAAAGTGTATTAAATGGATGTGAAGTCAACATTCTTGAATTGAGTGCTTAAAGAGGAGGTTTATGTTGAACAACCTATTAGCTATGAGGTAGAAGGCCAAGAACACAAGGTGTGTAAGTTGTGGAAAGCTCTTTATGGGCTGAAGCAAGCACTGCGTGCATGGTACAATAGGATAGATGCTTACCTGATAGACAACAGGTTCGATAAATGTGATGGTGAACCTAATATCTACATCAAAGAAAGTGACAGTAAGATTCTTATTATTGTTTTTTATGTAGATGATTTTATTTTTACAGGCATTGATAATTCTCTCATTGCTAATTTCAAAGCAGTCATGAAAAGTGAGTTTGAAATGACTGACTGGGGGTTGTTAAGATATTTTTTGGGCATAGAAGTGAAGCAAACATAAAATGGAATTTTTATCTCTCAAGAAAAGTATGTTGCAGAGATTTTAGAAAGGTTCAATATGTATAACAACAAGCCAACACCAACTCCAACAGTCATGGGGTTGAAGTTAAGAAAGGAAAATTGCGAGAGCAATTTCAATCCAACATCATACAAAAGCATGGTGGGAAGCCTAATTTACTTGACTGCAACTAGGCCTGATATAATGTATGCAGTTAGTTTGGTGTCAAGGTTCATGGAGACACCCAAGGAGACACATTGGCAAGCAGCCAAAATAATATTAAAGTATGTCAATGGGACGAAGGAGTATGGTGTTATATAATTTGCAATTGATGATTTTAGGCTGATTGGTTACACTGACAGTGATTGGGTTGGAAGTGTTAATGACAGAAAGAGCACATCAGGATATGTTTTTCATTTGGGTTCAGGATCCATTTCATGGGCTTCCAAGAATCAGCCGATAGTTTCATTTTCAACAACAAAAGCTAAGTATGTCGCCACAATAATAGTAGCATGTCAAGCAGTTTGATGAGAAGGATGTTGCAGGATTTATGTCATGAAGAAGACAAAGAAACCATAATTTTCTATGATAACAGTTCAGTAATTGCACTATCAAAGAATTATGTTTTCCACAAGAGGATAAAGCACATTGACTCTAAATATCATTTCATAAGAGAATTAGTTAACAATGGTGAAATTGTGTTACAAAATTGTAGGTCAAAGGAACAATTTGCAAACATCTTCACAAAGTTGTTGGCACATAATATTTTTTTTTTAATCTCAGAGAATGTTTGGGAATTGTCAATGGGGGTAGTTGTGATTAAGGGGGAGTGTTGGAAACTACTCCCAACCACCTCCTTGAATAAACATGCGGTAACCATACTTGAACTAAATGTTTTTGCAGGTTGCGGATAGAGTATTACAGGGAAGGACAAGCTCCAAGAATTTAAATTCACAAACTGATTTACTGCACGTAAGTTTTGTAATGTTCAAAAAAGATGTCCAGCCTTCACTATGTATTAAATCATTTCCCGCCATATCACCTACCTTCTCAACCGCACTGCTCACCTCGCAAGCCTTAGCCTTTCCTCTTAAACACATTGCCAATTCCTACAAACTTTGTGATGTGATATCGATAGGACCCCTCTAACCTATACGCATTATCATTTCCATTATAAACCTTTTATTTTCCACTTTACCCTTTACCTTGCCTCTTCGCATCGCCCATCATTTAGCACATCGTACATCGCACTTCGAAAAATTTAGAAATTACCTTTTTACCCCTGGTCCCAAACCTTGCAGTGTTGCAATGTGATATCATCATCGCACATCGCAATCACTAGTTTTTATGTTTACCGTTAAATTGCCGCGGGTTAAGTGTTGAAATTTATGATGTGATATCTCCATTGCATATTTCAATTGCAAGTTCATGATGATACACCCAGGTAAAACTTGTCACCACCGAAATATGATATGTGGTACTACCGCGGATGCGATATGGTTTCAAAGTCGAAACTTAAAGGATTTCAAGTCTGGGCATACAAGGTCTATACGTTGTTTTTGTGGTTACCTGTCTATTCAAACATTGAATTGGCATTAAATTGTCAATCTCTACCATTTTGTATTTAAAAATATGTATTTCATATGATTTGGTAGATGAATGAAAAATATACCATTCTCTCATTTTTTTTGAAATTATTTTTGCATTTCCACATTTTTGTGTAAATTGCATATTGAGGGAAAGGAATTTCCCCGATTTGTTTTAAGTTTCTTGTATTTTCAACATGGTATCAAAGGATCCCAATTTTCAACAAGAACTCTTCAATAAAAACTATTTATAATGGATTCTAAGTAATAGTATCCAATTCCGTGGAAAATCTATATTAAATGGACCAATTAATATCTCTAGTGATAAAATATCAATAATTCATTATGACAACTAAATGGGTGTTGGTCACGGGCCATTAGGATTTGAAAGATGGAGTTACATAAAAAGTACATGTACTGGTTCCCGAATCGCATTTAGAAAAACCTTTGTCATGCAAAAAGAAATTAAATCATGATTGTTTGATTATCTTACAAAATCTTTACGAAGCTAACTGGCTGGGGGTGTGAAGCTAACTCATTCTCCTTGTTGTAATCACTTCCTCCTCTCGTCTAGCCAAATCTAATCTATGCCTTGGCTATGTCCGTTGAATCTACTCTCCTGTTTG
Organism: Pinus albicaulis; assembly: GCA_034641835.2. NCBI lineage: Eukaryota > Viridiplantae > Streptophyta > Pinopsida > Pinales > Pinaceae > Pinus > Pinus albicaulis. The sequence continues at coordinate 155,564,623 of CM076572.1, read as the reverse complement.
TAGCTTAAATCTACATCAAACTGTTGCCTTAGGGTTGTCATGATTCACAACTAATAGTTTGCATCAACATGCACATTGCATAGCTAGAAAAGGAAACTAGTTTTCATGCAGTTTGTATTCGGAACGAGAGTTAACAACACTTTGTATGAGTTGGGAATGAGAACTGCCAAATGTAGGAGAAACCAAAAAATTGCAAGAAAATGGGTGGATGTTTTGCAGGAAAACATTGTAAGAAACGAATGGTTTCTGAAAAGTGAGTTTCTCACCAATAAAAATGAGAACGGGAATACAAAATGGTCTTTTCCGTGGTGTCACATTTATATTTCGTTTTTTTACAGGAATGGTGGCTACCATCCCATTTCTAGTAACAAAGGTTCCAAAAATGTTTTTTTACCGGAATCTTCGAAAATCTACAAAACAGAGAAAGAAGAGTATCTAAGAATGAATCATATTTATTCAACCAAGGAGGTTTGTACTTGATGTTTTAGGAGTGATTTAAATTAGATATGGAATATTCTACAATAGTTTCAATATGGATCCACTTATATTCCCTCCCTCTTGGAAGGAATATGGAGGAATAGGGAACACTCTAAGAACATTCATAACAATATAAAATGCAACTAAGAAGGGAAGATATACATTTTATGCTAGAATTTATGTTTATATGAATGTTTTAAATCCATTCTCGGATTGAATATACTCATTTTATAAAGATAATACATGGATATAGGTAGTATACTATGAGCATATCTAAAACCTCAAAAAAAAGGATGTAGAAATTTTTGAAAAGGTGATAGACTAGGAACAAAATAATAGAAAAGTCTCCACTAATATAAGGAAACTAGTGGCAATATCACAAAATCTATATGAAGCATTGCATAATAATGAAGAGGATAATCAATGAAATACACTAATCAATCAAGGAGAGAAAACACCTAAGCCTCAAAAGAGCAACATGAGGAAGTAAACACACTAAAAGAAGGTAAATAATGTTAGAGTATGCACACAAGAATTAAATAATTCACACACACAACAATTAAACTAGAGACAAAATTTAACGTGGTTCACCCAACCAATCTGGGCTACATCCACCAAACAGAGGTATCAGCTTTCTTATTATTCAACAGGAGATTACAACAACAGATTTTCACATCTGCACTTCCTCTTCCTCATCCCTCATATATCTTTTGCCTCTATCGGCTTACAATTTATAGATGTAGAGAAGAAATTGAATAATAAATTCAATTCCATCCTATCACAACAAAATAAGATTAATATCTCCTCTTCAGGATTTGATGCCATTAGATTTGGAACAAATCCTATTGTTGGCATTATCCATGAGATTTTAGCCAAAAATAATATGCAAAATCTCAACAATCTCCACCTTGACAACAATTAACCTAGTACCTTGTTCCTCTTATTATTTTTATTTTTCTGAAAGCCAAGAGAAGCCAGACACCATCATAGCTTCTCGAATAAAACTAGTTTCATGAACATGTCTGCACAGTTTTCCTTTGTATGCACTTTTTCAAGAGAGACTCCCCATTCAGTGATAATCTGTCTTACAAAATGGTACTTTATAGGTATATGCTTTGATTTACTATGATAGGCTAGATTTTTAGCCGAATGAATTGCACTTTGACTATCACAAAATAACTTTATTTTGTCTTGCAACCTACCAAACTCACCAAACAAACCTTTCAACCAAACCGCTTCTTTGCAAGCATGTGAAGTAGCTATGTGTTATGCTTTTGTAGTGGATAAAGAAACAATGTTTTGTAGCTTTGACATCTAGCTAATAGCTCCACCTGCAAGAGTAAAGAAATATCCTGAAGTTGACCTTCTCTTATCCAAATCACTTGCAAAATTGGAATCAACATATCCACAAACAAATTCACTACTTCTGTTATAAGTGATACAATAATCACTTGTGCCTCTCAGAGACCAAAGCACCCATTTCACTACTGCCTAGTGATTTTTCCTTGGATTTTCCATCTACCTACTGACAACCCCAACTGCATGTGAAATATCTGGTCGTGTACAAACCATCACATACATCAAACTTCCTACTGCATTAGCATATGGTATTCGAGACATATATTCCTTTTCTTCATTTTTATTAGGACATAAACTTGAAGAAAGCTTAAAATGGGAAGCTAAAGGGACTGAAACTGGCTTCACTTGGTTAATACCAAACCTTAAGAGTATTTTCTCAATATACTTCTATTGTGATAACCACAGCTTACCATTGCTCCTGTCTCTAAAAATCTGTATGCCCAAAATCTATCTTACTGCTCCTAGATCTTTCATATCAAATGTCCTAGCCATCTGAGCCTTTAACCTGTTGATCTCAGTTATGATTTTGCTTGATAAAAGCATATTATCAACATATAATACTAAGGTAATGAATATGCCATTACTTAATTTCCTAAAGTAAACACAATGATCATATTCAATTCTTATATAATTTTGGATCATCATGAAAGAATCAAATTTCTTGTACCATTGTCTTGGCGACTGCTTCAGACCATACAATGATTTCTTGAGCCTGCAGACAAATTTCTTGTTTCGATTTTGAACAAACCCTTCAGGTTGTTCCATATAAATCTCTTCATCTAAACCTCCATGTCAGAATGCAGTCTTAACATCTAGTTGTTTAAATTATAAATGAAGTAAAACAACTAATGCTAAGACAATCCGAATTGAACAATTTTAACAACTGGTGAAAACATCTCATGAAAGTAAATTCCTACTTTCTGAGAAAAACCTTTCGCAACCAGCCTTGATTTGTACCTGTCTTCTTTATCATCAACACCCATTTTCAATTTGTAAACCCATTTACATCCTACATTTTTTCTGTCTTTGGGAAGTTCTACCAAGTCCCATGTGGCATTCTTGTCTAATGCCTTCATCTCATTCTTCATAGCTTCTTTCCACTTATCACTGTTTGAACCTTCTACGGCTTCCTGATAGCATAAAGTTTCATCATCATTAGCAGTTAAAGCAACTGAAGTAACATAATCATCATACTATTTAGGAGGATGTATGATTCTCGTGGACCTTCTTAAAGATGTTTCTGGTTCTTCCACAATTTGCTGATTATTATCTGTAGGAACTTCTTCATGATCTTCAGCTGAAACTTGTTCACCTTTACTATCATCAGTATTTGAATTGGTTTCAAACTGAATATGTTGAAACTTAGGTACAGTTTCCTGTTTCAATTTAATATCTACATTTGGATTAACAAGTGAAGATTCATTGAATTTAACATCTCTGTTAATGATGATCTTGTGAGTAGTAGGATCCCACAACCTGTATCCCTTAATCCCATCACCATATCCAACAAAGATATATCTTTTTGATTTAGGATATAATTTATAATGCTTATTTTTCGGAATTAGAGCATATGCATCACAACCAAAAAATTTCGGTTTAGAATAATCACAAGGATGACCCTTCCATACCTCTTGAGGAATTTTGCATCCTATTGCAGTTGATGGTGGCCGTTTTATCAAATAGCAAGCCGTAGATACTACTTCTGTCCATAATTCCTTCTGCAAATTTGTGTTACTTAGCATACTTCTTGCTCTTTCTAAGAGAGTCATGTTCATGCATTCAACAACTCCATTTTACTGAGGAGTATAAGTAGTAGTTCTTTGTCTTTCGATCCCAACTTCCTTGCAATAATTATCAAATTCCTTTGAAGTAAAATCACCACCATTGTCAGTTCTTAAACATTTAATGGTTCTTCCAATGATATTTTCTACTAATACTCTAAACTTCTTGAAAAATGTGAATACATCAGAATTTATTTTTAACATGTAGACCCATACTTTTCTAGAGAAATCATCTATAAAAGATACAAAATATGATGATCCTCATATGAGGTTGTAGGAGATGGAACCAAAACATCGGAACGGATATAACTAGTATGTTTTCCAGTTTTAAATTTCTGCTTGCTTTGTTTCCCATAAATACAATGTTTGTATAAATCCAACTTAGAAGATTTTAAACTAGGAAGTAACATATGATCATATAAGACTTTTAATCCTCTTTTTCTCATATGGCCCAACTATTGATGCCATGGTCGAATAGAATCACTATCATTCTCAGATACAATTGAAACATGATATGACTCTGTTCTTCCTTCTAACTGAAAAATATTTCCAATGTTCTTTGCTTTCATTATTAATAAGATTCCTTTGTAAATTTTCATTACTCCACCTTGAATAAAAGTTTTATATCCATTTGTGTCTAACACTCTTAGAGAAATAAGATTTTTCATCAGTTCAGGCACATGTCTTACATTAGTTAAGATTTTAATTTTCCCATCAAACATTTTAATATGGATGATTCTAATTCCCACAACTTTACATGAGACATCATTACCCATGTAAAATGCTGCATCATTAATTGACTTATAAGATTTAAACCACTGTTTATGGATGCACGTGTGATTGGACAGACCAGAATCTAATAGCCAATGTTGATCATGACTTGAAAAATTAACTGATAAAACTTCATCACTTATACATGAACTGGATGTCGAACCTGAACCTGTATCTGCCATGTTTTCTTCTTTATTTTCTGCTGAAGAGTCTCCTTTGGATGTTTGTTGCCTCTTCCAACAATCCTTCTTCAAATGTCCCTATTTTCCGCAAAACTAACATTTTAGCTTACAATTCTTCCCTTTCGATTTTGATCGAGACTTGTTTTTCTGACTGAAGCATTTTTCTTTAGATTGACCTCTAACCATCATTGCTTCTGATGTAGAGGTTTCTAAATTTGAAATTTTCTTGATTTATTTAGATAGCATAGCTCCAACAACATCATCAAATTCAAGGGTTTCTGATGAACTAAGACTTATAGAAGTAACAAAATGATCCCATGACTCAGGTAGAGAACATAATAAAGTTACAACTTTATCTTCTTAATCAAATTTTACTTCTATGCTATCTAACTGCACCAAGAGAATATTAAAAGGATTCAAATGATCGGTTATTGTTGTACCTTACTTCATATGCAAGATGTAGAACTATCTTTTCAGAAGAATCCTATTGGTTAAGGATTTAGTCATGTACAATTTTTCTAGATTTTTCCATAGACCAGTGACTATTTTCTCTGACACAATGTTAAATAAAACATCATCCACCAAACATAATCGTATGCTGCTTAATGCTCTATCATCAATGTCACTCCATTCATCATCTGTCATGGAAAAAGGTTGTTTGGATTTTCCCAAAAGTTCCTTTGCCACATCTTGTTATACGAGTATATCATGCATCTTAACTTTCCAGATTTCGAAGTTATTTCTCCCATTAAACTTCTCGATCTCAAACTGAGCACTTGGAGTTTTTGACATAGTTAAGTTAACTTCTTCTAACACATCACATGAAAAAATTCACGGAGTACTATCATTTGTATTTACCTCTTCTCCCATATAGCAGCTACAGGAAACAATGCAGCTCCCATTCCATATTTAAACAAAAAATGGAATCCTTATGTAGACTAGACCAATGTATGGGAAATCAGATAGGCAGCAACTCTTCAACAATTATAATCAGATTTCAGGCAGTAAATCGATCTTGCAAGCAGCCAACGTCTCTTTCAGCAGATTGATTTTGCCTCTTTCAGCGCATCCAAGACATCGATACCAAATGTGGAATCTAAAGACCTGTGCCGCTGTCACTCAATTCTCTTGCTGGTCGATGCATACGAGATCTTCAATATTGATAGCTCACCATCAAAAAATCCCAGTGTCTCTACTATAAAGGTTTGTTTGGTATTTTTTTGAATGATACCAAATGTATATTATACAGAATTCATAAAGTGATCAATTTTGGTGGACAAAAGCAGGAGTGGACAGGCATGCCACTGTGTTGTGACTTCAATAATAAACCAATCACAGATCCATGATCCGGAAGCCTCCATGCAAATGCAGATCTGGTCTTCGACACAAATTTTGAACTCAGCTTTTGCGTAATGGTTCCTTCAATTTACGCATAGCAAAAAAAAAATGGATCATAAATCGATACCTGTCTCCAGCTAGGCTTTCAAACGTCTTTGACACAAAACCCTTTGGAAACTCGTTAATGCAGATACCTGTCTCCACCTTTGCACTTGGTATTCATCCCAGTGCCCTCCTTTGCAATCATGCAATGCTTGCTCTCACACGGCTCCGATACCAATTTTTAGAGTATGAACATCAGAATTAAATAATTCACACACACAACAATTAAAATAGAGACAGAATTTAACGTGGTTCACCCAACCAATCTGGGCTACATCCACCAAACAGAGGTATCAAATTTCTTATTATTCAATAGGAGATTACAACAACATATTTTCACATCTTCACTTCCTCTTCCTCATCCCTCATATATCTTTTGCCTCTATGGGATTAAAATTTATAGATGTAGAGAAGAAACTGAATAATAAATTCAATTCTATCCTATCACAACAAAATAAGATTAATATCTCCCCTTCAGGATTTGATGCCATCAGATTTGGAAAAAATCCTATTGTTGGCATTATCCATGAGATTTTAGCCAAAAATAATATGAAAAATCTCAACAAATAAATGAAGCAAAGAAAGAAAAAGTTAGAGATACTTAAAAAAATCCATATCGATTGAAAGGAAAGGGGAGAAGTGGAACTATAATATTTGCAACTCCAAGCCTTGGTATCGATGTGGCACACTTAGGATCAAAAATCCATTTCTAATTATTATATCTAGTAGATCTACCAACTCACAAAAGTCTATATCAGAAATCAAGAAATCCAAGTAGCCAAAGAAAAAGATTTCTACAATCTTCAAGATTCCCTAGGTTTCAAAATTAATTCATCAAACAAAATTTAAAAGAAAATAAATAAGAAATCAAGAAATCCAAATTAATTCCCCGAAAAAAATTTAAAATGGAATAAATAAGAAATCAAGAAATCCAGGTAGCTAAAGAAAAAGATATCTATAATCTTCAAGATTCCCTGGGTTTCAAAATGAATTCCCGAAAACAATTTAAAAAGGAATAAATAAGGTAAAAAAAAAATACTAAGAAGCAACAAACAACTATTACAAGAATTAGGAAAAATGTTAGTCAATTATATGAGGATATTATAGATGAAACAAAAATTCAAACCCTCACCATAAAATCTCAAATGAAGATCCTATTATGAAATATCAAAGGCCTTAGTGGAAAATTAAGTGAAATATTTTGTAATGAAAAAAAACATTGTACTCAACCCATAGTTATGATGAATAAGAAAATGAAATATAACATGGAAATGTTAACTAAAACTGCTAATATGTATTGCAAAGGATGTGAATCAATGGCCATTGATGATCAAGGAATAGTTGGAGGCATTTCTTTAGTATAGCGGTTTTTAGAAATCACTCTAAAATTTTTTCTCATAGCTAAAAGAACCATAAAACTGTAGTTCCAACCAATAGGATCAGCTCAATGAAGATTTATAACAAATTTCTATGTAGCAAAAGTATCTTTCCTATATAAAATCCAAACCGTATCTCAAATCACTAATATTGGATACTCGATTCTAGCTAGGGACATTAACATGATAAAATCCCTAAAGAAGAAAAAGGAGAAAATGAAAAATAAAAGAATATTTAAAACTTTTAAAAGATACCATAAAATATTTAAATTTAATAGTTACACAAGAAACAAATGGTGTATGCATTTGGAACAATGAAAGAGGAGGCCCATGTATCAAATGACATCATGACTAAATAGATTTATAATCTCAAGAAGGCTCATAATATCAGTAATAACAATGGAGGCATCCACCCTACCAAGTGTAAGACTATTAAGGTTTAAATCTTTTTGGTTAAGCTACACCAACTTCCAATAGAAAATAGTTGAATGGTGGCAATAATTGCAAAGAGACAAATTTCCAAAAAAATAAAACAGATAAATATCTATCTGAGAAAATGGAACAAAGAAGAATTACATAATATTTTTCAGGGGTAAAAATTGGAAATAGTATAGCAAGAAATCATAATAGTGGAAGCATAATGTAGCTCAAAATGCAATAAATCTAGTTGCAAGGAAAAATAAACTAGAGAAAAAAACATGAAATTTTATTGAAACGAACATAAAGTGTAAAATGGTTAAAAGAAGGAGAAAATAATTTTTTTATAGATTTATTATCCAATAAATATTGATCCTCAATGATAAAAAAGAGCTTGGATTGGGAAACGCTATCAATAACCAAGATGAATACCTAACTAGATAGAACTAGCTATTGCTAGATGAATCTTTCGGTTGATGGCCTTTGAGGATTCAATGCTAGTCATTAAACAAGTAGAGAAGCTAAGGGGAAATTGTAGCCCCCCAGTTCCTCCATACTACAAAGGATAAATCTACAACTGAGGCACTTTGAGGTAATTGAGTATCACCCTATAAAAAAACATCTAAATGCAATGGTGGATGAAGTTTCCAATAATGGAACTACTAAGGATTAAGGTGAGCTATAACATGATCAAAGATTAATAATGTACAAGCATTTACCATGAAAAATGGAAAAAAATATCTTATAATTCATTTAGAGAAGAGTTGTGGTAACTACTGTGGGATATTATGTCATATAGATGATAGGATTAGAAATATCTCTTTCCATTTCTATTACACAATGATATCTAATCACCTTATTAAGAAATCATGTGAAATGGTGGCTCATCATTAAAGAATATAGGGTGTTGGATTACTTTAGAATTAATAACATTTATCCCTAGATATTACATGGTATCATCAAATAAGACACTTGGAGGTTGAATAAACCTTCTCAAAGACTAGAGTGGAGAAATAAAAGTAATATTCTACTTGTTTTGAAGGGGATCACACACAACCTATGCAATGACTTAATAGCACAAATCCTGAGTGATCTTAAGAAATTATTAGGGATGGATTACGCTTAAGATTCCATGAATAATTCAAGACATGAACTTAAAGCCACTAAATGGTAACCTTGAAAGAGGAGAGTAGGAAAAAAATGTTTCCATATTTATAAAGGCTCATATTATCAATTAATCTATTGGGTTTATCACGCCCTGCTCTAAATTCTTGGAAGATCAAGTAATTCAATAGAGAGATGGACACCCCAACTTCTCTTGCATAGGAAAGAGAAATAATGAATAGGTTTTTGTATTGATTAACAGAGGTTGTGGAGAAAGTATTGGCCCTTTTAAATCATAGAAGTGATTTGAAGGCCAAGGAGAAAGAGGTGAATCTAATTCTCTTGGATTTTTTTATATCTATTATAGAGGAAATTTGAGAAGATATAGGAAATCAGGGATGTAGAATTCATCATTCTAGGCCTTACGATTAACAGGATGGAAGAATATTTCAGTAAAGCAACAAAAAAAATCATGAAGACATGGCATGCGGTGAGAAATTTTCAGGAAAGGAACAATGGGGTGAAATTGATCAAGAATGGCAAGAGTAGGGCAATAAAATTGTCCAGGATAAGGAAACTTCTTGAAGTTGGACCATCAGTTTCATATTATATATATTGTTTTCTAATAATGTGTTGCAAATACATTTTGTTATTAGGAGAATTTTGTAAGGTTAATAATATATATGACTATAATATAATAGAGAAGAATGAATAGGTGAAAAAAATATATTTTGTGGATGGGTATGCTTTATGAAGTATCAAGGACATTTGAACTATTATTTCATTAAAAAACATTCATCCAACATACCGATCTAATAAATAAGAGAGAAAAAATACTAAGAGAGATACACTAGAAAGACATGAAGATACTACAAGAGAAGTAGCTAACAAAAATTTATAAAGCACTCTTTAGTGAACCAAAAAAGGATAAAAGAGTAGTCAAACTTTATAAATTCACTTAGATTAACATCCCATCTATAATAAATTCCAATAAAAATACGTCATCGATGAGAAAAATCTCAATCCATGAAGTTCATAATGTAGTCAATAAAGTAGTTACTTGGGGGTGATTTGAACCTTAGATATCTTAGTTTACACAATATGTTATATCACGATGATTTCAATTGAGATTCCCCCTTGAGACAAATTAAATTTTACTATCACCAGTAATATATATTAGTTTTATTTGGTTTTTTTTTTAATTAGGATCTATAATTTTTAGGTAATATTTTGAAATAAACAAAAAATTAAAAAAAAAAACATTACTTTGTTGCTCTTGTATTAGATTATATTTCATTAGGTGGCCTAGTTGATCCCACATATTAGTGAAAATGAAGTATTGTTTCCAACATCTAGAGTTTCCTAAAGAAACTTGCATTGAGGTGGTTCTCTCCCTCCACTATGTTGGTAACAACAAGTCTAAAAAAAGCCAACATAGTTGGAGCTAAGCTTAGATAGATATAATGATAGGCATATAGAATAATAAGGATTAGAATGGTATTAATAGTAAAATTAGCTAATTAAATATTTATGGTAGGTTAGTTTAGGTTAGTTTAGACTATGGAAACTAGGCCAAATACCAGTGAGTCCCACCAGATCAGATGAGTAAGGGTCTAATTATGGCCTCAGTCGAGTGGTAACTCCACATTATAGGCTATATTTTTTCCATCTATCAATATATACCTAAGAAATATTGAACACAAAAAAAGTCAATATACCAATTTGAGCATCATCCAACCAACACGCTAACATCCCTCATTAACCCCACATTGGCTAGTTAGAGATGTTGAGATTCATATGGATTTAGGAATTCTAAATTCCTCACAGGTCTGTAGATACCATCTAGGCCCTCAGACAAGGAAATAACCTTAGAAACCTCCAACAAATAGTCTCACATCCCCCGTTAGCCTACTCAACGAAAGGTAGTGCACCCCCTTCTCTAATCACAATAGTTCCTTATGTTGTGCCACTATCCTTCGTGGATTTATAACTTGAGTTGGCCAAGGATGTATTATATCCATATGGATTATGGGAGTTTCATGTAACTTCTGGGCTCCACGTACTCTCTAAACCCCAAATACAAACACTTATCCATATACTTCTCCCTCCAGGGACCCAACTTGATCCAGATCTTGGGGGAAGGCCCCCAAGATCTAAAAATTTGAAATGGATTTTGCAATATCTGCAAAATTAGAATGCCAAAAAAAAAAAGAGAGGAGAGAACACACAGTAAGTAAAACCACAAAGAAATTTTATTAAAACATAAAATAACTATAAGGGCCACATTATGGTGGACAATTTGTCCTTTTACAAACTGAGGCTTGTTATTTATAGCCTTTTTTGAGTTACAATACCATGTGTAGATACCATACGTGGATACCATGGGTCAAAACCATGGGTCAATACCATGGGTAGATGTAATATCCATTTTTAGGGATATATATAAAACACAAGAAAATTCCAACCAGAGATAGATTGGGAGGGCATTTACCAGATATTTCACCTTTGAAAGGAGGGTGAGATCTGGAGGCTATTTGGCCCTTTCCAGACTCTGTCTAAGAGTATGGGGAAAACACAACATGTGGTACAAAAATTGGAAAGCTAGAGGAGAAAAATAATAGTAATGCAAGCATACAATGGCGTGTATATAAAGTATGTAACAGATACTCAATAATTTCGAAAAGAATGCTGAGCCATTTTATTATAATAAGAAATATAAGAGAGTACAATAGGTGATCAAGGTGATGGCACCTAAACTTTCACAAGGCGAGTTAAGAAATATTCTCAGAACGCTGCATGGAATGGCTGTTCTTCTGATCTGTGTTCCAGCTACTGAAAAATGGCTGTGTAGCTGCCCAGGAATACCTCCCTTGAGGATCTGTGCTATCCTCCCAGGGGTCATGCCGCAACTGTCTGGGATCCTCAATAATATGATCACCCGCTCAGAAGTCCCCAATAGACACGGGCTGTTCCTGTGCTCAACCATCTGACCAAGATCCTCCAAAGAATACCATCGGAGCTTCCCCAATATAGACTGCATCCTCCCTCTCAGGTCTGCACAGTCAATAGATGCACTGCTCCTCCACAAATGCTGCAAATCGATCCTCCTACAACAACACTGATGGGACTACCTCACCTGAGCAGGAACTTCAAATCCCCCGGGGCTGAGGGCGAGATCTCCGAATGGATACACTCAATGCACTAAACAATGCTACAGACAGGCTAAACAACTAGCGTGCTCAAAGTCAGAATGACCAGCTTCCAAATGCATAAACTCGAATGATCCAAAATGAGGAGGCTATCATATTTATATAGCGTTGGCTACTCTCAAACCCTAAGGCCACCTCCACCACGTCACCTCCCTTTGTTGTGTGCTCAGATTGGCCCCCTTGGTTACAATGTGCGTCTACTAGGAAGTCCCCCTTATTTTAGAGCGAGTTGTGTTCCCTTTACTCACTTTTATTCATAATCTAACTACATAAGAAAAAATTGACCAAAATCTAATATTCCAATTAGCCATCACTAATTGGGAATATTACAGTCTCCCCCAGAAAAATTTTGCTTGTCCACAAGCAACTGTAGTCATCGGTGCTGCAAGATTTTTTCATTCTCCTAAGTAGCATCCTCATTCAGAAAATTCTTCCACCTCACCAAGAACTCCTGGATTTTCCTGTTCTGCAACTGCCTTTCCCTGGTATCAATAATGGCCTCGGGCTGTAATACCAAATGTCGTTCATCATCTGTAGGTGGCAGCTCCTCTATCACCGTCACCTGCTGCCCTAATGCCTTCTTCGGGCATGATACATGGAAAATGTTATTAATCTTGCTTCCTTGGGGCAGCTCCAACTCATACGCAACCTATCTAACCCTGCGTATCACCTTGTATGGTCCATAAAAATAGGTCTTGAGCTTCTCATATCTCTTCTGTTTCAGTGATGATTGTCGATATGGCTGTAAACATAGGTAGACCAAGTCTCCTACCTCAAACTGTCTTACCATCCAACCCCTGTCGGCATACTTCTTCTGCTAGTTCTGCGTTGTAGCCATGTTATCCTCGAGAGTGCGGAGAATGTCCTGACTCTCCTGGATCCAATCTTTGGCTCTCGGAGCCTTGCTAGCACCAAAAATAATATCAAAAAAATATAAAGAATGATACCCGTACAAAGCATAGAACGGTGTCATACCGATGGACATGTGATACGTGTTGTTGTAGTAGTACTCCCCCAGATGCAACCACTTAAGCCACGCTCTCTGTTTCCCATTAACATAGTTACACAAGTAGCCCTCCAACCACTTGTTAACTATCTTCGTCTGCCCATCTATCTGTGGGTGATAGCTGGTGCTTGGTGTCAGCTCCGTCCCCACTAGCCGAAAAAGCTCCTGCCAGAATCTGCCCATAAAGCGGCTGTCCATATCACTGATGATCGTCTTGGGAATACCATGCAACTTGAAGATCTCTCTGAAGAATAGCTCCGCCACCTGTGCTGTTGTATAGTTTGCGGATATGGTGAAAAAGTGTGCGTACTTCATCAGTCGATCAACGACTATGGATATACAATCCTTACCCTACACCATTGGCAACCCTGTGATGAAATCCATTGAAATGATCTCCCATTTCCCCTCCGGAATTGGAAGAGGCTGCAACAAGCTTGCGGGATGGTTCATCTCCCCCTTGTTTCTCTGGCAAAATTCACACTTGTTGATATGCCGGAGCACGTCCCCCTTGAGGCCTTTCCATGAGAACCTCTCTCTAATAGCCCGGTAGGTTTTGGTAAACCCTTGATGGCCGGAAAATGGTGAGTCATGAGATGCCTGAAGTATCTTCTTCTTGAGCTAGGAGCCCTCCGTCAAGAAGATCCTATATCTATAGTAGATGATCTCATCTATCACCCTGTATCTATCATCCATCACCTAACCATCCAGAACCTCACAGGAAAATCTATCCTTGGAGTACTCCACCAAGAGTCGAGCCTTCCAATATGTATCCAAGCTCATTAGAGATAACATGGCTGGTCTACGTGAAATTGCATCAGCTACCACGTTATTCTTCCCTTTGACATATTCAATGTCAAATTCATAAGCCTGGATCTTGCTGATCCGCTTCTACTACCTCTCTTGTAGTTATTTCTGCTCCAAAAAGAACCTGAGGCTGTTGTGATTAGTCCTCACTCGGAACTTGTTACCCACTAAGTACTGCCAGAATTTGGCCAATGCATGCATAATGGCCAACATGTCCTTGTCGTATATAGGATACAACTGCTCATGAGGAAGGAGCTTCCTGCTCTCATAGGCTATAGGGTGGCCTCCCTGCATCAAGACTACGTCGATCCCCTCTCCTGATGCATCACACTCCAAAACAAAAGGCTACGTAAAATCTGGCAATGCAAGCACTAGACAACTGATCATAACCTCCTTGAGCCTGTCAAAGGCTTGCTGCGCTGTATCTGACCAAATGAATTCCCCCTTCTTCGTCAAATATATAAGGGGTACCACAAGCTAAGAGAAACTCTTGACAGACTTCCTGTAATATGTGCAGATGCCAAAAAATACTTGAAGTTCCGTCATGTTTCTCGGCTCTGGCCAGTCTCTGATGGCCCAGATATTCTCCTCATGGACCCTCACTCCGTCCACTCCTATGATGTGTCCCAAATACAACATCTACGTCATCCCAAACTCACACTTGGAGAGCTTAGCATAGAAATGTTACTCCTCGAAGATATGTAGTATTGCCTCTATGTGCTGGAGATGCTCCTCCCAAGTCCTGCTATATATCAATATATCATCGAAAAATACCAACACAAAATTCCGCAGATGACTGCGGAAGATATGGTTCATACATGACTGGAAATTAGCTGGGGAATTGGTTATCCCGAAAGGCATAACCAAAAACTCAAAGTGGCCATAATGGTACCTGAAAGAGGTCTTGGGAATGTCCTATTCCCTCACACGAATATGGTGGTACCCAAATCTCAAATCGATCTTTGAGAGGAACTGGGCTCCTCTCAACTCATCCATCAGCTCATGAATCCACGGTATAGGGTACTTGTTCTTCAGGCTCTTCTTATTTAGGGCCCTATAATCAATGCACATTCTCAATGTGTCATCCTTCTTCTTCACCAACACCACCGATGAAGAAAAAAGACTGGTGCTAGGCCGAATATGTCTAAGAGCCAACAACTCCTGGATGGCCCGCTCAATATCATACCGATAGGCCTTGGGGTTCCTATAGGGTGTGGTAATAACGGCCTGGATGCCCTTCTCTAGCTCAATAGTGTGCTCAAACCTCCGATCTGGTGGCTCTCCTGGCGGTATCTCTCCAAATACAGTCTCATACCTGTCAAGGATGGCCTGTATATCCAGATGAACTGTCAGCTTGGTAGCCCTTGCCTCTGATGCTCGCAACTCAACTGCCCACTCTATGTCTCCCTTCCAGAATTCTGCCTCTATCCAGTGAGCTGAAACAGTCTGAGGTGTGTAAGTGTGCATCCCACGTATCTTCTCATGCTTCCTGGTCTTCTTGTCATCCCAGTCCATCTCCAATGCCTTCCAATCTGTGGTGAATTTCCCTAAGGTAATCCGCCACTGTACACCCAATACCACATTGGTATCTGGTATGTTGACCACTAAAAAGTTGTCGGTCACTGTCTAGGTACCCATCGTCACATCCAGCTCTGAGACATACCTGGCACACTGCATCGTCTGATCTCCGGGGACCAACACTAAAAATCCATCGAAGCTCTCTGTCGGTATGCCTCTCCTCTCAATCATCTGTGCATCGATGAAGTTGTGGGTTGCCCCACTGTCTACCAGAACGGAAACTCACTGCCCACGCACTATCCCTCAGACCCATAGCATCAAATACTTGGGTACTCCTTGCAATGCTGCAAGGGTCCCCCCTATGGGTGTAAAAGCTGCACCTCCTACTCCTGGAGGTGGAGGTGGCAAATAGTCCTGGTCTGTCTCACTGTCTCCTGCCTCCCAATCCTCATAGTCATCCTCTTCCCTGCTACTCTCAGAGAAGACCTCAATGAAATGTGCTTTGCCAGCAACACATCTGTGACCTGGTGCCCACGGCTCCTGACAGGTAAAGCACAACCTCTTCTTCTTCAACTCCCTTCGGGCATCATCATCGAGCTATACCCTACCCTCATTCCCCTTCGGAGGTGGAATCCTCACATCCTTCCCCTTTGGCTGGAAAGCCTGTCTTTGGGGGTAAGGTGTCCTGGTCCGGGGTAAGGCATCTTGCAAATCACGAGTTCTACTAATGGCATCCTGGAGTGTGGCTGGTCTAGTGGATCTGAATAGACCCTGAAGTGGCTCTTCTAACCCCTCAAAAAACATATATATCATCCGTGCTGCGGATAGATCTGACACCATCACTTAAATCCTTAGGAAATCTGCAATATAATTCTCAGGACTCTCGATCTGTTTGAGCCTCGTCAGCTCAACAAAGTGCTCCTCCGGTTCCTTCCAGTCGAACCTCTCTATTAGTCTCTGAGTGAACTCGGCATAGGTAGACACAGTGGAATGCCCAAGTGTAACCATCCCATGGAACCACCAGTCCTGAGCCTCACCATCCAAATGCAGCGTGGCCACCTTGATGGCCTCCATCTCTGCCATCTGATTGAGCTGGAAATATATGTCCACCTTCTCCACCCAAGACTTTGCCGAACTATTTTATGAACCATAAAATGTAGGCAAATGGAATCTGTTCACTGTACATTGGGTATCTCCATCATGATAATGGCGATGCCCTCTGTGATGGTCGTGGGGTCTGCTGTCCTGCCAGAGCTGAACAAAGTCTCTGAATAAAAGGGCATCCCTAAAATCCTGCCCATATGCCTGGTACTCAGCAAAATAATCTACTATGTGGCTAGCCTCTAGCTCCTACTATGCTTCTATCTCAGTGTCTGTGTCTAGGAAAGTGGGCATAGTGGAACAGGCAGGGGCATGTGAAGCTCGGTGCAGAGTGTCAACTCGCTCTTGCAAATGGTGGCATGTGCCCGACCCCTCACCAACTTGGCAACCCCTTTAGGTTTCACACTGTCTAGCCTCCACAGCAGTGAATCTCTGACCCATCACCTCTATCTACCTTGCCAGATCCTGTACTGATTTGAGGAGTGCTTCCCCAAACTATTTTGCATCGTTTTCATCCGCCATTGGCTCTCCCTTCTCTGCGTCTACCATAGGCTCCTCCTGTTCTGCATCTACCACAGGCTCCTCCTGTTTTTCGTCCACCACTCGAACGCAGTCCCCTTCTCTGTAGATTTTCTCCAACCTACACTCAAGATATCTGTACTTCCTACCTCTGTGGCAGATGTATGGTTTTCCTCCCGATGTCATAGACAGCTAGCTCCAGAGGCTGAGCGAGATCTATGCTCTGATACCACTGTAATATCCCTTTTCAGGGATATCTCTAAAACACAAGCAAACTCCAACCAGAGATGGACTGGGAGGGCATTTACCAGATATTTCACCTCTGAAAATAGGGTGAGATCTGGAGCCTATCTGGCCCTTTCTAGACTCTGTCTAAGAGTATGGGGAAAACACAACAAGTGGTATAGAAATTGGAATTCTAGAGGAGAAAAATAATAGTAATGCAAGCATACAATGGCGTGTATATAAAGCATGTAACAGATAGTCAAGAAATGCCAAAAGAATGTTGAGCCATTTTATTATACTCATAAATATAAGAGAGTACAGTAGGTGATCAAGGTGATGGCACCTAAACTTGTACAAGGTGAGTTAAGAAATATTCTCAGAACGCTGCATGTAATGGCTATGTTCCTGATCTGCGTTCTAGCTACTGGAAAACGGCTGTGTAGCTTCTCGGGAATACCTCCCTTGAGGATTTGTGCTATCCTCCCAGGGGTCACGCGAAAACTGTCTGGGATCCTCAATAATATGATCAGCGACTCAGAAGTCCCCAATAGACGCGGGCTATTCCTATGCTCAACCACTTGACCAAGATCCTCTAAATAATACCACCTGAGCTTCCCCAATACAGACTGCGTCCTCCCTCTCAGGTCTCCGCAGTCAATAGACGTGTTGTTCCTCCACAAATGCCGCAAATCGATCCTCCTACAAAAAAAATGATGGGACTACCTCACTCGAGTAGGCACTCGAAGTCCCCCGGGGCTGAGGGCGAGATCTCCGAATGTAGACACTCAATGCGCCAAACAGCACTGCAGACAGGCTAAAAAACCACCGTGCTCAAAGTCATAATGACCAACTTCAAAATGCATAAACTCGAATGATCCAAAATGAGGAGGCTATCATATTTATATAGCGTTGGCCACTCTCAAACCCTAAGGCCGCCTCCACCACGTCGCCTCCCTTTGTTGCGTGCTCAATTTGGCCCCCTTGGTTACAATGTGCGTCTACTAGGAATTCCCCTTTATTTTAGAGTGAGTTGTGTTCCCTTTACTCACTTTTATTCATAATCTAACAACATAAGGCAAAATTGACCGAAATCCAGTATTCCAATTAGCCATTTCTAATTGGAAATATTACAGTAGATACCACTTACAATACCATGGGTGAATACCATGGGTAGATACCACTTAAAATACCATGGGTAAATTCCATGTGTGGATGAATACCATGTATGGATACATAGCATGGATGGATGAATATCATGGATAGATGTCACTTACAATACCATGGGTAAATTCCATGGGTGGATGGATAACATGGGTAGATGAATACCATGGGTGGATGCCATTTTCCATTCGGATCATTCCTCCCTCCTTAAGAAGCAATGGTTCCCATTGCATGAAGTTCCCTCCTGAGAAGCCTTTGTTGAAGATGAAGAGCCACTGAAGAGAAAGGTTTTGTGTAGTTAACCCATAACTGTGATGAACGAAGATCTGAGGATAGAGATACCCTGTGATGCTTGTGACCAACAGTGATATTGAAAGTGTGCGGCCTAGAAAATGGACTTCGATGAAGTGTGGGTTTGTGGATGAACCAAAACCATGACAAAAAAATATCCGAGGATAGAGATACACTATAATGTTGGTGACCAGTTGTGTTACTAACAGTGTGCGGCCTAGCAAATGGACTTCGATGAGAAGGAATTTGTGCGGTTGACCCATAATCGTGATGTTGATTGTTGATGAAGTAGCAGGTGCCTACATATCTTGGGGTGGGAGGGCACGTCTCCAAATAACCCAAGCCAAATTTTTCTATGTTGAAACTGATGAATGTGAAGCAGGTGCCTACTAAAGCGGGGTGGGAGGGCACGTCTCTAAAGGGAACCCGCTCCGAATGATGCTCCAAATTTAAAATGAGCATAAATCTATCAATATAGCTTAGAATATTTATTATAACCTGTTTTTTGAAATTTAATTATCATTCTGCATATTCTCATGTTCTTGAAATCAATATTCGGATACCCTAGACTCTCAAATTCGCACTGGAACTAACCCGCCGTCACAAAATTTCTGAAAAAAATAGCTGATTTTAAATCAACGATAAATCCCTTGTCTGGACTTCGATTCGACTGATTTTTTTTTGAAATCAGGTGATATTTCATGGGGAGCATATATCTATGACCATTTATCTGAAATTTCCCACTGAAAACTGCAATAATTGATATGAGATCCACCATCCATGAATTATCGTCAGAAAAATTGCTGCAACATTGTTGATCTTGAATCAGCAATATCTCCCTCCTCTGAACTCCAGTTCGGCCGATTTTTTTTTGAATTTGAGTATTTTTTCTCAAGGAATCTAGATCTGGTCTCTTTTTTAGTAATTTTTTCCTTAAAAGGTTTCAGATCTGATCTGCAAACTCGCTGCCCAAAAAAAAATTTATGAAGTTTACTGAAGATTGCTGCAAAACATTGAAACTGAAATATGTTTCAAACCCTCATTCCCATGGAGGCGTAACCTGAATCTGATACCAATGATCCAGATCTTGGGGGGAGACCCCCAAGATCTAAAAATTGAAATTGATCTGACAAGATTTGCAAAATTAGAATGCCAGAAAAAAAGAGAGAACAAACTGCAAATAAACCACAAAGAAACTTGTTTTATTAAAACAGAGAATAACTGTAGAAGCTACATTTTGGTGGACAATCTGTCCGTTTACAAACCGAGGCTTGTTATTTATAACATTTTTTGAGTTACAATACCATGTGTAGATACCATAGGTGGATACCATGGGTTAAAACCATGGGTCAATACCATGGGTAGATGCCACTTACAATACCATGGGTCAATACCATGGGTAGATACCACTTAAAATCCCATGGGTAAATTCCATGTGTGGATGAATACCATGTGTGGATACATACCATGGATGGATGAATATCATGGATAGATTTCACTTACAATACCATGGGTAAATTCCATGGGTGGATGGATAACATGGGTAGATGAATACCATGGGTGGATGCTATTTTCCATTCGGATCACAACTATCCATATGGAGATCCAAGAAGTGTAGTCACAAAATTATCAAAACATGCAGATCAACATGCACAGGTTCCACTTGTAACATTATCTCATCAATGCATTATATTCTATAGCCTTGATTCCATAAGAATACATGCAACATTTTAGTTGGATTCCCAATCATGTTGTCAACTTGTTCCTGGTTACAATTTCACCATTAACCATTATTATTCATCTAAATCATGTTATGAAAATAGACTACTCTAAGTCTTCGTGCATGCACATCTATTACTTTATGCACCTAACATATCTTCATGCATATAACATATCATTTTTAATATCTATTTAATGGACATGCATCATTGAAATATTTCATCTCTTTCATTTTTATCATACCTATAATATTATTCATCAACATATTATAACTTCTCAAAACATTAAAGAAAAGTATTAAAACTAGAAATAGATAAGTTAGGAGATTGCCCCTCATATTTATGGTTGCATCATTTAGCCATAAATTTTTGCAATTTTGTTGGGTTTCTCTAGGGAATCTAGTCAACATCCTACATGTTTATCTCTTTGCATCAAACTCAAGTCAGAATTCAAGTGACCTTAGTGTAGTCATTTATACAACAAAATAATTTCAAATAAGCATACATGCATGCATGTATATTAATTTAAAACTTAAATTATTTCCCACAATTGAGCCTATCAAATTTTAGTGCTAAACATTACTTCTAATACCACTTTGTCACATACTGAGTTATCTCAATGACTTATAAACATTATGGGATGCACAAAATTTTCTTTTTCCTTTTACTAGCTTCACAAGAAGCTATGATACCACTTGGTCACATACCCCTACTAAATTTCTCTTAATCACACTTGCAAAAGATTGATTTTTATCTCCCATACATTTTTTCAAACACTTTACATGTTAACCTTTATTCAAATACTTTGTATACAACCAATTAAGCAATATTTTTCTTGTAGAAATTTTGTCAAAATTTTTGTATGACAACGAATAAGAAACGTTACTCGAATTCTACTCAAGATAGTTTGTATGCAAAATGTAATAAAACACCTTTAACACTTTAACACTTTAAAATTACTTGAATACAATAATATCATAAAATAATACTATCATACAACAATACTAATGCCATCTACAAATCAACATTTTCATTGGGTATTTGTTTCAAACATTTTGTATGGAATGAATATTTAAGCCATTTAGGGATTTTTTCAAACACTTTTCATGCAAATAAATATAGAAAATTTGTCATGGGATATCTCATAAATTATAGAAGTCAAATTTCTAAAAATTTAACCAAATGACCAGTGGGATGTCCCATCACTATATTTCAAGTTTCATCCTCTAGAACCTTGTAGATGAAAATTTATAGTGAAAATTCCAACATGACATGTTTGATGCATGATTCTAGGGGAATCCAGGTAGCTTAGATTCCTATAATCATATCTCTTAAAATATCATGACCAAACATTTGAAATCTATATTAAATGATCAATGGGATTTCCCCTCACTATGATCCATGGTTCAACTTCTTGAACCTACTAGAAGAAACTTTATAGCAAGTATGCCAGAATGGCTTGTTTGATGCATGATTTTAGGAGCATCTAGAAAGCTTGACATCCTTTGATCATATCTCCTAAATTATTTTGGCCCAATAACTCAAATAGGAGTAGATGATAAAACCATTTCTTCTTAATATTGTGCATGTTTTAGCTTCTAGATCCTCCCAATAGAAAAATTATCATAAAAATTCCGAATGACAATTTTAAGGATGGATTTAGGAAGCCCAACTTAATATAATTATATACCCTACAATTTTTCTACCTAAGATCTGAAAATTAGACTAGAGGATCAATGGGTTTTCCCCTAAAAATTGTCGAATTTTAAGCTTTTGGTTCGTCTCATAAGAAAACTTATAACAAAAATTCCAACAGACCTGTTTAAAGTAGAATTTGAGAAGCCTATCTTCCTCAACCAATGTTGTTGCAAATATATATATATATATATATATATATATATATATATATATATATATATATATATATATATATATATATATATATATATATATATATATATATATATATATATATATATATAACCAAATAGAATACCAACTATAGGCATGATAAATTTACTAAAGGGTAAATTTATTTATGTATAAAATCACTAAATAGAGTAATTAAATAATCATGCATGTCACTAAAATATAGTATACAAGAAATGTCATTAACATAGAAAAAAATATTTATCTATTAACGCTAGAAAAATACCAGAAATGGATGTATATTATACATATGCGAGGAAAGTAATAAAAAAAGGAATAAAATTATTATGTTTTTCCTTTTTTATCACATAGGAACCACCCGAGGTTCGAGTCCCATGCATGGTTCTGAATGAGAGAAAGGAGTGAAGGAAGGGTGAGCCATGTTCCATCCCACCATAGGCTCAATTGTGTTGAAACATTTTTCATAGTTGGATAACCTTGTGCCAAATATTAATTCCTTAAGGAAAAATCAACTAAAAGGTATTTCACACACTTAGAATCATGCCATATTTTAACAAAAAAATTAAACATCATTATCCTTCACACACACATAACAAGGCTCAGTGATCACCCATTCAAGATTTGAACAAGATCACATTAGAAAATGTGCCATGCAGGTTTCCACATGACAAGGGAGTCATTCCATGATCTCTACAGTCCCTTGACCCTCCCCTCTTTAGTTCTTTATGTGCCATACAAAACAAGTACCATTCATAGTCCTTACATCCATGTATTCCAAAGATAAAACATTGCAACAAATTCATTTCTTACCACACAAAAAAAAATCAAAAATATTAACTAGTCGTAAGGTGTGAACCTCTCTAGGTTCTCTCACTAATCATTTTACGAGTTCAAATTTTATAAGTGCAAGAGAGAGATTTATGAGATGGTAATAGAGTAGAGAAAAAATAGAAGCTTAAGAACCAAGAACAAGAACCCTTTGATTTCTCATCCCTCTTATTTTTATAATCACACCTTGACCCTTCATCATCCAAACCTATTAGTTTCTTAGGAAGACTAGCTATCAAATCAAAGGGAAATATTAACCTAAGATATATTTTTTCTGTTAAGTCAAATGTTTCCCCTCCCAAAGGCATCATAGTTTGTTGGTTATCTCTTTTCTTTAGCTCACTCATTTTTATCAATAAAAATAAACATTACATCATATAATTTATTTTTTATATCGTAGCATTAATTTTGGTACCCCAATATTATATTTTCTTAGTTACAATAAAAAAGTTTTGGTAATGAAAGGGGTGTCACAAAATTGAGATCCTCATATTTAATAGTACTAGCACCTCTTTAGGTCATAACAATGAGTGGAAAGGGTTTCTATTGGTCAAAGGTTCAACAAAGAGCCTTTGAGGAGTTCAAAAGAGAATATCACTCAAGTGTTAACTATGACATTATTGAACTTGTAGTAACCCTTTTAAGTGGATACATATGTGAGTGTGAATGCTATGGGAGTGATCTTGATGCAGGGAGGAACGTATGCTACCATTTTGAAGAATTTTAGGGGTTAGTTCAGGAACTTCAAGGCTATTTTTTAACACTTGTAGACACAGATTTATGTGCAAGATGGCGACAACACAATTGACTACCATTTCTAGGATGAGGTACTATTGTAGCCACTACAACAGCACCCAAAATTTTGGGTATATTTAAAATTTCGGGTTCCCCCTTCCACTCACTTAGCCAGTAGGGTTTTTAACCCGGCCTGTAATCAATGACATCATTTTAATTAGTCCCAAGCCCTAGTTGAGCCTTCCCACCATCATGACGAGATTTTCTTGCTGCCGTCGTGCCATGTGTGGGGGGTCACCAAGCATACGCTCGAATAAGAATTTCCCTGCGTATTAAGTATATCTGTTCGAAGCCCTTTCATCATGGATCATATAAGAATTTTCTTGAGTTATATAATTAAGCTCATGGTCTCATGTGAAATTATGTGGGGGGGATCGTTCTTTGAAAATAACTTGAACTGATTGATATGATCATGTTGCATGCAGGTCGACC
The DNA here is from genome assembly GCA_034641835.2 of Pinus albicaulis. NCBI lineage: Eukaryota > Viridiplantae > Streptophyta > Pinopsida > Pinales > Pinaceae > Pinus > Pinus albicaulis. Next base: position 155,540,219 of record CM076572.1, on the reverse strand, counting down.
CCACAGATAATATAACAAGAACGCATCAGTTAGAGAGTTGTTAATCACGGTTGAGCCACGTCGTTTCGGATGTGTATTTTAATTCCCAAAGGGAAAGGGTTACCTGACTCAAACAAATATATATTGATAAACGTTGATGGTGGCTTGAAACAACAACAAGCGTTTATTTGCAATATGGAACCTACAACAGGGTTTTGTAAGAAACACCCAACATTCCAAATTCTCGTTTCCACATCATTTGGTGGGATCCTGATGAGAAACCTCTTTTAGCAGCTGAAGGTACCTCTGGAGTGATATACAGATCAACAAAGTAGAAAAATTTCAAATGAAGAAATCAAAATTCTTCCAGTCATTACTTTTGATGCAGTTAAGATTCATGGAAAAATCTAGTGAAATACTATCACTTGCCATTGGGATCCTCACACAAACACCCATATAGCGTCTTGAGGACTTTGAAATTGGTGAACACATTGAGAAACCATTTTTGGAAGATTTGACGCCAGTAAGGCTTCGTAGTGTCAATGCACGCAGAGGTTGTGTAGTACTTGGAACAGAAGAAGGGTGATTTGGGCAGTGTAATCTTCCATCGTTGATTAATCAAGGGACATATATTGAAAACAAGGAGAAAAAATGATAATATACACATAATAAAGCAATGGTTGGCATGGCATATGGAGATGAAAACATCATTTTAATAACGATGAAGACATTAAGGTGGAGGGACGTGAGTTAAAGTCCCAAGAGAAACTGATTCGATACCACCACCATGCGACCATTTTGTTGGACAAGTGGACCATGTCAGAAGTTATTGTTTTAGTATGGGAGTGTTTGCTGTCATCTATTATGGATGGGGCATCATAACAAAAAGCAAATGATCAAAATTATGTAATTAAACCAAGGCGCAAAACAACGTAGTTCCAAACCATATAAAATGGCAGATCAGAAGTATATGAAAACACCTTACAAATGGACGCAAGCGTTTCGATGGTGGTAAAACGTTGGAGTGGATGTATAAGAGCGAAACATTACAACTAACCCACCACGGCATTGCGAAATTTATGGTCAAAGAGAGCAGAGTTGACAATCCAACAACTTACGTTGAAACACACGGTTTCCAACCACGTGAGATTGGTGGAACGAAAGCACACAGACACGTTGCATGGAGCCAAACACATTACGAATGGACGTAAATGTTCGATGGCAGGTTTTCAACTTACGATAAGGTTTGAGAGAAAATATATATATGCAGCAGTCAAACTTTATGATTAAAACACGTACAAGTGGACGCAAGCATTTCTATGGCGGAGTTTCAACCTGTGGAGCATACAAAAATATATAATGGCCAGAGTTATAATTGGTGCATTGCAAATTAGTGCGAGTGCTTCTACAGAGCATTTTAAATATGGAATGTATATATATAATGGCCGGAGTTATAATTGGTGCGTTTAAAATTAGTTCGAATGCTTCTACAGAGCATTTTAAATATGGATTATATATCTATAATGGCCGGAGTTTTAAATATGGAATGTATATATATAATGGACGGAGTTATAATTGGTGCGAATGCTTCTACGCCAGAGTTTTAAACAGTGCAGAGTATAGTTTCAAACCGTATCAGATGTATATTAGTGATACAGGTTTGTTAATCGCCAGATGATAGTGCACTACCATTATGAATATAAACGGTTTTCTACTATTTTCCACAGTTCAGAATAGAATAAATAATATATCAAAATTTTGCACAACCGAGTGCCCGCATATGCGTAAATCAAGTTCTTGTTTTGTGGAAATATTTTTGGACACTGCAAGCGCCCATTTAGATAAAATCAAATCCGTTCCGATCCCTACGTCAGCACAACCACGATATTCAGCATGAGCATTATGTGCAATAGTTTCTTGTCGGATTACACGGAAATGGAGGGAGGCATACTGCCGGTAGCCATCCTAATGATAGCGGTACTGAGGATCCCTCCATGTCTAAATAAAATGGCGAATCACCTAAATTTACCATGAACATATCAACATTCTAAAGATACATTGATATGATCCGCTATTTTGGACAAGTGGTTTGAAAATGTCTTATAACGCTGGTTTTAACGTACGCTAGAAGTTTTAGCCCATGATACAAAGCGTCTCCGCATTGCTGCGACTTTAGGCATGAAGTAGAAATGAGATCGATGGGGAGGCTTAGTTGCACGACACGACATTTTATCTCCACGATGATGGTGAAAGCATGCGTGCAAGTAATGTATGTGTGCATATCAGATATACACTTCCCATCATGACTAGGAAAGCATGAACACTGCAATGTACGATGTAGCCACAGCAGAAGGTAGTCGGCTTGGTGGTAATGGAAACTTGAAGTCGGAGGGTGAGCGCAGATGAAGACAGTCGAATAATTGAATGTTGCTGATCATCAGGTTGTGGATCAACATCCCACGCTGTGCGCCTTGGACAAAATGTGACTATACGACCATGGGGAGGTCGCAGCTCAGCCCAGGTTGCTGAGTCGCAACATGCCCAAAACTAATGAATTGCGACCTGCCAAAGAGTGCGACTATGCGACCCCATCGAGTCGCAAGTGCAGTATGAGTCACTGAGTCACAGACCCACGAGGAGAAGATGAAGTGCGACCTTGCGACCCCTTTGAGATCACGACCCATGCAAAGATAAGGTCGCGCGACCCCTCCAGGTCGCTGAGTCAATGATCTATGGGACAAATAGAAGTTGCGACTTGTAATAAAGGGTGCACGTAATGGTTCAATAATCTAAGCAGGTCCAGCAGCCTGTCTTTTAACGTCCCCACCTGATCAAGAGAAGATGAGAAGTTGTCCATGCGTCATATGCAAGAGAGTGAGTGAGTAAATATAGTGTTGCTAGATTGATAGTTGTTGCCTATATGTATAAGGTGTTATGGGAAAAGGCAGCACGTCTCAGATTGGGAAAATTCGAGCCTTTTGGTTTTCTCTGATTACAAATCCATAAAGTAAAAAAAAATGAAAAGAAACTTTTAAGGGGTCATGTTGGAAAATGACCAAAGAAATTTAAAGTGGAAGATGAAGGGAGTAATGTTGTCCACCCATTCATGTGGGAAACTCTTGTTTGCACCAAAATAGTGTCCAAGAAAGCACCGTGTGAACACCATGAGCTTCTTGTTACGGGTTGCGCATGATTTATTCAGGGTTTCTGAGGTCCATGCATACCTCCCTCATGAGAGCTATATGTTACAGTTCTAGCCTGCTACCAAAATACCAAAATGGGAACCAGAAACACATCACATGCAGTGGGAGATGGCACAAGCAGAAGATCTTGCATCTTGTCAAGGGTTTCCGCTGCAAACACTCAGAGCTCAGTGAAGGCCATGCTGCGGCACAATACCTGACCACACAGGGGTAGAAGTTGTTGGGCTGCGCAATGAGCTAATTTTTTTCCAGCAAGCGAGAGGACCCTTTTTCAAAGCAAAGGATGCGGCACAAAGAATATTGTTTTAAAATCCAACAATAGCCCAAAGAAGGCCACAAGTCGTTGATTTTCCCAAGGTCGCAGGTTGCATATCTGCCGAGGTTGCAGGTTGCAGGTCACGAATAGATCTGAGGTCGCGGGTCGCGGATCACTTGAGGTCGTAGGTCGCAAATTCCCAAAGGTCGCAAGTCGCTGAGGTCGCCAGGTCGCTAAGGCTTATCCCCTATTAAACGCTCGACAACGCAACCCAGCGACCCAATGACTAGGTCGCAAGGTCGCAAAACCCAGTCAAGTCGCAGGTCGCAACAATGGATCAGGTCGCAGGTCGCAGAACAGACCGGGTCGCAAGGCAACCCAACAGTCAGGAAAGCGAAAAGTTAGGGAGCCCAAAGGGCAAGCCTTGCTCTATAAATGCTTCCTTCGTGAACTGGTAATGGGGCTTTGTTTTTTGGGACTTGAGCTGAGTATATTGTATTACGAGAGGATTATACATTTAGCCAATGAATACAAGCATTTTGAAAAATCCCTTTGTGGATCTGGTGTTGTTTTATGTATGAGCGCTATCGAGTATTAGGTTTTTAGTTTCTAAATGTCTTTAGATTAAGGGAACTATATCTTTAATTCATATCACAATTGCATAACAGTTTGCTGAGTATGTCTTGTATCAGTTGATTAGGTGGGTATCCACTATTTTATAGAGTTTAAGCGAGACCCAAAGAAAAGGATAAATCAGTGGTAGATGGACCCACACCCCGGACGGGATCCCTAGTCCAAACGGTTCAAGGTCTAACTGGGACCTTTTACCGAGGAGATCCCCTGCTGTTGGCCAGACAGATTTTCCCGTCAACAGAATTGGCGGTAGAAGGAGGGCCAGATGATAAGCTGAGCCCTGAGAGCCTACAGTTGATCTCATATCTATAATGGCTCGTTCCCAAATCATTCTCCTAAGATGTTTGTCGGATTTTTATGAGCCTTGATGTCTCATCCCTGATGAACTTATGTATCACTTGTCCCAGTTAAAATTCGATGGTGAAAACAGAGTGTCCATAACCCAACACCTTTTAGATTTCTATGAATTTGGTGAGCGCTACGAAATTGAAAATGAAGGTTTGATTTGTTTTCTTTTCTTCCTCACCCTCAAAGGTCGTGCTAAGCAATGGTGCCACACATTTTCGGGGGCTTCCATCCATTCGTTTGAACAACTCGCCAGTGAATTACAATAAGCTTTTCACAGGTACGATTTTCAAAGTGTATTGATAAAGCTAAATGACATCAGAATGGAACCTTAGGAACCTTTAGATGAATTTTCTATCAGATTTGTTCATTATTGTTTTGAGCTCCCTGAAGAGGATGTCGATTGGAAGCTGTTAAATGAACAGTTCAGCTATGTGATTCTTGTTTCCCTTGAACAATTTCAGTTAGCAACCCAGCCTGAGCCTAGTGTTCCCTATGACGACCCACAAGTCAACGGTTGTTCAGACTTTGAATCTTTCACGCACCATGTCGAATTAGAGTCTGAAAACCACAGTGGCTCATTATTTCTCCCGGTTCATGAAACCTACCTCGATCCCACTCGATGTCTCAGTCCTAAATCTGATTCACATACTGATTATGAATCGACTCCTATCCCAGATGCAGTTGATTCCCTTACAGGGCCTGCCAGATCATTGTTTTCTCTGAATGATACGTATGCACATGTTGAAAAGCCTTGTATGGTTAACGCCCCTGCAACTCAATCTATTCGTTCATTATTTCCCGATTTATTTCTCGATCCTTCCACACCAGTAATTTCTTCCAGATATTCAAAATTTCCTTATACTGGTATTGGTGACAATCATAAGCACGCAAATGGTGTTTCACAATCACAATTCAAAATCGATGAATCTCTTAGATCTGATCTTTCTCACTCGGAATATTTAGATAGCCATAGGAGCAATTTCCTATCTGGGAAACCTCAATATGTCCTCTTTATTGACCCATCCCAGTTGGTAACTCCTGGGGAGCCTAACTTTCCAGGTACCCAACTTGATCAAATCGATGGTTACAACAATCACTTCTTGTTTGAAAGCATATTGACAAATACCGCTGAGGACTGTCACTCGTATCGTGTTGCCGACCATATGGAGACACCATAATTTGATAATCCTCTTTGGGAATATTCAAGTACCTATCAGAAAATCGAAGCGCCTCAGCTTCTGCCGACCGTTTCTCAAATGACGATCCCCAAGTACCATGCTCCTCCCAGCATAACCGCATCGAATTCACTCCACCGTGGCAAATCTAAAGAATATGATACCTTGGTTTATCAATCTGTCAGTGCGCAAACATTTTACCAAATTGATACAAAGCCCACTAACATTTTTCAACTCACCACAATCCATGATCACATCCAGTTGCTTGATGATCTCTCCCAACTGTAAAAGTTGGGAAACCCCCCGCTCGAAGGTCTGGGGTTTGTTCAAGACGGTGAGGAATTATGGCCTCCACTGAAAGTGGATTCAGATTCTCATATCCTTGACAGATTCCAGGAGCAACTCTGAACTAGGGTTTTTCAAATTAGGGTTTCTTCTCTCGGAGTCGCAAGTATCTATAATTCACCCGGCACATGCTTGTTGTTTCCACCCCATAAAATGGATCACCCTCACTACCATAATGAGCATGCTAGTTCATTCAATCAACCCTATTCGGTGAATTTTCTTGCAAATAGGAATTGGCTTACCCATAACCCCTCATATCCAGGATCGTGCATGAATGGACTTGTTTCATTTATCAATAATGTTGAGTTTCAAGAACATATTGCTGTGTATCAAGATAAGAGTGAGATTTAGCTTACACGATCTATTCTGGAGTGTTCTTTGGTATGTATCCATGATCTTCTTGCCGTTGCACATGCTCTTCAGGTAATTGTTGCTGTTGGTGCACCATTTTGTATGCTGGCTCTGATTGCGAACGTTGTCGTTCTTGCAGGTCAGGAACTAATGCGGTGGCTGCACTGGAAAGCTGATTTCACATAACCCGACCACATCATTGATTAATCTAGGGTTTTAGGTGTAGGCTAGCTAGGACTTGTTAATAAAAATTTGTTACTTCAAAGTTTTTAATTAGATTTACTTGCCAATTTTTTACGTTATAATTTAAAAGTGTGTTTGCTATTTTTGTTTACGATTAATGTCTTAGGAATCATCATGTTACTAGTATTTTCGACTCATTTTTTTTTTTTTTCAGTCGCTGGTTGCTGCATAAATAATCATTGCTTGTATTGCGCCCTTTTTCCACCTACAACTGGTTGATCGTTCTCGCACATGGCATGCATTGCATCTTGAGCCCCGTCTATTACATTGCGTCATACATTGTCTTCCTCACATCATTTCTGCAGATTGTTGATATAGCTTTGAAAAGATTCCACATATCAACTCTCACTCCATGAGCCCTCATTGAAACCTTACCACCTTGTGGACTTGTTCTGCCCCAGTTGCTGAAACAATAACCCCATTGTTTGCGTGAGGTTGCGGTGGCTATCTCAAGAGGCAGTTTTCTCTTAGCACAAGTCATCAAAGTTGCATTCTCAACAAGATGCCTATGAGTCTAAACTTATTTAGCTGAGGAGATACGAGCCGATTTCTTGTGGGAGACCTAATGAGTTTGAATGGCCTATACCCATAACCTAAGCCTTGTACCCGGCATAGTCTTGCACATCTTAATGATCTTTTTTTCATGCTTTTTCTATTGTGGTGAATGGGATGTGAAGGTTTGGCACAAGGGAAAACCCAAATCAGGATATCTTTCAGTTTTTGTAAAACAAGAAACAACCTCTCTTGCTCGTAAAATAAGTTGGGATCCCTCATCGGCCCATGAAAAATAAGTGCCACGAGCACATGAAAATAAGTGCTATAAGAACATGAAACAAATAAGGGTAAAGGATCGAGAAAGGCTTCCTGCACAGAGAGGTAATACAACGACTCCAACGGGGTACTGACCAGTCTTGCTGGCAACAGAGCAACGTTTGTGATTTCTTGAAGTGACTCCGCCAGGGTACTATCTAGGCCTACTGGCAGCGGAGCAACACCAGAAAATTACTTTAAAAAATCCTGAAAATAATAAACACACTGCCTTGCTCTTCACATCATCAACAAGCTACTGGCATCTGTGAGCTTTCTCTTTGATGTGTTTCTGATTAACGAGACCTAGTTGAGGCACAAGGATTAGGCATACCTATAAAGGACCAAAGTAATACAAAGGGTACCTGCAGAACTTGTTCAATATTCCCTTGCATCACTATCTGGAATCAGACTATTGTTTTGATATCGACAGAGATGCTAGATTCTACCAGTGGTTCGCCATTTGTTGTAGCCGCTACAATAGCACCCAAAATTATCGGTATATTTAAAATTTCGGGTTCCCCCTTCCACTCGCTTAGCCAGTAGGGTTTTTAACCCGGCCTATAATCAATGACATCCTTTTAGTTAGTCCCAAGCCCTAGTTGAGCCTTCCCACCATTATGACGATATTTTCTTGCTACCGTCGCGCCATGTGTGGGGGGTCACCAGGCATACGCTCGAATAATAATTTCCCTGCGCATTAAGTATATTTGTTCGAAGCCCTTTCATCATGGATCATATAAGAATTTTCTTGAGTACGATAATTAAGCTCATGGTCTCATGTGAAATTATGTGGGGGGGATCGTTCTTTTAAAATAAATTGAACTGATTGATATGATCATGTTGCATGCAGGTCGACCCCACAGATAATATAACAAGAACGCATCAGTTAGAGAGTTGTTAATCACGGTTGAGCCACGCCATTCCGGATGTGTATTTTCATTCGCAAAGGGAAAGGGTTACCTGACTCAAACAAATATATATTGATAAACATTGATGGTGGCTTGAAACAACAACAGGCGTTTATTCGCAATATGGAACCTACAACAGGGTTCTGTAAGAAACACCAGACATTCCAAATTCTCATTTCCACATCATTTGGTGGGATCCTAATGAGCAACCTCTTTTAGCAGCTGAAGGTACCTCTGGGGTGGTATGCAGATCAACAAAGTAGAAAAATTTCAGATGAAGAAATCAAAATGCCTCCAGTCATTACTTTTGATGCAGCTCAGATTCATGGAAAAAGATAGTGAAATACTGTCACTTGCCATTGGGATCCTCACACAAACACCCATACGGTGTCTTCAGGACTTTGCAATTGGTGAACACATTGAGAAACCATGTTTGGAAGATTCAACACCAGTAAGGCTTCGCTGTGTCAATGCACGCGGAGGTTGTGCAGTACTTGGAACAGAAGAAGGGTGATTTGGGCAGTGTAATGTTCCATCGTTGATTAATCAAGGGACATATATTGAAAACAAGGAGAAAAAATGATAATATACACATAATAAAGAAATGGTTGGAATGGCATATGGAGATGCAAACATCATTTTAATAACAATGAAGACATTAAGGTGGAGGGACGTGAGTTAAAGTCCCAAGAGAAACTGATTCGATACCACCACCATGCGACCATTTTGTTGGACACGTGGACCGTGTCAGAAGTTATTGTTTTAGTATGGGAGTGTTCATTGTCATCGATTATGGATGGGGCATCATAACAAAAATAAAATGATCAACATTATGTAATTAAACCAAGGCGAAAAACAACGTAGTTCCAAACCATATAAAATGGTGGATCAGAACTATATGAAAACACCTTACAAATGGACGCAAGCATTTCGATGGTGGTAAAACATTGGAGTGGATGTATAAGAGTGAAATATTACAACTAACCCACCACGGCATCGTGAAATTTATGGTCAAAGAGAGCAGAGTTGACAATCCAACAACTTACGTTGAAACACATAGTTTCCAACCACGTGAGATTGGTGGAACGAAAGCACACGGACACGTTGCATGGAGCCAAAGACATTACAAATGGATGTAAATGTTTGATGAAAAGTTTTAAACTTATGATAAGGTTTGGGAGAATATATATATATGCAGCAGTACAAATTTATGATTAAAACACGTACAAGTGGACGCAAGCGTTTCTATGGCGGAGTTTCAACCTGTGGAGCGGACAGATATATATAATGGCCAGAGTTATAATTGGTGCATTGCAAATTAGTGCGAGTGCTTCTACGGAGTGTTTTAAATATGGAATGTATATATATAATGGCCAAAGTTATAATTGGTGCGTTGAAAATTAGTGCGAATGCTTCTATGGAGCGTTTTAAATATGGAGTATATATATATAATGACCGGAGTTTTAAATATGGAACGTATATATATAATGGCCAGAGTTATAATTGGTGCATTGTAAATTGGTGTGAATGCTTCTACGCCAGAGTTTTAAATAGTGTAGAGTATAGTTTCAAACCGTATCGGATGAAGATTAGTGATACAAGTTTGTTAACCGCCAGATGATAGTGCACTACCGTTATAAATATAAACGGTTTTCTACTATTGTCCACAGTTCATAATAGAATAAATAATATATCAAAATGTTGCACAGCCGAGTGCCCGCATATGCGTAAATCAAGCTCTTATTTTGTGGAAAGATTTTTGGACACTGCAAGCGCCCATTTAGATAAAATCAACTCGTTCCGATCCCTACGTCCGCGCAACCATGATATTCAGCATGAGCATTACGTGCAGTAGTTTCCTGTCAGATTACATGGAAATGGAGGGAGGCATACTGCTGGTAGCCATCCTAATGATAGTGGTACTGCGGATCCCTCCACGTCTAAATAAAATGGCGAATCGCCTAAATTTTCCATGAAAATATCAGCAGTTCGAAGATACGTTGATATGATCCACCGTTTTCGATAAGCAGTTTGAAAATGTCTTATAACGCTGGTTTCAACTTATGCTGGAAGTTTTAGCCCACGATACAAAGCATATCTGCATTGCTACGACTTTAGGCATGAAGCAGAAATGAGATCGACGGGGAGGCTCAGTTGCATGACATGACGTTTTATCTACACGATTATGGCGAAAGCATGCGTGTAAGTAATGTATGTGTGCATAACAGATATACACTTCCCATCACGACCCGGAAAGCATGAACGCTACAATGTACGATGTAGCCACAGCAGAAGGTAGTCGACTTGGTGGTAATGGAAACTTGAAGTCATAGGGCGAGCGCAGATGAAGACAGTCGAATCATTGAATGCTGCTAATCATCCGGATCGCAGATCAACCTCCCATGCTGTGCGTCTTCTACAAAATGTGACTATGCGACCATGGGGAGGTCGCAGCTCAGCCCAGGTCGTTAAGTCGCAGCATGCCAAAAACTAATGAATTGCGACCTGCCAAAGAGTGCGACTATGTGACCCCATCGATTCGCAAGTGCAATCTGAGTCGCTGAGTCGCAGACCCACAAGGAGAAGATGAAGTGCGACCCTGCGACCCCTTTGAGATTGCGACCCACGCAAAGATAAGGTCGCACGACCCCTCCAGGTCACTGAGTCACTGATCTATCGGACAAATAGAAGCTGCGACTTGTAATAAAGGTGCACGTAATGGTTCAATAATCTAATCAGGTCCAACAGCCTTTCTTTTAACGTCCCCACCTAATCAAGAGAAGATGAGAAGTTGTCCATGCGTCATATGCAAGAGAGTGAGTGAGTAAATATATTGTTGCTAGATTGATAGTTGCTGCCTGTACGTATAAGGTGTTATGGGAAAAGGCAGCATGTCTTAGATTGGGCAAAGTCGAGCCTTTTGGTTTTCTCTGATTACAAATCCATAAAGTAAAAAAAATGAAAAGCAACTTTTAAGGGGTCATGTTGGAAAACAACCAAAGAAATTTAAAGTGGAAGATGAAGGGAGTAATGCTGTCTGCCCATTGATGTGGGAAACTCTTGTCCGCACCAAAATAGTGTCCAAGACAGTGCCGTGTGAAGACCATGAGCTTCTTGTTATGGGTTGCGCATGATTTATTTGGGGTTTTTGAAGTCCATGCATACCTCCCTCATGAGAGCTATATGGTACAGTTCTAGCCTGCTACCAAAATACCAAAATGGGAACCAGAAACGCATCACATGTAGTGGGAGATGGCACAAGCAGAATATCTTTCATCTTGTCAAGGGTTTCCACTGCAAACATTCAGAGCTCATTGAAGGCCATGCTGCCGCACAATACTTGACCACACAGGGGTAGAAGCTGTTGGGCTGCGCAATGAGCCAAATTTTTTCCAGCAAGCGAGAGGACCCTTTTTCAAAGCAAAGGATGCGACACAAAGAATATTGTTTTAAAATCCAACGATAGCCCAAAGAAGGCCACAAGTCGCTGATTTTTCGAAGGTCGCAGGTCGTATATCTGCTAAGGTTGCAGGTCGCAGATAGTTCGAGGTCGCAGGTCGTAGATGATCTGAGGTCATGAGTCGCGGATGGCTTGAGGTCGCAGGTCATAAATTCCCAAAGGTCGCAAGTCGCTGAGGTCGTTAGGTCGCTAAGGCTTATCCCCTATTAAATTCCCGATGACGCAATCCAACGACCCAACGACTAGGTCGCAAGGTTGCAAAACCCAGTCAGGTCGCAGGTCGCAACAGTGGCTCAGGTCGTAGGTCACATAACATACCAGGTCGCAAGGCAACCCAACAGTCAAGAAAGCGAAAAGTCAGGGAGCCCAAAGGGCAAGCCTTGCTCTATAAATTCTTCCTTCGTGAACTTGTAATGGGGCTTTGGTTTTTGGGACTCGAGCTGATTATATTGTATTACCAGAGGATTATACATTTAACCATGAATACAACCATTTTGAAAAATCCCTTTTTAGATCTGGTGTTGTTTTATGTATGAGCGCTATCGAGTATTAAGTTTTCAATTTCTGAATGTCTTTATATTAAGGGAACTATATCTTTAATTCATATCACAATTTCATAATAGTTTGCTGAGTATGTTAATGGTGGTTGAGTTCATTTCACTTTCTTAATGAATGCTGATGGCTTTGTTTATTGGCATTTGTGTTACCATTTAAAAATTTTAGGAAGTGAAAGGCGTTCTTGCCATGAGTAATTGTTTCCTTTGTGGTCAAAGCAGCTTACAAGCATGACCCTAATGAAGTGTTGTTAACAACACTTCCTTCGGTCTACATGCTTTATTATTTCCTCTTGCTACTCATAGTGTCGTATGTACATTTAATGCATCAATCATATGTCTTGTATCAGTTGATTAGGTGTGTATCCACTGTTTTATAGAGTTTAAGAGAGACCCAAAGCAAAGGAGAAATCAGTGGTAGCCGGACCCACACCCTGGATGGGATCCCTAGTCCAAACGGTTCAAGGTCTAATTGGGACCTTTTACGGGGGAGATCCCCTGCTGTTGGCCGGACATATTTTCCCATCAACAGGTACTTTAAATGATGGATAAGCTTTTGTTCCTAAATTTTGGTGACTATATTTGATTAGTGAGTCTTACACGTCCAACGTTGTTACACTAAAAAATGTCACCTTGACATTCTTCTAACTGTATGAGCTCATTAACACTCATACATGCCTCCTCTGCAAGTCTTACAACCTTTGTTCCTCATTCCAAGCCCTAAAAATGGAGGAAAAACCCTTAAAACTCAAAAAAAGCCTTGGGTACGTAGGTAACATGAAGCCTGCCTGCGTTCTTAGCTAGGGTACACAGGTAATGTGAAGAGGAACTGCGTTCTAGAATGCATTTTTCCAGTGTTATGCCTGCGGAACCTCTGTAAGATCAAAAAAGCGTGAAATCAAAGTGAAAAAGTTGATTTTTGGTCAATTCTGGAAGGTTCTAGATGAGATTTTTTGGGGATGAGTACACTTTAGTAAGGTGCATGTATCCCACACCTTAAGGAAATAATCCCTTGATGTGAGGAGCCTATCCCTTTGAAGGAGAGTTCTATCCCTTTAAAGGTGGAATCCTAACCTCCTCATCTACTCTATAAAAGGAGGCATTGGGTAGCCTCAAAGGGTTAAGAAGATGTTAAGGTTAAGCTTTTGGAGATTGAGATTTTGGAGATTGAGAATTGGAGTTCAAGCTTTATGTGTGATTGAGCTGAAGTGCTGTCGAGATTTAGACTTCTTTCTGCTGAGCTTTTGAGAGGAAAGATCACATACCTCTTTGTGCTCCTGGAGGAAGAGTGCAAGACTTATCAAAGTAGAGGAGATTCCTGCTTCGGACCCCGGGAAGGCCTTTCGAACATCAAGGCTAAGGTTGTAAGGTTCTTCTGTATATTTTAAGATTAATACAATCAAGTTATGTTTTTCTCAATAAATTGTCGTTCGATTGTTTATTTCAATAAGCTGTCGTTTGATCATTTATTTCATAGATTCCTTGATCACTATGATAGGTATGTTTTATGATTATTTGTTATACAGGTGCTATTTAATATTTTCTTGTTTGTGATTGCAGGTTGACGAAAGACGACACTTTCTTGCGACAAAAGAGCTCTTGTTGCGACGAAGGATTATTGATGCGACGGAGGCACTACGACCGCAAATAAGCATTTGGATCTAAGGTAGGATCGATACCTTCATAGCATTTATTTGTAAAATGAATATATCTAGAGAAAGAAAAACTTAGTTGTTCGTTTGTTGCTAGATTGTCTTCTGACACTAGGGAGATCGGTCTTGTCCGCAAGAACGATTTATCCGGCCAACAAATTCGTGACTCCGCTGGGGAAAGAACTTGTTGTTTTTGGTTCTCTTTTATTTTTATTTAAGGAAACGTTTTTCCTGGTTTCTGATTGATTGATATCTACCTGGGTAGCTTAGGTTTTCTCTGTTTTTGAAAATTTTGAGATCTTTTATGTTTTTCTCTAATTTTTTCTGGGACCGCACTTTGCCTTTTTTATACAGTGCGGGCAATTCCGCATGTTTTCTTTAGTAAACAATGCAGTACCGCACTTTGCCTTTTTTATACAGTGCGGGAAATTTCGCATGTTTTCTTTAGTAAACAGTGCAGTACCACACCTGTTACTTCTGGGAGCCTGCGGACCCTGTTAAAATTTTGGAAAAACTTTATATTTCTTTTTTCAGTTTAGTTTAGATTTAATTTAGGATTCTTAGCATCTACCCAGATCTGTATTTTTCTGTCAAAAAATCTCTTGTTTCTGAATTTCTTTCAGCAATTCTTTATCTCATCAATCTCCATTAAGTTAATTGGGTGTTTTGAGTCTCTTTTTTGAGAAATTCTTAATTTGATTTCCTTTGGTCATTACTTGGAGATTTGTCTCAGTATTTTCCTTTGGTCATTCCTTTGGTCAATTGTGTATGAGTGTTAATCACCTTTGAGTGTTTTTTGATCTTTGGAACTCTCACCCGATTTTCTTGACTTGCACTTGATTGGTTCTTATATCACATTAGAATCATATTGTGTTTGAGAATTCTCTTGCATAGATCACACTTGCATAGTTAGAATTCTTATTTTCAGAATACGAATGAAAAATGTGCATAGATTACATTTGCATACTTTTCATGTGAATTGTGCATAGATTACAACTGCATAGTTTACATTCTGAAAAATCAATCATAAATTTAGATCAGTTTTCTTTGATTTGAATTTAGATGTTTTTATGCTTGTTTTAAAAACACAAAAATATAAAAATTGTTTTGGGATTGATTTGCATTAGTTTTTCTTGATAAAATTAGTGCATTAGAGAATTTGTTATATTTTCTCTTAGTTATCAATCTTTGCATTGTTGGAAGTGAATGGAAACTCTCTCCTTACTTTAGTTAGGATTCATCAAATTGAAAAGATTACATTATCATATTCGATTGCATTCAGTTTTGGGTCGGGTCATAACACCATTGGTTTCATATCCATTTACCCTTTTGAGTAATAACAACCTAAATAACACAGCACTTAATTAAAATTCATCTAGTAATTTTTACATTTTTAGGGCTCTTTCCACCAATCTAGCTTAGGCTAGTGTCTTGGAATAGGTTTTAGTTAACTCTCCAAGACAGTAAAACAAACAAGTAGTCGATCTTGCGGTAGGAAAAATTCCAATTGTTGCATGTATGCTCTGGGAAGCTCCTCCTAAAGGAGTCAAGCACGAGATCATATCTGAACCAGTGAGGTAATCAATCCTTCCTCATTGGGAACGATAGCAGATATACATGTATTAAAAACGGTAAACCTCGGATTGACCATTGTTGAGGAGCCTGGGGTCACTTGTCGGTAAACCTTGGATTATGTCAAGGAGCCTTCAAGGGGATTGAGCTTTGTTACTCTGCCCTTGCGTGTGTATCAGATCATAGACTGTTCCCCGAGGTATATTTGTTTCTGTTGGTAACCTAGTGGCCATAATCTATAGGATTGTTTCCTAAGGTGACGGTGGAGGGAAGATCCCACTATACCTGGAGCAGACGTTGAATAGACTCACTTGGACTCTCCGGAGGGTTATCTTCACTCGAGATGGCATAGTGGAGAAACTTGCACCAGTCTATTTCATTAAGCAGGTTGTCGGGGTAACTGTTCCAACTGCCCTTTCTGTATTAAATTCTACGATGTTGGATTTCATCACCAACTAGTGTTTTTAGTACGGGAAGTTACTGTTTGTGTGTGGTTTGACTCCTAGATTTGATAGCGCGTGTTAATTTTTTTGTTTTTACTTTTAGAGACCATAGGTGTGAATTGTGAATTTTAATTGTTAGGTGTGAATTGTGAATTGTTAATTTTAGTTTTAAATTGTTAATAAAATTCACTGAAGTTGACTATAATGGAAAATGTTCCAGAATTTACCAACCAAGGAACCCCTCTTAACGAGAATCCTAGTACTTTTCCTTGATTTGGAAATGTTGTTCCTCCTTGTATGGCTACTTTTTCATTACCTGGATTTACAATAGGTTTACCGATATGGTTATTTTCAACTTTGTTGGCCCCGAATATTCCATTTTTTCCACCTCAACCGGATGCTTCACCTTAACAGAGTTCACCATCTCAACATCACCATCCTTCTGTTGAACGTTTACCTTCTTCGCCTAATATTTATTCCTCCATTTCTTCCTCTTCGCTTGGTAAAAGCCTTGACGCTAGTAACCAGGTGGCTAAGAAGAAGAAGAAAGGGAAGAAGAAGAAGAAGAAGAAGAAGCAAGATAAGGAATAAGTCAACCAACCAACCATGGATGTAAGTGTTAGTTATGTTGAGGAAACCTCCAACATGCATCGTAAACCCAAATACCCTTGCAAGTTTTGTAAGGGTGACCACTTCCGTATCAATTGTCCTGGTATTCCGAAGGTCTTGGAAGTACGGTCAGAAAAATCTCATCAATTTTCCGTTGATCCATCAACTAGTGATAGTCAGGTTCCTGGGGAAAAGGGTAAAGTTAGGTTTCCTTGTAAGTTATGCAAAGGGAGTCATCAAACTCACATTTGCCCTCACATGGATGAAGCCTCAAAATTGTTGGGAAAACTTACTGTTCCACAACAAGAATTTCCAACTGATTATCGTAAAATTTCTCCCAACCTACCGTCAAATGACAGAGTGATTGATCTAATTTCAAGTACAGTCAATCCCACTCTTCTATTGGAGAGTGAAACTCATATCACTCAGGTTGATGATCCATTAGTTGATCAAGTGGTCGGTTCGATTTCACATTCGATCGATCCCATTCTCCCTGTAGAGAGTGAACTTCATACCGCTCAGGTTCTTCTTGTTACATCAGATTCTTCTACGCCGGGGGGCATTTCACCTGTTTCTACAGAACCCCCTCCAAGTACTGAGGTCTTTTCCTTTGATTGGAATAGACTCACAGAACCTCGTCTTCCTTCCTCCATCCCTTTCCAAATCATTGTGAAGTTTGGTGGCAGGGAAATACACCGCACACAGGTAGATGAAGGTGCTTCTGTTAGTATTTTATCCTCAACTACTTTGAAAGCTTTGGGTTCCCCTCAGCCTGTGCCTATTACGCAGAATCTGAAAGCTTTTAACAGAACCATTAGTGAACCTTTAGGGATCCTTCCTAATTTTTCTATTACTTTGGAAGGTAAAACTGTCTGTATTGATCTTATGGTAGTTCAAGGTCCCTTGGATTTCAATTTACTCCTTGGGCGAGACTATGTCTATGCAATGAAAGCTATCGTATCGACACTCTTTCACGTGATGTCTTTCCCTCACAATGGCAATATTGTGACTGTAGACCAACTTTCATTCCCTAGTCTTGTTTCGACTACCAATAATATGACATCCTTAAATGTTCCTGATTCTAAAGTGGTATCTACCCCGCCACTGGTTAATTATGTGGCAAATAGTCCCATGTTTTCAATTACCGATGAAAGTGAGCCTCTCACTGTTTTCTCGTCTTCCTTTGACTTAGATCCGGTAATTGACATGGAAAACTCTATGGGATTATTTGAACGTGATGTTCTTATCCCTTTTGAGTCTCTTGACATGTATTCCTTCCAGAGAACTATTCTTCCATCTGATGAAGACCTCTTGGAAGCCATGGTCAAGGTGTGTCCATTGACATGTGTTTCTTCCAGTTGGAAGCCATGATTAGTGGTTGTCGAGGATGGTTCCTGTTACTGAGTCAACCTCATTAAAAAATGAATCAGTGAGTCTGAGGATGGTTCCTTTTACTGTGTCAACCTCGTTAAAAAATGAATCAGTGAGTCCGAGGATAGTTCCTTTTACTGTGTCAACCTCATTAAAGAATGAATCAGTGGTGTGAGGATAGTTCCTTTTACTGTGTCAACCTCATTAAAAAATGAATCAGTGAGTATGAGGATAGTTCTTTTCCTGTGTCAACCTCATTAAAAAATGAATCAGTAGGTAGATTTTAGAGAGTAGATTAATAGATTAGAAATAATTAGTTTATAAGGATGGTTCCTGTTACTGAGTCAACCTCGTTAAAAAATGAATCAGGTATGAGGACAGTTCTTTTACTGTGTCAACCTCTTTAAAAAACGAATCAGTTGGTCAGAGGATAGTTCCTATTACTGAGTCAACCTCGTTAAAAAAAGAATCAGGAATGAGGACAGTTCTTTTCCTGTGTCAACCTCGTTAAAAAATGAATCAATTGGTAAGAGGATGGTTCCTGTTACTGAGTCAACCTCATTAAAAAATGAATCAGGTATGAGGATAGTTCCTTTTCCTGTGTCAACCTCATTAAAAAATGAAACAGTAGGTAGATTGTAGAAAGTAGATACGAGGATAGTTCCTGTTACCGTGTCAACCTCGTTAAAAAAATGAAACATTTAGGTGAGGATAGTTCCTGTTACTGTGTCAACCTCGTTAAAAAATGAAACAAGTTTCCATGAGCATAGTTCTTTTCCTGTGTCGAGCTCGTTAAAAAACGAAACAAATCCTCCCCTAATTGAGTCGAGTCTTTGAATAGATCTCGTAAATGTTAAGTCATATATTTAGGTTAGTTTTTAGGTCGGGTCTTTCATATGATCTCGTAACTGAACCTTCATTCCATCCAGCTATTAATTATCAGTAGTGTACTTAGTTGAATGAAATGAAGCTGGGGGGGCATGCGCTCTAGCAGTTATGATTAGGGGGCATCAAGCACAGTTTTCTATCTGTTTCAAGCTTATGTAAAAATGAAACCACTCTGAAGCATAGTTTTTCTCTGTTTCAAGATTTTGTAAAAATGAAACCGATCTGGAGTCAATTTCAGTTATTTTCAAGACTCGTTAAACTCATGAAAATCTCGAGATTATTTTTCTATCTTTCATTCTCATAAAAAACATGAAAATGCCGAGTTCTTTCCATCTTTTCCTTCTCGTAAATTAAATTGAAAGTCGGCCACAGGAGTACATTTTTATCCCTTTTTCGAACTCGTTAAAACTTACGAAAAAGTGAAAACCATGAGAACATTTTTATCCCTTTTTTCGAACTCGTTAAAACTTACTGAAAAAGCGAAACCGTGGAGTCCTCTTTTAAGCCCTTTTCAGACTCTCTAAACATGAAAAGATTGCCGAGCACTTGATTATTCGAACTCGTTAAAGTAAATGAATGATCGTCCCTTCAGTATAAGTTTACCTCTTTTACGGACTGAAATGGAATATTTACGAAAAAGGTATACGTTGACTAATTACAGTCAATAGAGTTCTCTCCCGCATTATTTTATCCTTTTTCGGGCCCGAGAGACTAAATTTACGAAAAAGTACACCCATGGAGTTTTCTTAAGTTTTTCTTCTGACTCCCTAAAAATGAAAAACACCGAGTTTATCCTATACTGGACTTGTTAAAATTTAACAGTAAAGGACCTGTTCAATTTTAAACAGGAACGAACCACTCCTTCTTAGGGTTCGAATCTTAAAATAAGTTGGACTCATCCGAAGGATGAGCTTATAAACAAGCAAATGTTATCCTCCTCAAGCTTGTCAAAAATAAAGAGGTACTTGCCAGAAATGGTGGGGGAAAAGAGAGAAAAATGAACCTGTTTGTTGTATTTTGATTATTCGGAAAATCGTTAACCACTCTTGAACATGACACTTTTTGTCCACCTGGGTTGGGAAATCCTTTGCCTAACAGTTAATCAAACCACATTGAAAGTCTTCAGCCAGTTTCTGGGTATTAGCTTTGGGTCAATTGTCACCAAGCCATCTGCAGTGTCGTTATGTGTTCAAGAGGACAGTTCAAATAAACCATTCATTTGCGAAATATCTGTCATCCATTTTAACCATCCCTGAGTCAGTCCTTGCCAATATATTTTCAAAACTTGATCTATGATTTCGTGTTGTGGGCTTGCCTACAACGGATCACTTTCTATCGACAACAGCTCATTATCTAGGAAGTTGATCCAGAAATTGTCAGTACCTTGAAATCTGCATGCCTCAATGGCAGGTTTCTCGCCTTCGACGACAGGTTGCATCATTGACCTTTGATCGAATGATTTTGTGACATGTTCGACTTCTGCTCATTCATTCACATTTCATGGATTGTACTAAGTACTTTGAGAGCCATTGACATTACTGGTGGTTTCTCTCACACTTGTTAACAGTTCACATCATTGACTGGTAATCAAGTGGTTTCTACCATGTTCGACTTCAACACATTTAATCGCATGGATAGAATCGTACTAGTTCGGGAAGTAGAAATCAAGACCCTGGATCTAGTTTCCACCATCCAGGCTGCGAGGAGTTTTATTATTATACAGTAGACTATTCATTACAGATGGTTGCGCCCATGCTGTGTCTACACTATTGATGTAATATTAAAATCATTTCTGTATCAGAACAATTTTAGTTAGTTTTTGATCTGAGTATGGGAATGCCTACCTCAGCGATGATATGATTACATATATATATATTTTGCATTGAATTTTTTTACAGGTTCCGACTGGGGTGTCCACAGGATGATCCTTGAAATGATAAAGTACTTCACTCTTCATATATGACAGACTTCATCTTCATCTATTTCAAACTTCGCACTTTAGGGGGCAATCTGTTACACTAAAAATTGTCACCTTGACATTCTGCTAACTATATGAGCTCATTAACACTCATACATGTCTCCTCTGCAAGTCTTACAACCTTTGTTCCTCATTCCAAGCCCTAAAAATGGAGGAAAAACCCTTAAAACTCAAAAAAGCCTTGGGTACGCAGGTAACATGAAGCCTGCCTACGTTCCTAGCTAGGGTACTCAGGTAATGTGAAGAGGATCTATGTTCTAGAACGCATTTTTCCAGTGTTATGCCTGCAGAACCCCTGTAAGATCAAAAAAGCGCGAAATTAAACTGAAAAAGTTGATTTTTGGTCAATTATGGAAGGTTCTAGATGAGATTTTTTGGGGATGAGTACGCTTTAGTAAGGTGCATGTATCCCACACCTTAAGGAACTAATCCCTTGATGTGAGGAGCCTATCCCTTTGAAGGAGGATTCTATCCCTTTAAATGTGGAATCCTAACCTCCTCATCTGCTCTATAAAAGGAGGCATTGGGTAGCCTCAAGGGGTTAAGGTTAAGCTTTTGGAGATTGAGATTTTGGAGATTGAGAATTGGAGTTCAAGCTTTATGTGTGATTGAGCTGAAGTGCTGTTGAGATTTAGACTTCTTTCTGTTGAGTTTTTGAGAGGAAAGATCACATACCTCTTTATGCTCCTGGAGGAAGAGTGCAAGACTTATCAAAGTAGAGGAGACTCCTGCTTCGGACCCCGGGAAGGCCTTTCGAACATCAAGGCTAAGGTTGTAAGGTTCTTCTGTATATTTTAAGATTAATACAATCAAGTTCTATTTTTCTCAATAAATTGTCGTTCGATTGTTTATTTCAATAAGTTGTCGTTTGATCATTTATTTCATAGATTCCTTGATCACTATGATAGGTATGTTTTATGATTATTTGTTATACAGGTGCTATTTAATATTTTCTTGTTTGTGATTGCAGGTTGACGAAAGACGACACTTTCTTGCGAAAAAAGAGCTCTTGTTGCGACGAAGGATTATTGATGCGACGGAGGCACTACGACCGCAAATAAGCATTTGGATCTAAGGTAGGATCGACACCTTCATAGCATTTATTTGTAAAACGAATATGTCTAGAGAAAGAAAAACTTAGTTGTTCGTTTGTTGCTAGATTGTCTTCTGACACTAGGGAGATCGGTCTTGTCCACAAGAACGATTTATCCGGCCAACAAACGTTCCAAGGAACTTTAGGGTAGGGAAGACAATGAACAATCTGTATAGGTATGTATATAGGAAAAATATGAAATAAAAGGTGGCTCGATTCATAATATGATGCATGATTTTTTGTACCAACAATATTATTACTATGAAACATGGTCTATATAATCCCTTTATTAAACTCATTTCTTGTTGGGAAAGGATTTCCATTGATTTTGTGAGATATTTACCAACATTCCATCCACAGAAAGATGGGAAAAAAAAATTATTCAACCATACCTTAGGGAAGATTTCAGGGGGTTATAATTAGAATAATTGGAATACATGAGATATTCAATGGAAATTTGTCTAGTGGAATCCATGGTAGTTTTGGAATTAGTTGAAGTTGGAAGAAAATTTCTCATGGAAAAAAAATTGCATATAGTCTCTCAATGAAATGAAGGTATATTTCCATCCAGTATTCTATGACATGAAAAATTTGGATATATTAATTATGATAGTATTAATTTATTGAAACAGATAATGATGTTTCTATTTCCAACTATTCCTAGTGAAATTGAAGTAATGTGATGTTTGTATCCTACAAGGGCATATACAATAATTGTTTCGTGATTGTACTTCTAAAGCACATAGAAAAATTGCACTAAGTCATTTTTAATTGTGTGGCCCTATGCCTATTCCTTATGCAAATGGAAGAAAAATACACAATTAATTTTCTTTATGACTACACTAGGATGTGTTGGGTATATTTGTTGAAAAGAAAAATCACAATATTTTGAAACTTTCCAACATTTTTTTGTATGGATTGAAAATGATGAGAAATAACATATTGGCCCCATTTATACTGATAAGGAAAAATAATACACTTATATTAATTCTTAAAATATCTTTTCCAACATGGGATATAACATCAAACCATTGTTCCATACAACCGTCAACAAAATTGTGTGGCTGAAAGAATTGATCCAGGTAGATATTGGTGGCCACCTGCCTATTCCACTTAGACCCCGACCATTATTTATTTCCATTTTTCAATTTCCTTAATTCTAGCACAAATTCCTATTTTTGGCAGTTTTTCGGGTTGTGAACTTTCAGAGCTATTTTGAGGCCGTAAACGACATTTTTTGGGCATCATACCTCCAGAAAATATGAGTCTATTTCAGAATTGATATTCGTTATTAGTAGTTGTAGTCCTCAGGTATATCTTTCAAATGATGTATCATGTGCATCAAATGGAGATAGTATGCCAAAGTTACGACCTTGGGAAATTGATGTACAAATTTGCCCCAACGGGGCCCATATTCTCGCATTTCATCTCCTAGGGTAAGATTTTTGGCTGTTTAGGGCCTTTGAGACTCATTTTAACACAGATTTGATAGGCCTCTAGCCACCACATCACTTCTCAGATATAAGCTACCAACGCCCTAGCTAGTTTATTTCCATTTTGTCTGTAAACAAATTTCAGTTACTTGATATTAATGAAATGAAGTGTTATTTCTGCTACATATTTTTATTTATGGTCATGTGTGTATTCTATTGCATTTCTGTGTAAATTTGGATCAATGGTAACAGATCCGTATGCTCTTTATCGATCCTTCTTTGCATGTCCCCAACAAGGTCAAGGTATAAGGAGTTAGGGCTCGATCTGGTTGAACCTTATCAAGATCAACCTCACAAATCCCGACGGCCGCTCATGGGGGACAAAAATAAAGATGAGGGAGAAGGATATCCCATCAAAATATTTGTCAAGGAGGCCCTTAAAAAAAAAAGTAACACGATGATGGATTACTTCACCCAGATCCTTCAACGACTGCCCACTAGCGGTGCATCTGCATCCAGCAGCCACTCTGGAGGCGCAACCCCTTTTAAGGTGCAAGTAAACTTTGACATTCCAATATTTGATGGCCAAATAGATTCAGACAACGTAGATATATTGTTGAATCTATTAGAAGGATATTTCTCGGTTCATGACTTTTTTGACCGTGAGAAGATTATTTTTTCACTGCTGAAAGTCACCCCCATGTCAAGGACTGGTGGGAAACCTACTATGAGAAAAAGGACAAGGGGGAACCCTCTCTATTCTGGGCCATACCCAATTGGAATTATTTTCAAGACACCATCAAGGAATAATATTATCCTGTGGGGAGCTACGAGGACAAGTACATATAATGGAGTATGATGCGGCAACAAAGGGATCAAGATCTGCATGAGTTGACAAATCTATTCCATACCCTGCGCACAAAGTTGGGTATCAAATATTCAAAGAAAATTTTGGTTCTCAAGTACCGTAGTTGTCTGCACAAATAAATTTAGGAGGAAATGGAGTTCGTCGACATCTCCTCACTCGGTACGACATACCGGTATGCTACCAATATTGAGAAGAAATTCAAATAGAAAAAGCAAGACTTTGGATCTACAAATCAACAATAAGAGAAAGGTGCCCCCAAACTGCAGAACAAAGGACAAGGCTAAGGCATGGTGACCCAAGATAAAGACAAGGCATGACAGCCTAGTTCATACAGACAGAAGGGAAGTTTTAGAATGAGCGCCATTAGAAGTGGTCCACATATTTGCAAAAATTTCATTTGAAAATAAAGTACAAGAAGGGTAGCACAAATAATGTTGCATAGTACGTCAGCTGGCCATCGATCATGGTGATAGCCATCGTGCTAAAATCTTGTGGAAACGAGACTTCTGATTGGATGCTTCTCTACAAGAGAGATCCAAAATTCAGCCACACATACAAGACACTCTTGGATGGCAACTGAGTTCCAAATTTTCACCTCCAGGATGCACTGCTATGTCACCTGAGACACCTTTTCCTTCAAGCGAGCGTGCTAAGATGATTTTGAAAGCACACTAAAGTTGGGTCACTTGGAATTTTGGGGTTGCGAAAATAGTGGCAGTAGTGCAGAAGTATTTCTATTGGCCAAACCTTCAACAAGATGTAGGGAAGTACATAAGATCTTGCACTGCCTGCGCCATTGCCAAAAAGACCATAAAGAAGCAAGGCCTCTATACTCAGTTTCCTACCCCTAGTTGACCTTGGGAATTCATCTCCATGGATTACATGTTGGGCCTTCCTTCTACTAAGCATGGCAATGCCAATGTTTTCGTGGTCATCGACAAATTCTCGAAGATGGCCATTATGGTAGCCTGCAAGAGGAATATCATAGCAGAATCCACTACTAAACTCTTATTTGAACAAGTGTGGGTACACTTTGGGATCCCACACTCTATAATATCAAATCAATATAGAAGGTTCCTCAGTACATTTTGGTCTAGCCTCTGGTCAATGCTAGACACTAAGCTCACCAAGTCCACAAATTTCCATTCCATAACTGATGGTTAGAAAGAGGTCATAAATAGGATGATCGTACACATTCTACATATGTACAACTCAAAGCATATAGGCACATGGGATGAGAGCCACCCTATTCACAACATAGCTATAACTGGGCCCTCCACAGCTCAACCGACCACAACCCCTTTTAGATACGCTTGGTATAACAACCACTCTGTCCCATTGACATAACCATGCCATTTGCAGCTACTCAGGCTGATTCGGCTCATGTCTAGTCTGAAGCAGCCAAGGAAAATAGATTCATCGAGCACATTCAGCATATTCGCTAACAGGTTCATGAAATATTGGACAGAGCCAATGCTAAGTACAAGCAGTGGCATGATCAACATCAGGTGCAACACAACTTCCAGGTGGGCGACGAAGTGTGGCTACATTTGCAGAAGGAGTGCCTCGTTGGACCCCACCGCAAGCTTCGCCCACTCCTATATGGGCCATAAACCATCACCAAGGATTTAGGGGCCAATCCATTCAAGCTCTGTATTCCACCATTCCTTGGTCTGCACCCAGTCTTGAATTTCTATTTCCTTCGACCCTACTTTCCACCTCTACTGGACATATCTGACATGGCAGAGAAACTCACACCAACAGATTTAAACCGAGACTACATGGAATAAGCCACACCTGATCAGATTATGGACACACAGATCAATAACACCCGCAATTAGAGGATCCAACTATATCGAGTTGTCATAGTAGGCCAACTCCTTCACCAGAGCAAGTGGCTCACCAAGGACCAAATTCAGCAGAAGTTTCCTCATCTCATGGGGGAACTCAATGCAATGGGGACCATTGATTCCTAAGAGGGGAGGAATGATCCAGGTGGATATTGGTGGCCATCCACCTATTCCGCTTGGACCCCCACCGTTGTTTCTTTTAGCTTTTTAGTTTCCATAGTTGTAGCACAATTTAATATTTTTGGCATTTTTTTGGGTCCTGAACTTCTGGAGCCATTTTGAGGACCGAAATGACATTTTTTGGGCATCAAACCTTTGGAAAATATGATTTGATTCCAGACTTGATGTTCACTTTCAACAATTGTATTCCTCAGATAGATATTTCTAACGATGTATCATATGTGCCAAACGAAGATATTATGCCAAAGTTACGACCTTAGGAAATTTATGTACCAATTTACCCCTACGGGGCCCATATTCTGGCGTTTCATCTCCTAGGGTTAGGTTTTTAGATGTAATGGTTTTCAATTATTTGTCAATAATATATAGGCCTTCGAGCCTCATTGTAACATAGAGTTCATAAGCCTGTAACCACCACATCTATTCTCAGAGATAAGCTACCAGTGCCCTAGCTAGTTTATTTCCATTATGTATGTAAACAAATTTTAGTTATTTGATATTAAAGAAATGAAGTGTTATTTCCGCTGCATATTTTTATTTATGGTTATATGCGTATTCTATTTCATTCCTTCATAAATTCGGATCAAGAATGATCAGGACTATTTGAATATGTTTTGTTAATTTATTTTTTCAAAAAAATGTGAAGTTGACATTTTTGGTTGATGGGGTTCTATGTGCAGCATATGTGAAAAAAATCCAGTGCATGATATCAAAAATAAGACTCCTTATATAATTTGGTATGGTCACATTCCTTTGGTAAGGCATCTAAAGTTTAGTTCCACCTACTATGTTGTTATTTCTAAGGAATAAAGAAGCAAGCTTGATGTATTGAGTTGGAAATTCATCATCTTATTATTTCATATACCACCAAGACATATGGTCTTTATGACAAGGCTGGCAAGAAATTTTTTGTTCTTTATAGAGACATAATGTTTCTTAAATTTTCTAAGAATAAAAATTTTGTTTAGTGACATATTGATCATTTGAATAGTTAAATCATGAAAAATCATATCCAAAATTTGATTATTATATTCCAAATATTCAAGTGGTTATCCATGTCTTGGATCAATCTATGGAATCTCTTTCTGAAGTATTGTCTCCCTGTCATGAAGTCCCATTCACTTCTTAAAATCAAGAAGAATCTTTGAGTAATGTTATTGGAAGGACTGGAAATATAAGTCTTGCTGTATCCCCATCTCAATCATTCGAATAAGCTATACCATCGAAGAAACACCACCCAAAATGGCTCACCAAAATTCTTGAAAGTGTTAATCTTGATGACGTAAACAATATAGAAACCATAGGTTTCACAAGAGAAGATGGAGGTCAGACACACACACACACACACACACACGCACACACACACACACACACACACATATATATATATTAATTAATGTAGAGGATATAGATTTTTCATATGATTTTGAGTTGAATTTATCTGCTAGTTTTGAACCAACTTCCATTAAAGAATATTCTTCTCATGATAAATGGAAATAAGTAATTCATAGGTAGTGTGATGATCTCATAAATAATGGAATATGGAAGTTAGTGGACCCTCCATTTTGAACCAAACAAATCTAACGCAAGTGGGTCCACAAGGTCAAGTAAAAATTAGATGCCTCACTTGATAAGAAAAAAATAAAGGCTTGTGGAAAAAGAATTTGTATATAAGGAAGGCATTAATTATGAAGATAATTATTCCCCCATAGAAAATGGCCATCATTAAGCCTCTCTTTTCCTTGGTAACTCATAATGGATGTAATTTTCATTAATTTAATGTGAATATTACTTTGTTGAATGAAAATTGAAATAAAATGTCTTCATTGTTCATCTTGAACCTTTTTTCGTGAAGGGGAAGAATTTTTTTTTGTAAACTTCTCAAATCCTTATTTGGGCTTAAGAAAACACCACAATGTTTGTATGAAAATTTAAGTAAGAATGTTATAGAATTGAATTTAAAACACTTTAAACTTGATGATTCAATTCTATTTGTTAAGAGTGTTAAAAAAAATATTCTATAGCCTGTGATTTATGTAGATAATGAAAACTATACTTAATCCATAATGAAAGAATCGAAGGACTTAGAGGTGAAAAATTTGGAACACCTTTACTATTACTTGGGCGTTGAAGTGACCAAACATCCAAAGTTTATGCTATAATCTAAAAATAAGTAAACTAGAGAATTTTTTAACATACTTGACTTCCTTGAATGCGATCCCTTTTCTACTCTAATGGAACAAAATATGAGGCTGACATTGAAAGTATGTAATGAATTTAATGATACAATAAAGTACAAACAACTTGTAGGAAGTCTTCTCTACCTCACCACTACTAGACTAGATATTTCGTTTGTTGTCATAATTCTTTCTAGATGTATGAAAAATAATTGTGAAGGACATCAATCTCATGGTAAAAGAATTCTAATGTACTTAAAAGGAAATTAATACTTAGGAGCCAAATAATCATAGGTGAATGACTTTAGCTATATTAGATATTTTGATTTAGACTTTGACAGAGACGAAGAAAATGGAGTATCTACTTCAGGCTATCTTATGAATCTTGGATTAAGAGATATATCCTATAGGTCATGAAAATATTCAGTCAAGTAAATTCCATTACATAAGAAGAATATGTGGAAGTAGCAGAAGCAAAATAGGGTATTTTGTGTCTCTTGAAGACTTGTAAGAGAAACAAGTGAATTCTACTCCTTTTTTCACTCACAATATCTCTACAATCAAGTTGGCCAAGAACCCTAGATTCCATGATTGAGCCAAACATATCAACCGAAATTATCACTTGACTAATATCATGTAGTGTCCAAGGCTACTTAACTAAGACATTATTCGAGAAATGAGAAAATTGTAGACATTTTCACCAAATCACTTGGAAGAGAAAAGTTTAAAAAATTGACAACGATGTTTAGGCTTACTAACCAACTTTTAAATTGCAGGTGTGGGAAAGGGGAGTGGGGGGTTCAACCCTTAATATTTGGGGGTTGTAATGTTAGACACCTAACCCTTAGGAATTTAATAAAGTTGTAAATATGTAAATATAAGAAATATATATGTTTAGAATAGGAAGAGAAATTTAACCTAGAAAGTTAAAAACAAAAATCATAACATCCTATATATGTATGTATATATATATATATATATATATATATATATATTTAAAAACTTACCTCACCTAGTCTAACAAATAAATTAGCATAAGACAAAATTAATAATTAATATAAATTATCTTTATGAATAATATCTTTAGTATTTTCCCCTATGGTGGTGGAATCAAAGGTGAATCGAGGAAAGCGAGGGGAATTTAATGCCCAACCCATGTGTTACGAGCATTGATGAAACGTGTTCAGAAGGTACCTTGGGATGGGAGACAAAAAATGATTCTAGAATTTGAAGGAATTACAAGAATTCAAGTTAATCCTTTGGAACGAAGTCCATTGTGCAGGGTTATGGGAGCTTGGGAATTAGGCAGTATTTTTGCTTCGGATGTGCAAGGTGGCCCTTGGTTGATTCTATCCCTGATCCTTCAAGATGTGATGAGCGTAATCAATATTGCACTTGGCTCAGAAGTGATAGATCTAGGCACGAATGGGAGCTGGAGAAACAAAACTTGGGACTCAAACTCGTGGTCATGTGTGTTTCCTATGAGCTCAAGTTTTGAAGCTTGACATGGGAGGAAATGCCTTAGCCAGGAATTGAGGAAACCTCTGTTGGAATTGTTAGTATTTCTCAAACTCCAAGTAATTTTCCTCTTTTTAACTATCATTTTGGTCTACAATTACAATGTTAGAAATTTTCTTGGTGTACATGTTAAGGTGGTACCATGGTTCTTAATTTTTACACCTTTATTTTTCATGGATACACTGAAGAGAGGGTCAAACCCTTCCTAGGCTATGAGGGCAAGTGTTGTGGTTAAAATCGAGGGAATTGACAACTTTGTAACTACATTTAACATTATGTCTTCCCACTTATTTATGAATGGTGTCCTTCCATCTAGGAAAATTTCAATTTTCAGAGAGTTCTGGGTGGTTTGGAGTGGCATATATTGGCATCTTATTTTCAATTATGAACATTTAAATTTTGTGGGGACCCATGGTGTCTCTAGACTGGGGGTGAGTGGTTGTGGTCTAAGAGTTGGACAAACATCTGGGAAAGGGTTCACCTCAATTTGGCCCTCTCATTCTATCCCACGGTGTTGTCACTGTTATGGTCTTGGGTTCACCCACTAGGGGTGGAATAATTGGAAGAACGAGAACATGGGGGCTTAGATGCAGGTTGGGCATAGGAAATGTGCCACCTGAGATGCTATTCAACATCAAAGAGTTTGTGTGTGGCAAGGTGGCAGAGTTGCAACAAAGAATAAAGAAAATTTGATAGATTTAGGAGAAGAGTTAGACTAGCAAGGTGTACATTATTCGGGCATAGCAGAGTTGCCTCCACCATATGATACATAGGAAATCCACCTTCACGACGTTACTCAACAAATGGAATAGATTGCTCGATATTTCCATGACAACCGAAACAAGATCATCGACTTTATGAATGATCTTCAACATAACCAGTGATGGATCACCTCGTTGCTTTGTGTCGAGGTCATAAAATAATTACAAATATGTTGGATCACTTGGAAGGTAAGATGGAGCATATTGAGGGACATGTGCACGAGGTGTTTCATGTGCATTCGCCACTGGAAACAACCCACATGATCGAGGGCCGGGGAACCCTGTTTTTGAAGGATGAATATTAATTGTATTTTTTTTTTTTTTGGGACCTTTTAGTTGTATTAATCACTTTATATGTGGTTTCGTTGTTTTATTTGTTGATGACTATGTTTTTCCAATGTTACTTTTTGGCCAATAAGTCAAGTAAGAATGAGGTTAAAAGTTTTTTTTGGGTTAAAAGCCCATCATAATATACGAATGTCATAAATTAATAGGAAACTAGATTTAAAAAATATATATTAATAATCAATAATTTAAAATATCATAATAAATATTTTTTTTTAATGTATAATAAATTAAAATTAAAATATACATGTGGTTTAGAATTAAGAAAAACTACGAATTCAAAATAAATGAAAAAATATAAAAAAGTGACATCTATATTTAAATTTGTTTTAAGCAGTAATTGCTCCAAACAGAAATATAAAGTTCATTTCTTTGGGTTAGGGACAAAAATTATAGTTTTTTATATAAAATTTTATAATAATATTTTAAATTAATATAAATAATATATTAGGATCTCTATAATGAATATGTTATAGTAAAAATGTAACATATGACAACAATTAGTTTTTTCAATTGAAAATAAATAATACATTTTATATAAAACGTTAAAATACATATTTTAATTTAATAAAGTTCAAATGAAGAGAATTGATACAAATCTTATCATTACCATGTTATTGATAATAAATGTAACAAATAAAAAATATAACAAAGTAATTTATAGATTCATTCTTTGAATTCATAGAAATTACAAAATTTATAATAAACATTTTAAATTAGTAAAATTATAAATTCAAAAAATTAATATTTTATTTTTATAGTTTTTTAAGATAAAAATATTAAATTTTGTTTAATTTTAGCATTTTTTGGAATCTAAGCTTGTGTGATCCATAATATAAATTGGTAGGAATTTTTTCGCTAATAATCACATACAAAAGAACGTGGTAGACGAGTTTCGAACCAACCAGTGTGGTTCATCATCAAGACTATGATGATGAAAAACAAAACTGGGTTCATCTCGACGGATACCCAATGCGACATAGAAAGCTTACCAGCAGTGGTCACGTCGCGCAACCGGCCCGCCATGGCACTCATTAAGCGACGAGAGCAGGTTACATGTTCTCTCCACTCCCCGCCATCTCCATCCACTGTGTTGTCTAAGTAAACCCTATTCCCATTCGACTTTACTGATTTCTCTTACACATTAAATGCGCGATGACACAATTATCTTCTACGTGGCGATAGATATCATATTCAATCTATATTTAATTCTTATATTTCAATGTTGCATAGATTTGTCATTGTTACCTCTCCACATCATTGAATTTAAGTGAAAGAAAATCTCAAACTCTGGGCACGTTGGGTTGCTTCTACAATAAAATGGTAGTTGTACAAGACTATTCAACATGTTTCCATATTGTCATAGAGAGAGAACTGTTCGGAAAGGTTTCTCAGCTCTGATGCTGTACTTTGGAGCTTGGATTTCCGATGGCTAGGGATATCTGTACATTCTCATAATGGTATTATTGTAATTCGACATCTTAACAGGGAACATTAAAATAAGGCTTCTATAATTGATCATCTTTTCTATCTTTTTGATTTTTCGATTGCTGGTGCATATATATATATTGGAAGTCTTAAGCACGTTCATGCATTTTCTCAAGTTAAACAGCCAATTTCCAAAAAATTTACAGATTTTTACGGGAACAGAAGTCGTGGTCCGAAGTGCAAATTCATGCCAAAATGGTTGTCATTTTCCCTTTGGACACCTTTCAAAATTAAAATTCACTGGTAAAATACAAATCAATTTTAAACATTCTTTTGTTTTAAACATCAATCTGATCAGAATCTTTAAAATTTTTGAAGTTCAGATCATCCGTGGATAGCATATATTCGGTCAGAATCACTGAAATTTTTAAGTTGGGATGATGAATCAATTGTGATGAGTTGGGGTTATGGGTGGACTCTTTGAAAACACAAATATTTTTAATTTTTCATATCTTAATTCATTATTATTTCATTATTCGTATTTTCATGGCTTACTTTTATTTTTATAACAAATTGATAATATGATATTAAAAATATATATATTTCTTTTTTTAAATAATTTAATTAAATATTAATTTAATATAAATTATAATAAATAAAATATTATTTAATTATATATATATATATGGTGTTATAAAATATTAATTTATTTATATCAAATATATATGGTGTTTATGATGTTGTAAAAATATCTCAACAATTCAACAAACCATATTTATCTAGTTGTTAAAGTAAGGGTTATTTCCAAGTCTCGCCTTTAACGTTTAGAGTATTACATAAATTACAAACTATATATGAAATTACATATAAATCACTACATATAAATCACATATGTGACGTGTGTTCATCACTACTCACATCCACTCTAGAATCTCGTAGAACTTGTTCTTTCTTTTACCATCTCTCAAACTACCACTTGACCTCCATTTCAAATATGATTTCCTTTGACCATCATTGATGAAATTTGTATAATTGATGCTTCTCTATCTTCAAAAGGAAAATCTCGATACTGGAACACCCTATGGACAAACCTCCATCTATCAAAATGTAACAAACTATAATGTTGATAGTCGTATATGTATAGGTGAGTTGTCTCGTTTCTCACACATAGAAATCTCATAAAGTAACTCGTAAGTGATACTCTTGAAGCCCAATGTACAACAACATCCATCAGCATATAATAGACTCATACAATCAAATTAGTGATATAGTCTCTCGACACTGAACAACTTCGAGAACCACTAGTTTAACTATATTCCTTTGTTTATTAGTTGGTTCTGCAACTTTTACAAAATAAAAATATAAAAAAACACTGAAACATACATGACTCATAGTTGTTTTAGAAAATTTTGAAGGGGCCTTTATCATCATCACTATCATAATCTGAGAAGTCCTCAAGATCGACCTCTAGTGAATATTCAAAAGTAGCCATATTTGTTGATTCTCTTAATTTTCAATTTATGAGATCTTTTGCACGAGCATTACAATTGAATGTTGTGTGTCCATGTCTTTGAAGGTAAAATCATTAGAATAAGTTCATTTTATTATTTATTTTTCCCTTGATAATAGTTCCATCTCAACACGTGAATTATGTTATGCATCACTTGTTTTCATCCTCGTTACTTGTGCTAACAATGTTACAATCATTTCATCTAGTGATCGAGAGGTTAATTCGCTTAATATGAAAATAACATTATCATACCGTGAATGAAAATTATTTAATAAGATAGCCTTAGCATCTTCTTCTTCTATTTTTCCGTAATTTCCTCCAAGTGCCTTATGAGTGAGCCTTACGATTGTATTTCAGTAGAATTGAAAATTTCGTATCGGTTTTCGCATCTTCTTCCGCGGGTGTTATACTTCTTCTGCATATTCGGTCTCTTCCACAGATCGGTCTGCATCTTCCGCAGGATCAACAGGGTATTCTTCTGCTGCGTCTATTGATTTAGGTTCGAACCAGAGTGTGGCCATACTCCCGCGGCAGCCTCGAAGGGGTTCTGCCTCGGATCACTCTCTCGTTTTAAAAATGATGCAACTTGTAGAGAACCCACATAAAAATTCCAAATGAATGCTACACATCCAAAAACTGTACAAAACGTCCATTTGGGTTGTATGTATGTTCACACAACACGACCATTACTTTACTGTCTAGGAGCTATCTTGATCCAAGAACTCATTGACCACAAAGTTCCTTCAAAATCAATATAATAAAATATCTTCACTAATGCCATAGACGATGCCTGTCTTTTTTAGAAACCAACACTGATTAACTAATAACTACAAATGACATTAGTTTTTTTTTATTATGATATGAACCAAGAACTTTAACTTCGAGCTGAGAAGGTAGCATTAATACGTGTTAAGTGCATGTCACATGATTTTTTCCATATGCACTTTCCATATTATTCTAATAAATACTCATCACCATAAAGTATATCAAAGTGGTTAAAAAGTCAGGAAAAATAGGCATGGATTTATCCTCCAAACTCGAGCTTCGTTGGTGACTCTCTTGATTCTATCCTAATATTTATGAATAGAGAACCTTATTATAGCGAGATATGAAAAGAACTGTAAAAAAAATTTAAAACAATTATTTAAAAAATAAATGAACTAAAAATGAATGGAAATTTTGTTTTACTAAATGATGAGGTTGAGTTCAAAGCTATATGACCTTTAGAGATCCAGGCTAAATGTGGTATAATATTCCTCTCTTCTTTATTTCTTACTTGTAAAAAAAACTGATCCCCTAACAATCTGACACTGAAAACTCTTTCTTCCAAGGATGAGTTTTACAATATAAATTGGAGCATTTCTAGGCCTTCGACATATTATGGAAGCAGACCGATTATAAAATCAAAGGGTCATGAAAGGGAAATTTTGTGTAAATAACCACACGTCCTAGTGTGTAATCCTTCATGAAAATGTATACCTATCCTAAAAAAGTTACAAAAGGCCCCAAGGATTATTACATCTGGTTGAAAATGATGTTGGTGGAGTGGCAGTTGGAGGGCACATGCTTGCATGACCTCAAGGAAAATATGGTGATTGTTATTACTTATTTCACACTACATATGCACACCCTTCGTCCTATCTTCTTGTACAGAAGGCCCATGGACATGGTAGTTTAGTTAAATGTTCACAAATTTATAGAGCTTATTAGTATGAGCCCAAAGAGAGGTGGTACAACAAGATGATCAACCAATACTGATCCAATGGAAGAGACAAACACATTCCCAATTGGACCCAATTTTTAAAACTCTACAGTCCTATCCATCAATTATGCAACAACAGATGATGGGAAATGACCCCTCCCCATAAAAAAGGTGTGATATTTGTTGCTATTTGTGATTTCCATCCATGCCTCCATTGTTACTGGTGATATCCTACACTTCATACACAATCGACTTGTCCACTTTATCACCACCACTGCCCTACTCACGGAAATTTTTGTGACCAAAAATGACTTGCAAGACTTCCTCATCCAACCCCTTCTCTTTATCTCTATTCATTTCTACGTCTGAACCCTTGTATGATTGTTTGTGACTCTCTCTCTTGTGGGAATCCCATAGAGTAGATCTTATGGTGGTGTGATTGAAATTGGTGTCGATCAGGAACCTTATTAATGTAAGATTAATACGAAGATGCTATAGAATTCTTCTTCTGAAAACCATATCTTATCGATCATCTGGTCCTCCAAAGAAGAGCACCACATTGTGATGTTCCACATTGGAAGGAGTCAACTGGATTCACTCCCCAATTGGCCCCTATCCACTAGGATTCCCACAAAGCATGGTGCGTTATCCAATACCCTCTAGCTCACTGTTTCAAATCCTGAATTTAGAGACTCTAGGACACCGTCAATGCACACGTATTTGTGGAAGAGGAGTATGATCATAGCGAACAGTTTTTTTTCTGAGATCACAAAGCGATGGTGGAGATATGACCTACAAAAACCACTCACCACCTGCGTTCAAGCTCACAATCCATGATCAATGAAGAGGACAAACACAAAATTATTTCCTTTTCCACATGTAACGTTTTTATTTGATGGAGGAGGTTGAAAATGGGAGATGGAGATTGGCTGGAATGAACAGTGTCTGCCGATCAACTTCATAGAGAGAACACCTTCGGTGTAATTAGTTTATATTAATATTAAACCATGGTCACATGTTTATTTTTAGGTTTTATAACATCTATCGTAGGGTTTATATACCCTTAGTTTATAATATTAATCCCTTGGGTTTAATATTATTCCCTTGGTTTTATAATACCTTATATTTTTAGTATTACTCCCTTAGGTTTATTATTTGTTTTGGTTTTTAATAGCAATCCCTTGGGATTATTAGTCTAAGGTTTTATATTTCTATGGTATAATATTTATTCATAGGGGTTATAATATTAACCCTAGGGTTTAATATAAATCCCTTGAGTTTAGAAACATTGTCAACCATGGTCCAATGTCAAATTGCGACAAACATTGTTTCAATATGAAAATCAACCATGGTCAGCAGATCATGATTAACCATTAGTCCACGACATCAAGTTGAGATGCAAAGATTATGCGAATATGAAAATAAATGATGGAAAACCATGGTAAACCATGGTTAGTCATGGAGTCGATCATTGTGACCATGGAAAAAAATGGTTAACCATGGTCCAACATTGCATTGTGACAAATATTGTCTTAATATGAGAATCAATCATGGTGAACCATGGTGAACCATGGTCCAACGTCATATTGTGACAAAGATTGTCTTAATATGTAAATCAACCATTGTCAACCATGTTTATTTTAGTGTTTATAATATTTATCATAGGGTTTATATACCTTGGTTTATAATATTTATCTTAGGATTTTATCATAGGATTTCTCAATCAACATGGGAAACCATGGTCCAATGTCTGCTTGTGACAAAGATTGTCTCAATATGAAAATCAACGATGGTAAACCATGGTCCAACGATCACATTGTGACAAAGGCATCTTAACATTAAATAAATCAGAAATTGTCAGCCATGTTCCATTATAACATTGTGACAAGAGGATTGTTTCAGTATGAGAATAAACCATGGTCAACCATGTTCAATGTCTCATTGTGGCAAATATTGTCTCAATATGGGAATCAACCATGAGTCGATAACCGTGGTCACATTGTGAAAAAGTTTTATATCGGTCCAACATCACATTGTGACAACCATGGCCATCCATAGTCAACCATGGTCCAATGTCGCATTGTGACAAAGATGATTTGAATATGAAAATACCACATGGTCATTCATGGTCAACCATTTTCAAACGTCGTATTGTGAAGAAGTTTGTCTTAATATGAAAATAAATTTTGGTTAACCATAGTCCAACATCACATTATGACAAAGATTGTGTCAATATGAAAATCAACCGTGCTCAACCATGTTTATTTTAAGGTTTATAATATTTATATTAGGATTTATATACCTTTGGTTTATAATATTTATCCCTTGGGTTTAATGTTATTATCTTGGGTTTATAATCATATTATTCCTTTGTGTTTATAATATTAATCCCTTAGGTTTATAATATCAATCCCTTGGGTTTATCAATCTAAGGGTTCATATTTCTAGGGTATAATATTATTTATAAGTTTTATAATATTAATCCAAGGGTTTGATATAGAACCCTCGAGTTTATAATCATGGTCAATCATGGTCAACCATTTTTAACCATGGTCTACCACCATCAACCATGGTCTACCATCGTCAACCATGGTCCAATGTCGCATTGAGACAAAAATTTCTTCAATATGAAAATCATCCATGGAAAACCATGGTCAACCATGGTTAGTCATGGTCAACCATTGTAAAACATGGTTAACCATGGCTAGTAATGGCCAATCATTGTAAAACATGGTCTAATATCGCATGAGAAATATTGTCTCAATATGAAAACTAATCATGGTCAACCATGGTGAACCATTTTTCAAGGTCGTATTGCGATAAAAATTCTCTCAATATGTAATTAAACCATGGTAAACCATGCTTATTTTAGTGTTTATGATGTTTATCATAGGGTTTATATACATTGGTTTATAACATTTATCTTAGGGTTTATCATATGATTTTCTTAGTATGAAAATCAATCATTGTCAACCATGGGTAACCATGGTCCAATGTCACATTGTGGCAAAGATTGTCTCAATGTGAAAACCAACCATGGTCCAACGTTGTATTGTGACGAAGGTTGTTTCGATATTAAAATCAATCATGGTCAACCATGGCCAATCATGGTCCAATGTCACATTGTGAAGAGATTTTTCTATGATATGAAAATCAACCATGGTCAGCCATGTTCCAACATCACATTGTGACAAATATTGTCTCAATATGGAAATAAACCATGGTTGATCATGGTAAACCATGGTCACATTCTGACACATATTGTCTCTTGGTCCAATGTCACATTGTGACAACCATGGTCATCCATGGTCAACAATGGTCCAACATCACATTGTGACAAAGATTCTCTCAATATGAAAATCAAACATGGTCAACCATTTTCCCACGTCACATTTTGAAAAATCTTGTCTCAATATAAAAATCAATCATGGTCAACTATAATCCAACCTCGCATTCTGACAAGGATTGTGTCAATATCAATATAAAATGTGGTCAACCATGTTTATTTCATGGTTTATAATTTTTATATTAGGGTTCATATACCTTGGGTTTATGATATTTATCCCTTGGGTTTAATATTATTCTCTTGGGTTCAAAATCCCAAAGGTTTTTAGTTTTAATCCCTTGGGTTTATGATATTTATCTTAGGGATTACATACCTTAGGTTTATAATATTAATCCCTTGGGTTTAATACTATTACCTTGGGTTTATAATACATTGGGGTTTTAGAATTAATTGCTTAGCTTTATAACATCAATCCCCTGGGTTTATCAATCTAAGGGTTCATATTCCTATGGTATGATAAGATTTTCTATTAATTCAAGGATTTAATATAAATCCCTTGGGTTTTTAATCATGGTAAACCATGCACAACCATGGTCTAATTTCACATTCTAATACATCTTGTCTCAATACGAAAATCAACTATCGTCTTCCATCGTCAAACATGGTCGAATGTCGCATTGTGACAAAAATTGTCTTAATATGAAAATAAACAACGGTAAAACATGGTTAAACATGTTTATTTTAGGGTTTATAAAGTTATATTAGTTTTTTTATACTTAGCGTTTATAATATTAATCCCTTGGGTTGAATATTACTCCCTTGGGTTTATTATTACCTTGGGTTAAAAATATTAATCCGTTGGGTTTATCAATCTAAGGGATCATTTTATTAGGGTTTAATATTATTCATTAGGTTTGTAATATAAATCCTTGGGTTTAATATAAATACCTTGGGTTTATCATCACGGTCAACTCTGGTCAAACATCACATTGTGATAAATATTTTCTCAATATGAAAATAAACCATGTTCCAACATCATAATGTGACAAATATTGCCTTGATATTAAAATAAATCATGCTCAACCATGATAAACCATGGTCCAATGTTTCTTTGTGAAAAAAATTGTCTCAACGTGAAAATGAACCATGGTTAACAATGATCAACAATGATTATTTTAGGCTTTATAATATTTATCTTAGGGTTTATATACCTCGAGTTTATAATATTAATCCCTTCGGTTTAATATTATTACCTTGGATTTATAATACCTTAAGGTTTTAGAATTAATCCCTTGGTTTTATTATTCCCTTCAGTTTATAATATCAATCCCTTGATATTATTAATATAAGGGTTCATATTCATAGGGTATAGTATTGTTCATAGGGTTTATAATATTATCCCTAGGATTTAATATAAATCCATTGGGTTTATGATCATGCTCAACCATGGTCAACCATGTTTATTTTAGGGTTTATAACATTTATCTTAGGGTTTTTATAACTTGGGTTTATAATATTTATCCCTTGGCTCTAATGTTATTCCCTTGGATTTATACTCCATTGGGTTTAATATTATTCCCTTGGGTTTATTAATCTAAGGGTTCATATTCTTAGGGTATAATATTATTCATAGGATTTATAATATTAATATTTGGGTTTGATATAAATCTATTGGGTTTATAATCATGATCAATCATGGTCAAACGTCACAATGTGACAAAGATTTTCTCAATATGAAAATCAACCAATGTCGCATTGTGACAAGGATTGTCTCAATATTAAAATCAACAATGGTAAAACATGTGCCAATGTTGCATTATGACAAAGAATATCTCAATATGGAAATAAACCATTGTCGCATTATGAAAAATATTGTCTCTTGGTACAAATTCACATTGTGACAACCATGGTCATTTATTGTCAACCATGGTCTAACGCCTCATTGTGAAAAAGATGGTCTCAAGATGAAAATAAACCATATTCAACCATGGCCAACTGTTGTCCAATTTCACATTGTAACAAATTTTTTCTCAATATGAAAAAAAATCTTGGTCAACCATATTTCAACGTCACATTGTGACAAATATTGTGTTAATATGAAAATCAACTATGGCCAACGATGGTCAAATATGTTTATTTTAGGTTTTATAATATTTATCTTAGAGTTTATATACCTTGGGTTTATAATATTTATCCCTTGGGTTTAATATTATTCCCTTGGGTTTTTTGTATTAATCCCTTGATTTTATAATATAATTCCATTGAGTTTATTACTCTAACTGTTAATATTCCTAGGGTATACTGTTATTCATAGGGTTTATAATATTAATCGTTGGGTTTAATATAAATCCCTTGGATTTATAATCATGGTCAACGATCGTCCAACATAACATTGTGACAAATAATTTCTCAATATGAAATTCAACCATGGTCCAACGTCACATTGTTACAAATATTTTATCCATATGAAAATAAATCATAGTCAACCATGGTACAACATCACATTAAATATGAAAATAAACCATGGTCAACCATGATTGTTTTAGGGTTTATAGTATTTTCTTAGGGTTTATAATATTGATTCCTTGGGTTTATAATCCCTTCGGTTTTTAGTATAAATCACTTGGGTTTATTATTTCCTTGGCTTTATAATATGAATCGCTTGGGTTAATTAATGTAAGGGTTCATATTCATAGGGTATAATGTTATTGATACATTTTATGACATTAATCTTTGGGTCAAATATGAATCCATTAAGTTTAAGAATTAACAATAATTAGTATAAATTATAAAAAACAATATTTATATTTTTTAATTATTATTATTGTTTATTAAAAAATATAATATTGTTTTATTAGTTGATTATTATTATTATTTATTAGTTAGTTTATTAAATATTTATTAATTATCAATTTGATTGATTAATTAATTATTAAATAATTATTATTATTTATTAATTAATTAATATTAGGTTTTTTTTTCAATCGAAAATCCTATTATATTATCAAGAACATACAGATTACAAAATGTTTCTCTGTTAGGTCCCTATACTACTAGTATAGTCCCTTATTGTTGCTAGTGTAACCCCCTTGTTGTTATTATTGTACCCCTGTAACCCCCATATTTTTATTATTGTGCCCTTACATTATTATTGTTAGGTCGGCTAGGATTACATTGTGGCCCCATGGACTCCTATATATAGAAAGGAGGTTTTGGTCATTTGAATCATCCAAGAACTGTTCATTTATGTGTTCTATTGGAGGTTTCCCCCTCGAAGTGGCTGATTTCTAAGGCATTGATCTCTCTTCTCTTCTATTTTTGGAACTGGTTTCATAATATTTGGTATCACAACTTTGGATTCTAGGGTTTCGCTTCTCCAAACAGGTCATCGTGGCATTTTCGCTATAAATTTTTTTCTACAAAGGTTCAGAAGTTGAAATTTTTATAGAACGAAGCTGAAATCCTCAGGAACGTCATGCATAAATTTCAGATCTTGGTTCATAAATTCTTCAGAGATATGATTTGTGCAAGTTAGGGATTTTTGCAGGCTCCTGAATTTAACCTAAACTTGTCATCGTTGCATTTTCACTATAATGTTTTTTCTAGAAGGGTTTAGAAGCTTAAATTTTCATAGAGCGAAG
Organism: Pinus albicaulis; assembly: GCA_034641835.2. Taxonomy (NCBI): domain Eukaryota; kingdom Viridiplantae; phylum Streptophyta; class Pinopsida; order Pinales; family Pinaceae; genus Pinus; species Pinus albicaulis. The sequence continues at coordinate 155,497,649 of CM076572.1, read as the reverse complement.
TTGAAATCTTAAGGAACTCCATGGAAACATTTTAGAGCTTGATTCGCAATATTGTCGGAGATATGGTCTCTGAAAGTTGGGGATTTTTCAGGCTCCTAAATTTCATCTCAAATAGGTGACCGTGCAAAAATCATCACAACTCTCTCTCTGAGCACTGGATTGGAATTCTGTAATAATTGGCCACAAGAACACAGACTGTGGTTTCTTCTATATCAATTTCAGAGCCGAAGGATGAAACAATGACATGTGGCAAGTCGTACAAGTTTTCTCTACTGAACCAGTCCATAATTAGGTCATCGTAAGAGATTGGGCATACCTTTGTTTTTAAGAATCCAAATCAAGTCATACTTATGGAATTCGAAAGAAGATTCAGAGGGTTACTTTAGGGCTGAATTTCAGATGTTGAAGATCCCAATTAAATGAGATAATTCAGTTTCAATATCGAGCTCCTCAAAATCAAGAAAAAAGTGTGTATTTTTTTCAAATTGCATAAGTCTTATTTGAAAAATTAGTTTTAAGTGATTCCAAAGGCCTATTGAGCACAGATATCAATATTTGGTTCTAAAATGCCTCCTAAAAATAATTCAAGACCCATTGAGCCCTCAGAGTATTCTACTATGTCTCATGAAGATGAATAATTGCAACATGATCTATCAAAATTAGAAGAGCAAGTGCACCAAACTTCGCTCTGGCAAAGAGCAAAAAAAAACGAAATGGAAGTTTTGAAGAAAGGCATGGAAGCAAAGATGGATTGTTTGAAGAATAATATGGATGGTTTGAAGAAAGGAGTGGAAGCTAAGATGGATGACTTGGAAGCTGGCATGAAAGCTAACATGGAAGATAAGATGGATGACATGGAAGAAAAAATGAAAGACAAAATGGAAAACATGAAGAATGATCTAAAAGTAGGCATGGAAGGTTTGACAAAGTTGATACAAGAAATGTTTCCTAATGGTGAAAAGATAGTAGAGCAAACTCATGATGAGAACAAAGTAAATGTTAATCCTGATTTCATAAACTCTAATGTTGGATGGAAGAACCACCATATTCCAAAGATGGGTATGAGGAATTTTGATGGCAAGGATCCCGTAACATGGATACTACAAATGGAGCAATATTTTGGTCTCAATAATGTGCAAAACACACAAAATGTACGCATTGCAACTTTACATTTAGAACAAAAGACATTATATGGTATTGATGGCTTTGCTCTCGTAAAAAAAATGTAACTTGGTCAATTTTTATGGAGGAAATGATAGCACATTATGAGGATACAAAGATCAACACCTTCTTTAGCCAATTGATAAATCTCAAACAAAAGGGTTTAGTGGGGGAGCACATTGAGGACTTCCAAAAATTGAATATAAGGGTAACTGATATTCGAGAGGAACACATGATTGATTTCTTCATAGGGACTTTAAAGGATAACATCCAACATGAAGTTCGCGTTTGGGAACCTGATTGATTAGAGAAGGCATTCAGGTTGGCAAGAAAAATTGAATGTAAAATTATGACGACAAGGAAGCCTATCACTAACATCTATAAAGATGGAAGTGTTGCTACTACTAGACTTCCACAAACTACAAGGTTGACACCACAAAAATTGGAGGAAAAAAGAGAAAAATGGATTTTCTACAGTTTTGATAGAAAATACACTAAAGGTCATAAGTTTGCTGAGAAGAAATTATTTTACATAGATTTTGAAGAGGAAGAAGAAAATGAACAAGAAACTTCAAAAGAAGAGGATATACACTAGGAACCAACCCTAGAAGAATAAGAAATGAGTCCAACCATATTGTGTAATGCATTGGTAGGAATTACCACTCCTCAAACTCTCAAGATAGAAGTAAATATCAAGAAGAAAAAGGTAATAGTGTTGATTGATTCGGGTAGTACCCATAATTTTATTCATTGCAAGGTAGCCAAGGAATTGAATTGTTTCCTATACCCAACACCATAATGTCAAGTTATGGTTGAAAATGGAGGAAATATAAATTGGTCTGGAAAATGCCATAATATCAAGCTAGCCATGGGGGAATATGTATTGAATAGTCGAATGATTTCCATTCCAATGGGAGGTGCTGATGTTGTGCTAGGAGTACAATGGTTACAATGTTTGGGGACGATAGCTTTTAATTTTCAAGAACTTTTCTTGAATTTTTTTCAGAATGAAAGGAAATTCAATTACGGGGTATCGCGGGGAAGCCATGAGAGATAATAAGCTCTAATCTCATGACAAATATTCTGAAGAATGAACAACGAGGCGTAATTTCACAACTATGCTCACTAGAAGTTCCAACATCAAAATCATCTATTTCTCCATATCTCCAAAATGTCTTGGAAAATCATTCCAAAGTTTTTGAAACTCCCAAAGGAGTCCCACCTATTTGTGATCATGATCATGCTATTCATTTGATTCCAGGAAGTGTTCCTCCAAACATCAAGCATTACAAATATCTTGATGTCCAAAAGAGAGAAATTGAACATATGATTGTAGAAACGTTAGAGGCTGGTATAATTCAACCTAGTTAAATTTATTTCACTACTCCAGTAGTATTGGTGCACAATAAGGATGGATCATGGCGCATGTGTATGGATTATAGGGAGCTCAATAATATCACTATTAAAGATAAATTTCCCATTGCTGTGATTGATGAATTATTGGATGAATTACATGGAGCAGTTTATTTTACTAAGTTGGATCTTCATTCAGGATATCATCAAATTATAATGAAGAATAAAGATATTCTGAAAACAACATTTCGAACTCATGAGGTCATTATGAATTTTTGGTCATGCCTTTTGGCCTTACCAATGCAACTTATACATTTCAAGGGTTGACGAATTCCATTTTAAAACCCTTCCTTACAAAATTTGTGCTAGTATTTTTTGATGATATACTAATCTACAAAAGGTCTTGGAAGGATCATGTTCAACATGTTGATAGGGTGCTCAAACTATTGTAGGAGAAAAAAATATATGCAAAAACAACGAAATGTTTCTTTGGACTACAAGAGGTGGAATATCTAGGTCATATTGTATCTCATGAGGGTGTTAAAGTAAACCCTAAAAAAATTAAAACCATTAAGGAATGGAAAGTCCCGATACCATAAAGCAATTGCGCGGATTTCTTGGGTTAACAGGGTATTATCGCAAGTTTGTTAAGAATTATGGGAGAATAGAAGCACCTCTAACAAAATTATTGAAGAAAGATGTATTTTCATGGACTCCTGAAGCAACTAAGGCCTTTGAACATCTTAAAGAGGCAATTTTCCTAGCACTAGTATTAGCTATGCCAGACTTCGCAAAAACCTTTATTGTGGAATGTGATGCCTCAGGAAATGGAATTGATGATTTTTTAATGCAAGAAGGAAGACCCATTTCTTTTGAAAGTCGTCTAATGAAAGGAAAGTATTTAAAAAATGTTGTTTATGATAAGGAAATGTTGGCAATACTACGTGCACTAAACAAATGGTGACCTTACCTAATGGGAAGACACTTCAAGGTAAAAATGATCATGATAGTCTTAAACAATTTTTGGAACAAAGAATATCTTCAGAAGAGTAGAAAAAATGGGTCACAAAGATGTTGGGTTATGACTTTGAAATCATCTACAAAAAAGGGAAGCTAAATGTTGTTGCAGATGCACTCTCAAGAAATGATGAAGAGGTGGAAGAATTTCTTTGTGCCATTTCTATTATCCAACCATATTGGATAACCGAAGAAAGGGATGAATGGAAGAAGGACGAAGAAGTGTGGACACTCATTCAAAATTTGAAACACGATCCCAGTACATCTGATACATTTAGTTGAAAAAATGATTCCTTATGGTACAAATATCACTTATATATTTGCAAGAATTCCCAACTAAAACAAAATATTCTTTTGGAATTGCACACTTCTCCTTTAGGAGGACACTCAGGAGTTTTAAAAACTTGCCACAGGGTGAAGAAAGGTTTTTCTTGGGATGGCCTTCAATCGGATATTCAAAATTTTTTTGCCGAATGTTTGGTTTTCTAGTGAAATAAATTTGAGACAATTAAGATCCCAGGTCTTCTACAACCTTTATCCATACCAAGTCAACGTTGGGAGGAGATTTAAATGGATTTTATCACAGGTTTACCTAAGTCCGAAGGAAAGAGTATCATCATGGTGCTCGTTGATAGAATTATAAATTATGCACACTTCTGTGCATTATCTCATCCATTTAAAGAAAGTAAAGTTTCTACTGCATTTATGGAAACAATTGAAAAGCTACATGGAAACCCGAAAATTATTGTAAGTGATAAAGATCCCATTTTTAATGGAAATTTTTGGACGGAATTATTTTATTGTTTGGGTACTCAACTAGCTCATAGATCATCTTATCATCCTCAATCCAATGGTCAAACTGAGATAGTGAATAAATGTTTGGAAGGATATCTTTGTTGTTTTGTATCTGATAAGCAAGCACAATGGGTCAAGTGGTTACCTCTTGCTAAATGGTGGTATAACACCTCCTTCCATACTACAACAAAAATGACCCCATTTATGTTACTTTATGGATATCATCCACCATCCATCACATTATCTTTAAGGGAAAATTATAGGGTTCAAGCAATGGAAGATCACATCGAGCATCAACAAGAAGTTCTCCAACTCTTAAAAGATAACCTAAATTTGGCACAAAATCAAATGAAACAACAGGTAGATCAACATCACACCGAGAGAATTTTTGGTGTAGGAGACTGGGTATTTTTACATCTACAAGCATACAAAAAAATGTACCTCAAGCAATCTAAGAAGGATAATAAATTATCACCAAAGTACTATGGTCCTTAGATCTTGTTGCAAAATATTGGTACTATGGCATACAAATTGGAGCTTCTTGCTTCCTCACGAGTGCATCCAATTTTCCATGTTTCATGCTTAAAGAAGGTTATAGGGGATAAAATTCTAGTTCAAACAATATTTCCAGAACTTTATGAGGAAGGAAAAACCATATTTGAACATGAAGCAGTCACGGAAAAAAGAACTCGACAGCTGCAAAATTGATCAATTTCATAGTATCTCATCAAATGGAGGAACTTACCCACTGAAGATTCTACATGGGAGGATGAGAATTTTATACAAAAGCACCTGGAGCTACTCAATCATTGAGGACAACACGTTTTTGAAGGAGAGGAGCATGTTAGGTCCCTATATTACTAGTATAGTCCCTTATTATTGCTAGTGTAACCCCCTTATTATTATTATTGTACCCATGTAACCCCCATATTGTTATTATTGTGTCCTTACATTATTATTGTTAGTTTGGCTAGGATTAAATTGTGGCCCCATGGACTCCTATATATAGAAAGGAGGTTTTGGTCATTTGAATCATCCAAGAATTTTTCATTTATGTAATGTATTGAAGTTTAACCCATTGAAGTGGCTGATTTATAAGGCGTTGATCTCTCTTCTCTTCTATTTTTGTAACTGGTTTCATAACATTCTCAATGACTCCCCTGACTTCAATCCAACTAGATTTGTTAGATAGGAGAGTTGAAGTATGTAGAAAATGTTCCCATTGAACCTATGAGCATCCTATCATGGAGGTGGTTGAGGAGGCTGCAAAGAGGCACTGCAAATAGATTAGATATTTCATGCATGTAGAATCAATAAGCTTGAATCTCACCTTCGACTCATGCAGGATATCATTAGTCTAACACTGGCTCTAGCAGATGTTAACCAACTGCTCCAAAATATCATTATGAAAGAGGTGGATGTCGTTCATGTATGCCACAAGCTCATTCCCATCCTCATATCTATGATCCCTGATGATATTCAAGTTACCTTGGATTCCTCTCAGCTTCTATGCAATTTATTCCAAAGTTATTGGCATAACCACGTAGCCCGAGGAGCAACCCTATTCTTGAGATACCTCCCTCACATTCTCACTACCTGTACGAGGCCATCCCAACTAGCGAGGCATAGAAAAAATAACGTTAAAGTCCTGGAACTAAAATTCGCATATGAAAACAAACTCCACAAATACTACCCCCCAAGAACCCAAACAAGATACACACGGGCCAAAAAACAAGGAGAGGGTAAAAACACCACAACATGACATATCCCATATTAGATAGGGGTGCCAGTAGCCTTGGAGGACCTAATGAACCTCATCCATTCAAAAAATTAGTATTCAAATGAAGAATTACATACCAACCCTGTCTAGATTATTTTTACATTCTGCACAAAGTTTCCAAATAGGGACCACTGTGATATAAACTTAGCCCTTAAACGAAACCCGCCTAGGGTTGAGTCCAATAGAGGCCTGGACAGATGACACCCTATACTCTAGAATAATATAAAGATTGAATTCAATTGAGACAAAGAGGAATCCCCACCCAGAATTCGTTGGGCACACCACCTCCTCCAGAAGCTAAAATTACCACAAAACAACTTTGCAATATGCATGACCCACGAGATTGGGTATCAACCATAAAACTAAAACCTTGAGGCCAGAAAATCACACAACTGCAACTAGAATCAAAACACCTCCAAAAAAAATATGCATAAAAAACCACACCGAGATAATAGGGGATACTTGAAAGCCACAAAACCAGGGATAATTTTAAGGATGGAAAATTATCTTGAAGTTTAAAAAATTGGCGAATCTCACTAGTCCCAAATATGAAAACTATAAAATGTTTATTGATGTATTTGTAAAATTATTCAAATTTATAATGATATTATATATATTGTCTATATAATGTTGGCGATTTTTAACATAAAATAATTTTAGATTGTAAAATTTAGGCGAATCATTTATATATAGAAAAATGGAAATTAGCGAATCTTTTCTTTGGAAAAACCATGGAAAATTAACCCACCTGCGAATATTAGCCCCTAAAATTTTCCATGCACAAAATGCGAGACTAAGTGAGGCGTTGCTCCACTGGCAGGAGCTAGAATTTGCGCTCTCAAGCCCAAGCTGGAGAGGGAGGCCTGAATAATAAATCAAGTGGACTTCAGGGTTCTGTATGAATGCCTAAGAGATAGCCAAGATATGAATTGTCGCATTAAGGGTTGCCACAACTTGGCACTGGTTGTTTAGCATTCGAGTTGAGCTTGCATGATGACCCTCATTCAACCTCACAACCATTCACTCCCCGCTCATCTCTCTATTCTCATCAACCTTCCCAAAATTATTGAGTCACATTATAATGATACCCATCAAATCTAGAATGATCAAAGGATGATATTCACGTACCATAAGGCTAGTCATTATGTGGAGGATTCCCACCATGTGTGAGGGGGGGAAGCCCCGAGGCCAGGTGACCCAGTGTCTGTACACCCCAATTGGGGGAATTTTTGTCTTCATTAATTAGCCGAGAGAGAGAAGCCATTTCACCTAGATCTAGGTCAATTGATCTCAAAGATGAATTCCACCTCTTGGTTAAGTCCTTACGTATTTCTGAGGTGCCCCAATTAGCTAATCAGTAAAAAACCTTGTTACCAGTTCTCAAGGAGTGAGTTGTGATGACATATGAGAAAATATCTATTAATGTATTTATCCACCCTAATTGTGACTCCAATATACAATTGCGCATGATCTTATATGGGGGATAATCATCGACTAATTTTTGTTCCATATGGATAACAATTTTTGAATCACCAAAATTTTAAATCTTTGAGCATACTATTCTTTGACCAGTGAGCTAAGAAAAATTGTTGGTTATGATGGCAAAATATCCTTAAAATATACCCATTGGGGATCCAGATGAATCTTGAATAACCCCACAAAAACCTGATGGGCCTAGGTTTCCTTTAGAGGCCCCATCAAAGTTAATTTTGGGAAAACCCAGAGGGGTTTAATGAAGACTGACGAGGATCTAGTTGTGATGTTGCATGAAGATAGAGTAGGAAGATATATCATTTAGGGATACATATTGAGAGCATATAGAATGGATGCTTCAAACTAATCATCTTTCTAGTCCTCATCACCCCATTTTTCTACTAGAATGGTGTCACAAATATTTTGTCTTACATTCTTTCATTTAGAGATAATTGAAGGAATTTTATTTTTGAAGATCACCCTGTTTATTTCTTTCCAAATATTCCAGACGAATAATCCCAGTAAAATTATCCATGCTCTATTTTTGATTGGGTTCTTGAATCATGATTGCCTCCAATTGTCTATCATTGTAAGTATGTCGACTTTTTCTTAATCATTTGGTCCAAAGATATATATAACCTCTACCCACATAGCTTCCGAACCAAGAATTCACTAAATAAGTGGTCCATTGTTTCTTCAATTTTCCTGCACAACGTGCATTAGGATGGCCCACTTTACCCATTTTTTATTATTCAGGCCTAAGTCAAAATATGTTTGTGTCCAATGAGCCAGAGAAAGTGGGATATATTCTCACATATATTCAATTTCCAAACTTTCTTCCATAATATTTCACATGCCACGAAACTAATATTTATATTAATGAGGTAGTCCTACCTAATTGAAAGAAAACTACCTAATTGAAAGAAAATGTGAAGTCTTATATCCCCATCTGAGCTTATCCAAGGCTTGGGATATAGTGATGCGTCACTCTTGCAACAGTTGATTCAAGGTGGACCATTATTCTTGGGACCCCTCTATCTGCCTGTCCCATTCTGTTTTGTGACAGTCACCAATATTTTTTACCCGGGTCATCTCTCCAAAATTATTCCACTCTTTTAATAATTTATTGGTCCAGTGTCATTTTTATTTCTTGAATTTTACTATTATGATCTAGTCGGTTAAGTTGCTAGCATGAATCTTCCTAGAAGAGGGCAAAGGATTTGTTCCAAATTTTCCAAAATAAATGGTCGCAGATGAGGTGGCTATTGCGGTAGGCCAAATTCCAAAAGGCTTACCCTACAGGTTAAGGAGGTTCATAAAGGAGAGTGGCTTGATATGTTCCTTTTCCATATTTATGAGCCCAAATGGGTTCCCAATTTTTTGTGCCCCCTTGAATCCACCACCACCACAACTTGGCGCCCATGACCACATTTAATTCCTCTAGGCCACACAATCCCAATGCTAAAAGACTTTTGGAAGTAGATATTGTTCCAAGATACAAGAGGCCATTTCCTTTCTAAGCTCATGCCTTCCCACAGGAACTTGCAGAAGATTGAGATCTTGTATTTATATATGAATTTGAGCACTGGAAGGACCAGAAGTTGATACACCAAGATGGAATTAAGGACTTCTTTGAGAAGAGTAGCCTGGTCGTCTAGATTGGGCACCCAAAAATTCCAATTCGATAATTTTTTCATTATCTTATTAAATATTTCCCTCCAAAATGCTATACAAAGAGGGTTGGATACCAAGGGAACTCCCAGGTTTTTTGTGGGAAGAGTATCAAGATAAAAATGCAACACGAAGGCTATATTATTTTACAATGGCCTAAGAGTGTTAAAGAAATATAAATGGGACTTTTATTTGCTTATAAACATACCCGAGGCATCTTGGAATTCAAAAAGGATCCAATCCAGAGTTACTAATTCCTGGATAATGGGATCACTCTAAAGAAAATTATCTCCTACAAATTGTTGATGGGTCATAGTTATATCTATACCTAGAATATGGAGTGCCTTTAACTCATTTCTTCATGTAGTAGTGTTGATTAAATAACCCAACACTTTAGTTGCAATGATAAGTAGAAAAGGGGATATTTTTCCACCTTATCTCAACCCTCGCGAAGACTAGAATTTGGTTGAAGGAGCACCATTGAGAAGGATTGAAAATAATGGAGTATATATTAGAGAAAAAATCAAGTAAATCCAGTTCTCTTTAAAACCAAACGCCTTCAAAACTGAGAGAAGGAATTGGCATATTAGACAATCATAGGCTTTTGAAACATCTAGTTTCACCATCATACCAGGTCTCTTACTGATCCTTATATAATGAATGAATTCGGGGGTGGAAACAATGTTTCCAATGATTTTCCTTTCCTCCATGAGTCCATATTGTTCCAGGCTAATGATTTGATGCAAGATCGAATTCAAACGACATACAATAACATTAGATATGATATTGTAAATGCTGTTGAAAAGGTATATTAGTTGGAACCCACTAGGATCACTGGTAGCATTGGATATCAGAACAAGGATGAGGAAAGTAGCATTCAATCCAGACCACACTTGGCGATGCCTATGATATTATTCCACTAAATTGATGATTTTAGGCCGCATGAAGTTTTGACACACTTTTCTGAATTCTGAGGTGATGCTATCTGGGCTTGGGGATTTCTTCATAGGAAGATCCTTTACTACAACTTCCACTTCTTTAGTGGTTATTTGATGCATTAGAGTCACATTGTGTTCCTTCGTTACAAGGTGAGGAATGCATTTAGTTACCGATTCAATTTCCTCTGGTCTAGCATGTTCTTCTTCTAACAATAGAGTAGAAAATAAGGATATCAATTCCTGCTCCGTATCTTCATGGTTTTATATCTGAGTCCTCTCCCTTGAGGCGAGATACATAATTATATTGTGTTGTCAATGGATAATCATAGAGTGGTGGAATAATTTTGAATTTATTTTGCCCTCCCTCAACCATTCGATTTTGGATTTTTGGCAGCACATGCATTCTTCCTATTGTTATCATTCATCGAGGTTGGTTATTAATATTTCTTCTTCTTCTATCAGAGATTCAAATCTCCCTTTCTCAATGATTTGGGTTTGGACTATTTCCATTTTTTCCTCAAGTTTTCTCTTCTGCTCAAATATATCTCCAAATTCCTCTTTATTCCATATTTTGATCCAAAAATTAATGGCCTTGAGTTTCCTCTCGAAGGTTTGTACATCTTTGGTCCCTTTCTTACCTCCAATTCTTTCCACCATACTTACAGTTTCTCCACAAAGCCTGGATGTCTGAGCCAAGATCCTTCAAATATAAATGGTCTATTTAGGGGAGGATATTGGATAGCAATATCCAAACATATCGACCAATGATATGATCCTAAGGCAGACATGATGGATGCTTCAATTAATAGGTCTCGCATGATCATATCCACCAAGATGAGGAATCTATTGAGACACCTAGCGATCTATTGATGTCCTCCCCTTCAATTTTTCCTTTTATTAATCCCCTTCTTTGTGGTGACATTGGCTATCTTTAGCGCATCTATTGTATATTAAATGTCTCTGAGATTGGATAAAACTTCATGACCTCCCCTCTCTTTTCTTCCAAATTGTAGATCATGTGAAATATCCCCAAGGATCCATGCTTTGTGTGGAAAGCATGTTCTAAGCCCAATCAACTCTTTGAGGAATAAATATTTCTCCTATGGGGTAGATTATACCACCCTTAATAAAATCCATTTATCTATCCCAATATAATGAAAGCACCCCGATAAACTGAGATAGGCTCCTATCTAGTGTTGGAACACCACAGTGTTAGGGTTCTATAAAACTACGATCCCTGCAGATACTTTATCGCATCTAGCACCATGACTTCACTATCTCTCCAGCAAAGTTGGCTCAGCTCCTGGAGCTTATCAACAACCATTTATGTCTCCTACAAAAATACAATGTTCGATTTTACCTTTTTTTTTTTTTTTAGATAACAAAGGTTACCTTTACTATTCAAGCCTTGTATGTTCAATGAGACCATTTTCAAAGGGTAAGGGTAAGGGTATGAGGGAAATAATCCATCAAATTACCCATTTTCCTTGAGTTTAGAAAAAAATCTCTCGATTCTTAGATTGCCTCCTTCATCGAGTTTCTACCCTTTTTTCCTTTCTCCGAAGAACCCTCTTTTGTATATGTGACGGTAGCTACTCCTCCTTCCTTGTTTAGAACCTGAGATCTATGATCCTTGTCCAGTCTTACCAATCGAGCACACCATAACCAAAAAATATTGCTAAAGAGGATTAGCTGATTGGAGGGGATATCTTTGACATCATCTTTCATACAGACCTGAAAGAATTCGAGCTTTGTTCGCTCATTCAATCAAAACCTATTATTTTTTTCTTCAACTTCGAGGAACTTTCTTATGTGGATGAGGATCTCCTTAAGTATCCAGCCTTCTTCCAAATCTTCGGGTGTTTTATTTTTTGGTGTCAACTTTTCTACATTTCTATATCCTTGTTTCTCCACTTCCATTGCTTGGAGAGAAAATTTTGTGGATGGTTTGACAAGTTCTTCTATTGTTTCCAGGTTCTCCAAAACTGTAAATGGATTTTCATTCCCAAATTTTGGGGGTTTGGCCTTTTCTTGTGGTGGAGCCAAATCAAGTGGCAAGGGACCCAAAAAAGAATTAGGTTGAGGAGGTTGAGTACAGAATGGGTGATTACGCCTAACACCTACTTATTGGAATCCTTCCTCGTCCTTCTTAACCACATTATGTGCTTCTTCAGCTATGGTGAGTGGGAATTCCCGAAACAGGTGGCCATACTCATGACATCTACAATACTTGAAATGCAGATGCTCATAAGTGAGCAGTTGAGTCCAGATGGAGTCATGGGACTCTAAATCTATTGACTCGAGGATAGGATGATAAATATTCATGTGCACACATATTCAGGTATACGTTGTGTGTCATCTTCTCTTTATGATTTCAAAGATCTTCACATAATCACCCTCTACATTGCCAATCCCTTCAAGCATGTCTGGTTGCAAAAAATCCTCCAGAATGGAGAATAAATGAACCCAGACTGAGGCCACCTGAAATTGTTCTTTCTTCGGGTTAAAACATTCCTCTGAATATCTCATGAACAATCGAATTTTTTCATGAAGTATGGAGCATTCTCAAAGATTCATTTTTTGTCTTCCATATCTGCAAAAACAATTGTGAAGAAACCCTTTCACGCAATTATAACTCCACCAGTCCTTCGGGATTCCATTTACACTGGATCCATTGGACAATTTCTTGTTCCTTTGGCGAGATTCACATTAGCTTACAGATAATGGCATGCTTTTTCATGTACTGGCGAGATTTCTATAGCATGTTGTTTGGCATTACAAACTTTAGATTTTTCATGGTCTTTCGGAGGCATCAGCTAAGCCGACATGCCTGCCATTTCATACTAATTACTAGAGTCTCTTCTGATGTCGGGGGATCAAATCCAGGACTAGTCGACCCGGTTCGAAGAGTGCTTCTCCGACTAACTGCATCACAAAAAGATAAATTAATAATGAATAAATGAATTATTCATTAAATAAGAATCAAAATAAATGAATGAATTATTATTAATTAATAATAATGTTACTTTTAATCAACAATAAAAATAACAATATTAATTAATAATAGTAATAATACTCATTAATAATAAAAATCATATTTATTTATTTTGTAATAACAATAATTATCTTAAAATAATAATAATAATAATAATAGAAGATAATTTTGTATTATTTTTATTATTTTTATTTTTATATATTTATTAATATGAATATGAATATTACTATTTGATCTATACCATTAAAGTATGTTAATTTTTTTCAACCAGATTTACTCAAGTGATTGTGAATGTGATTAATATACCCTTTAAGTATGTATTTATCACATTTACTAATATAATTATGCTAATAAAATAAAGATAAAGTTATGCTAGTAAAATAAAATAAAAAATAAGTTTATGCTAATAAAACAAAAATAAATTAAGATAATTAATAAATTGAAAATTAATGTTTTTCCTTAAAGTGCCACCTATAATCCCAACTCATCACAATTGATATATAGAATCCCAACGTAAATATTTTAGCGATTCTATCGGAATTTATGTTTTAAATCTCACCATGGTTGAACCATCCGTCGAGATCCATTGATCATCTCGAGTTAAAAATTTTCAAAGCTTTTGATCAAATTGATTGTAACATCCCTCGAGCCCACATATTAAAATGGATTACGATTCTTTTTGGAAAGATAATTCTTATTTACCATGTTTACCAAACCAAAAATTTGTTATATTCTTCAGCATTGAACTTACGTTAAGATCCATTGATACCAAAAAGTAATAATAGTTTACTTTACGGGTTTGAATTTCATGCTTTAATAAAATGAAATATGGTGGTAATTTATATGTTGGAATTTACTATTACTAGCAATTGCACCAGATGTTGCAAAGGAAATGCCGTAAGGTGATATCATATAATTTTAACTTGTGATTTTTTGGTAACTATTGAAAGACAAAAACATATCAACAAAAGGAAAGTACCATGCAATGATGAAATCTTACAATACTGCTTTCTTGAGGCTTACAATTCATGATTCCTATGTTCAAGTTAAATACATTGTCTAATTATGCCAGCATGATAACTTATGATTTTTTGACAACTATTGAAAGACAAAAACATATCAACAAAAAGAAAGTACCATGCACCTATGAAATCTTACAATACTTATTTCTTGAGGCTTACAAATCATGATTCCTATGTTCAAGTTAAATACATTGTCTAATTATGCCAACATGAATGCCTCATAAATAAAGAAATAGATCATGATTTTCTACCTTCGAAATTAGAGGTTGTTTCAATACAATTCCTCCATATTTCTTCTTGATCACTGTCATTGATTTTCATTTATATTTTTAGTGTTTGTTCTTACTGAATGAGAAAAAAATAAGATATATGATGAAGAAGATAGTTGTGAACATGCGTTTGTGTTGAAGCAGAGGGGAAAATAAATGCAAAATTTTCATCATCAAAGAGACAAGAGATGAAGCCAAAGAGATCACAACTTCAAAGCATAAAGTAGAGGAAACTTGAACCTAGGTATCAAATGCAAGTGTTATTATTGTGAAAAAATTAGTCATTATGAAAAGGATTGTAGAAATGAAGTATGAATTTTCGAAAAATAAATGCAAAGTTTTCATCATCAAAGAGACAATAGATGAAGCCAAAGAGATCACAAATTCAAAGCATAAAGTAGAGGAAACTTCAACCTAGGTATCAAATGCAAGTGTTATTATTGTGAAAAAATGAGTCATTATGAAAAGGATTGTAGAAATGAACTTTGAATTTTCTCATGTAAAGGGTGAAGAGAAGAGAGATTGAGAAGAGAGATTCATGACACGAAAAGAATGAGTAGAGATTCATGACACAAAAATGATGAGTGGTTTTCCTAATTGAATGATAATAAAATTTACCAAGAGACAATTTCTTCAAGAGATGAGAAGGTATACATGGTCAAAAGTGAAGGAACAAACCCAATGAAAGTGCCTAATGGAGGTGTTAAAGATGTGGAGAAGAAATTTAGGCTTAATATTTTCATAGTTTTATTAAAGAAAAATTTGCAACCTAATTTGTGATTAGAATTATGCATGTCTGTATATATATATATATATTTAAATATATAAAGATTTTTTTTTAAATATATAAAGATTTTCCACCAACATATAATAGGTTTTTTTATATTTTTACCTAATCAAATTAATTGGGTCCCAAATTTTCTAAGCTATTAGTTATATATGAGGAATTAGTTAGTATAAGCCACTCATTAAAATACCACTAATTTTTAATTAAATAATGTAAATTTATGTAAGAAAAGGAAAAAGTATTTACTACCTCTACAATTTTTTCTCAATTTTTTGATTATTTTGTAAATTAGCATATTTATTTTTTAGAATATATAAAGATTTTTTTTAAATATATAAATATTTTCCACCAACATTTAATAGGTTTTCTTATATTTTTACCCAATCAAATTAATTGGGTCCCAAATTTTTTAAGCTATTAGTTATATATGAGGAATTAGTTAGTATAAGCCACTCATTAAAATACCACTAATTTTTAATTAAATAATGTAAATTTATGTAAGAAAAGGAAAAAGTATTTACTACCTCTACAATTTTTTCTCAATTTTTTGATTATTTTGTAAATTAGTATATTTATTTTTTTAAATATATAAAGATTTTCCACCAACATATAATAGGTTTTCTTATATTTTTACCTAATCAAATTAATTGGGTCTCAAATTTTTTAAGCTATTAGTTATATATGAGGAATTAGTTAGTATAAGCCACTCATTAAAATACCATTAATTTTTAATTAAATAGTGTAAATTTATGTAAGAAAAGGAAAAAGTATTTACTACCTCTATACTTTTTTCTCAATTTTTTGATTATTTTGTAAATTAGTATATTTATTTTTTTAAATATATAAAGATTTTTTTTAAATATATAAAGATTTTCCACCAACATATAATAGGTTTTCTTATATTTTTACCTAATCAAATTAACTGGGTCCCAAATTTTTTAAGCTATTAGTTATATATGAGGAATTAGTTAGTATAAGCCACTCATTAAAATACCATTAATTTTTAATTAAATAATGTTAATTTATGTAAGAAAAGGAAAAAGTATTTACTACCTCTATAATTTTTTCTCAATTTTTTGATTATTTTGTAAATTAGTATATTTACTATTCATAGAAAAACTATAATTTTTCAATTGAAAAACAAAAATATTCCGAAAAATTACAAGTGTTTAAAAAGAGAAAGATTAAAATTAGAGATAAAATTGTTTTATTTAAATAATCAATAAATATAAAACTATCCAAACATACATGCAAATGAAAAAAATACAAATATTCAATCATACCACATAAGTTACAATACTATAAATGGTAATTCAATTCTATTTTTAGTTGCACAATATACTAACATGCGACTTTAAAACCCCATGAGAGAATAAAGTATCCTCTGAGAAATGAAATAAAATATAATAATTTATATAAACAATACGAAACAACAATAATATTAAACCCCGTGAGAGAATAAAGTATCCTATGAGAAATGAAATAACATATAATAATTTATATAAACAATACGAAACACCAATAACATTATTCTATGCCACAGGGGGAAGAAAGTAAGCACGGGGAACTCTCAAATAACCAAAGTTAAGTTCAAAGCGACATTTTAAAATTTATATTTACTACTCAGAAAAACTACAATTTTTCAATTGAAAAAGAAAAATATTACGAAAAATTACAAGAACTTTAAGCCAAAGGTTGCACCCAGTTAATTTTTTTGGAAATAAGAATTTTGGTCGACTGACCATACCCTTAATATTGCAATATGGCAATAACAGCAATTTAAATTGAAATCACTCGAAAAAATTGCTAAACAACCTGCCAAAGGACGAGGCTCAAGTTTGCAAGCTAAAGGATCTCCAAATAATTTAACCGTAGCAAACATAAAGAAAACCCAAGCAGAGTCTTGGCCAGATGGTCGAATATCCCTGACATCCGACACCCTCACCACCGGCGCATTGAGAACACCCGACATCTCCTCCATTTCTGCTCTACATTTTACACAAATTCACAAAAACTGAGAAGTTAGAACGTTCATGCAGAACTTCTAGTAAATGCCTGTTATATAATGGGTACGAGCAGACAAATACAACTCTTTGAATTTCTCAGTATCATTATCATTGAAGAATCTGAAAAGCAAAATGAACATCGGAACCGAATACAGTAATAAAGAATCAGAACTAAATAGAGAGCGCTGAGGAATCATGAAAGGTAAAATCATTAAAAAAAATTGAAAGGTACATTGAGTAAGTCTTTTCTGGAGACTTTATACAATAATTTTAGTGTTCCCTGTACGACGCCATTAATGGTATCCGAATAGAAAAAATGAAACAAATGAATCGAAAGTGAACAAAGTAACTAAGAATCGATTAAAATAGCATCATGTTTTTTTTGGAAAATGTGATGAATATAACTTTTCTCCATCCTTGCTACATCATTTAGTGATTACTGTATAAGTCTTTAATGGTGGATGAATGGAAAACTAAAGAAAATACAATCACTACATTCATAAAAAAAATAGATCGGTTATTACGGATAGGTTGGCCATATTTCCAATTTGGGGATATTATGGAATGCTTCAACCAATACGCTGCAACTCTCTTATATGCCCACGTAGAATTTGATATGAAGCGGCTTCCATAGACATGTTAGGAACTATAGTAGTTGCTACGGAGATTGACAAGATTATAAGGTTGTCTCCGTACCTGAATGAAGACAGTGAGATGTCATATATTGAACGGTTGAATGGTTCCAACTACCTTACGTAATCGAACCTAAATCGAACTACTACAAATTCTCAAATCGTCTACCATAAATCCAATGGAAATTAATGATGACAAGTGGACTATAAAGAAGTTGTTTTTGCCTTACGGCGTAAATATGTAGATTTCTAATTTCAACCCAAAGAAAAAAGAAAACTAAAACTGAAAAAAATTATGACACACATTCATAAACCATCTCTCAATAAAGTTCAAGACCAACATTGCTGTGAATTATAATAATAACAATGCAGTCGTGCAGGCATTTACAGTGCACCGACAGAGGCAGAATAAAACTCACACTACTGTGATAGATAATAATAACAATGTAGCAGTGAAGGCATTGACATTGCACCAGCAGGGGCAGACTGCTAAATTATATGCATCTGGAAAGCTGCACGCTCCATATCAACCATAATTCTCTAACAGTGGGCTGCTGCTCTCACTCTTCAGTATCTTTTTGTCCTGATTACGGGCAATTTTTTCTTTTGGCCGGATGATTAACAATATTATGATAATCTGGCTGCTGATCTAAATGGAGACCCTTTGAAAAGTTACACAGGTCCTCCTCAATCAAGGAAATTACTTTATAGATCACGTATTCAAAATCCAGGGCCCAACCACCCTGAAGTTCATCAAATAATTGCTTGACTCGGGCGACAGAAAGTAATAACCAAGAGCACTATCAAAATATCAAGTCCGTACTCTATACACCAATTGAAAGATAAAACTGATTACCTATGATTCAAATAACCGACTTTAAAGAACTACCTTTTCTTATTATATAATTTCAAGATCTAATTACTTAAAAAAATAAAATAATATAAATTAGTTTACATACAATATACCTTAAAATTCCATTGCCATTATGTCACTTGGTTGAATGAGTTATTTTTATTTTTTGTACGGTATTCCAACTTATTGCAGGAGTTATTCAACATAATTCATGATCAACATCAAGCGAAAACCTTACAACCAATCGCGAACAATTTATATGAGGGCTTGCTCTGATATTTATTGAAAGACATGATGAAGATCGAGAATAAGTAGAAAGACATCGGGTTTAATGATTGATTTTACATAATACCTATTCTTTCATAGAACGCGCTTCGACCTACCCTCCACTGGCAGTATCGGTTAGCCAGAAATAAAAGCATATTTGAGCGGGACTGATAATCTGGATCCAAATATTCTCTAGAATTCCATTGAGTTGAACTGGTTTCAATTTGTTCGAACAAAATACAGCCACGCAACACTCAACCATCCAAAGAAACATCTCAGTTTAACAAA
The DNA here is from genome assembly GCA_034641835.2 of Pinus albicaulis. Lineage (NCBI taxonomy): Eukaryota > Viridiplantae > Streptophyta > Pinopsida > Pinales > Pinaceae > Pinus > Pinus albicaulis. The sequence continues at coordinate 155,478,342 of CM076572.1, read as the reverse complement.
GAACACAATTAGTCTGCGGAAGCGAGACCAAAAATTAGTCCACAAAAAGCAGGGGCTGGGGATCATAAATGTTGTTGACGTCCCAATTTGAATTCGCACGGAAGAGGACTGCCTGAACGGAGTCAGGCAGGCGAGATACAGAATGAGCCCTATGCTAGCTTAAACCCTATGGATGAAGTAGCAGATTTATTGAGGTCCATTATCAATATTGCCAAGAATCTTCCAGGGAACACTATGGTGGCTGATTTTCTGGAACCTTACATTGGAAGAATATGCCACAGGGATTGCAATTTGATGTTACTGTTGGTTGGAGAAGAGGGTTTATATTTGCAGGCTATGTATCTTCTACAATGGATGCGATTGAAGGACCCATCTTTGGTTACACCCACAACATATTCTCTCATTTTCCTACTTCTCGGTAAAGCTGGAATGGTAGAAAATTTTTGGTTACTGTACAGGAATATGCCACAAGGAAGAGAATTTCACTCTGTTCACGTTTATAATTCAATGATTACGGGATTTTCACGGTGTGCCAGGTTAGAAGCCTCTTACAGTCCTTTTTCCTCTTTATTTCCTGCTGAAATGAATAGTTAAGGTAATGTTAAAACATTTTATCATCTGTACAGGCGCAGTCAATTTACACAGAGGCAATACTTTCACATTTTGAGTATAAAAAAACCAGAGGCACTGTCATCCAAAAAACCAAAATGCCTTGGGAAAAAAGTCTGCATATCGGATATCCATCCCTCTTTAAACACAGATTCCAAATGCAAACTGAGGGGTGGAATGACAGGTCACTCTAAGACATAGATAGATAAAGATAGACAAGAAGCAGACATAGACATCCCATGCGCAAACAGAAAAAATGCCCAGGAATTCAAATTACCTGGGGGGCTTTTCCAAATGCCGGATGATCCTTACTGTTTGTATTTCCATGTGGTTCCTTCCTCCCAAGTCTTGCAATTCATTTTGGCAGCATTAATTGGGCAGGGCTTTTGAAAAGCCCGACTTACCGTAATGCTTGCGTTGCCATCGCTGGCTGGGCCGATGCACGGAGCCATACTCACCGCCGCTGTTTTAATGGCAGTCTTCCCACATTCACCATCCCCATAAGCTGTGTGGAATACGAGGGCACTCCACAACGCGATCAGTATCACCACCATTGCCTTCACATCCGCCATAGCCAAGGAATTTTGAGTTCCCCTTCTCACGTAGGGCACATGAAAGCACAAAGTTTCCCTTCTATTGAAGCGTAACCAACTTTAATAACTAACCTACTTAAAATCAACGGCTTAGCAGACTTTAATCGTCTAACAAAAGATCTAAGGATGCACAAGAAAGACAGCAAAGCAACAGCAAAGTTGTTTTCAAATAATAACGCCTTACGGCGTAATTATTTACCATTCAATTGTAACTACCGAAGGTAACCATATCATTTTCGTTTCTTTATTTGGATTGGATATTAGCTCGCTGTATTTTGCAAATTCTCTATTTGTATTGAGATACTGCTATAATGGTGATATTTAATTTGGTTTCCAATGATTGGTTGGAACATAAGCATTAGTCAATTCTGAGGCTGAGAATATCATGTGAGATATTAGAATAAGTTTGTGTCATAGATTCAATCTAGTGCCTTGTGTTACAAATTTTGTACACGAATGTTGAATTAGCTTTGTGTTGGCACAACAATTACAAATGTAGGTCCGGTAGCTTTCCCGAAATTTTGTAGTTGTTGAAAGAGAATATTGTTGTAGCGGAGCAATGACAATTTTCGGATCTGGATGAATATTGCAGTAGAGAGAGGAGTTCTTCAAATGAAATAAAGATAAGTATTTTTTTTATTTGATTTAAGAAAGCTATGCATATGCGTATTATATTTTGTTTAGAAAGGAATTGTTATATACATTAAACAATGACTTTTGCATGAGATTAGTCTCTATTTAAATGATTTCTTAAAAATGTGCATGCTATTTTGCATGAAATAAGTCTCTATTTAAATGATTTCTTAAAAATATGCATGCTATTATAATAGAATTTTTTTTGCAGAAAAATATACGTATGAAATTAATATGTGTATTATGCTTTATTTCTTAAGCAAAGAAAATATAAAAGACATGAAAGAAAAACAATTACCTTGCATTTGAGTTTGAAAATAAGTAATTGTTCTTGCATGCAATAAAATTGCTATTGTATTTTTCATTTCTTGAAAAGAGAAATGTATATGCATGCATTATCATTGTATTACATTTCGAAGAGAAAAGTCTATGCACGTGTTATTAAATCCATGGAAAAGAGAAATGTCTATTAAAGCATTATTAATTTTTTGGAAAAGAAAAATGTGTGGGTATGAACCAAATAATGGTGTTATACATTAGACCTTTAAATATTTGAGAACATTGATGTGTACTTACATGCATGAAAACTAAACTAGTTAGTTCAATGTTTCTTAAGAGGAAATAAGTTCTTTGGATGCACCAAATATAACTATTATCTTTGTTTCCTTTGGAATAAGATTATGTAAATATATGCAAGAATACATATTTGTATGTGAGAAATGATAGCATGTTGCGTTAGACTACATTGGAAAATATTCTTTGGGAAATAAAATGAATTACATGCACAAAATCCATATTAATATGTTGGTTTCCTTGGAGTATATATATGAGTAATGTTTGAATAATATTTGGAAAAAAATACATGTATTTGTATGTTTTATTACCTAAGCTTTATGGAAAATGAAACATGTTTTGCATGCCTTATTATGCTAAAATTCTCTCGAAAAGGAAAAGTGTGTTTGCAAGCTTGATTGTGTTAAAGAATTCTTTTGGGAAGACTCTTTTGGAAACCATATGCATTGCATTCATAGGAACAACATTCAACCATTAGCTTTATATTGCATGCTCCAAAAGCAATAGCTAAGGACTGGTTCTTTTGTTAAATTTTAAGTAACCTGAATGCACATTGTGTCATTTTCCATTAAAGGAATTCCTGGACAATTGTAGTAATTTTTCCTGTACGAATGTGAGCGTGTGCGAGAAGTGTCATAATAATGTGGGGATTATTTTGACATGAATGGATAATTACTTGCATACACTAAGGTAGTGATGTTAGAAGAAAGCATTTTGTGATATTGTATTCAAATTTCATAAATACACATGAATAAGTGTTAAAGGATCGCTTAAAGATTGATTATTGATTGATTGAGGCTTTATCTAATCATGCTATAAAATCTTGTTGATGACATCAATAACAGGAAACGATGGTGACTTATGAAAAATAAATATTATGCCTAACATAGTGGCACGTAAATGATTAATGGTTCATGCAGATGAGTGTGATCATGAGTGCAAGGATGGTCCTTTGTGCAACGGTACATTGTAGGTACATCCATGCCACCAAGATATGAAGATATGAAGACTAGTGGGTAAATCCTATCTTAATTATTGTAATAGCTTTAAACTATATATTTGTATATATGGTCTGTTGTAAAACGGTACATTGTAGGTACATCCATGCCACCAAGATATGAAGATATGAAGACTAGTGGGTAAATGCTATCTTAATTATTATAATAGCTTTAAGCTAGATATTTGTATATTTCCTTGTAAGATTTGTAATAATGGTTAAGGGATGGTCTATTTGTATATGGTCTAAGATAGATATTTGTATATTTCCTTATAAGCCATTGAGTGAGGGGTGAACACCCTCATGAGTGTTTAATAATAAAATTAAATGTTTTCTAGTTTTCAATCTACAGAGTTTCCAAGGTATATGGGTGTTCAAGATTTGATTGGTTATTGTGTCAAATTGCTGATGTTGATTTATTTCTTGTTCTGATATTCATAATGTCAATTATGTGATGACTACATGGATAATGAAATTTTTGCAAGGTTACATCACACAGTTCAATGTTAATTTTCTACAATAGAAGTTGTTAATGGTTAAGCAACTTATTATTCTTATACTAAGGTTACACTATCAACTGGTGAAAATCCTATCTAATGATTAGTAACGAACATTTAATAGTTGTTTGGATAATTACCCGTGAGTAACTTGTATAAAAAAAATTAACTCCTTGCATTTCTATGGAAGGTATCAATATATGTTACATTGATACTTAAAATACAAATTGTATTTTATCAATGAAGTTCCTCATTTTGAAAGATGTCAAATGGGAAATGAAAACCAGTTTGCCATGAATTCGAACCTATCCATGGATCATCTCGACTTAAAAATTTTCAAACCTTTTGATCAAATTGATGCTTAAAATAAAATTTGTATTTAAGAATGAAGTTTAATTTTGAAATATGTCGAAATGGGAAATTACAACAAGTTTGGCATGAAATTGCAGTTCGGACCAATATTTATGTTCCAAAAATATTGAACATTGGCTATTTAACTTGAGAAAATACATGATCTAGTTTATGATTTCAAATATATTTTTGTTCAGAGGAAGAAAATGCTTCTTTTTTATGTTAAAATTAAGAAAATAGTACATATGTTTATAATGGTTTCTTTTTTATATGAATTTTTTATATGAAATATTTATTCTTTAAGGCGTTTTTACTTGAAAACAACTCTTCTAGTTGTCAATATGTCCATATTTGAGCTATTGGACCAAATGTTAGACGATTGAAACATTTTATGCCATTAAATCCACAAGTAAATAGTTTTATATATGGTTTTTATAATTGTAGTTTTTTTTTCTTTTTTTAATAAATATTAAGTATGATAGAAATGTTGTTATGTCATGTTTAACATTTTGACTATCTCAAATTACACAAAAAATAAAAATATAAGTAAATTAAATAAAAAGAATAACATAATGTAATGAACATTCTAACTAGGTCAAAATAGAATACAAAGTAAAAATAATAAAATAAAATAATAGTAAACTATAAAAATGGTCCATGGTATTGACCTATGGTATTCATGTGGAATGTACGTTAATTTAAAGGGGGGAATTAAGATAACTATTTAGGTTTTGGTGACTTTTAAGTTAAACTGATATTATTATAATTTTTTTAGATCTGAGTAAAATTTATATCAAAAAATTAAACTCCACACAAGCCAATTAATTTAACTTAAATGGATAAAAAACACTATTAAAAATGAAAATAACTATTTAAAATAAATTAAATAATAATAATAAACTATAAAAACAACCCATGGTATTTATGTGGAATGTAGTTTATTTAAAGGGGGAAATTAAGATAAGTATTTAGGTTTTGGTGACTTTTAAGTTAAAACGATGCTATTAAAAATTTGTTAGATTTAAATAAAATTTATATCATAAAATTAAACTCCACACAAGCCAATTAATTTAAATTAAATATGTAAAAACACTATTAAAAAGGAAAATAACTATTTATGTATTTAAATATTACATTTTTGTGTCACGATGCTCTCCAACAAGATATGATAGAAATGTTGTTATGTCATGTTTAACATTTTGACTATGTCAAATTACACAAAAATAAAAATAAAAGTAAATTAAATAAGAAAAATGACATAATGTAATGAACACTTTAACTAGGTCAAAATATAATAAAAAAATAAAAATAAAATAATAAAATAATAATAAACTATAAAAACAGCCCATGGTATTGACCCATGGTATTCATGTGGAATGTAGTTTATGTATTGACATAATTTTAGATTTTATAAAAAAAATTAATTTTCAATTCCAAACAAAACTTACAAAAGAAAAAATCCATTCAGTCCTTATTGTAGATTATAGTTTTACAAAATTGACACTATGTGATTAACAATAGAGTTAGTTGAGACAACCCCAAGGGGTTTTTTTGTACAAGTTTTGACATAACCTTTATTATGCTTTATAACCTGATCCACAATCAAAGAAAATGACTACGGATTTCACAAGTTATTAGTCTAGAACTTATGGATAATCAAAGAACCCCAACTCATGCTGGGAAGATCACAATGTAAAATTAAATATTCCTGTGGTTTTCTTAAAGGGTTTATAAACAAAACAGATAATGAGATAGTTAATCTTGTGGTATAATAATTTATTTTTGAATCATTGTGAAAAACAAAATATCACATTAGCTCACATAATATATCTAATGCTATAAGGATCTGAGATGACAACAAAGTTTTGAATCATGATAACTAGGTGAAAACCAAAACTAAGTTGTGGCCACAAACAAAAAATCACAACAACTCATAGAATATATCCAAAGTTGCAATGAATCACATGCATAGTGATGGACCTCATGGGAATTTTATTGCACATAAAACACCACCCTAAAAATTCTATACTCTTGTTCAATTTAGAATAACCTAAGATGTCTAGATTGGATGTAGAGGTGGGTGGTACACTAATTGAGGATGTTTCTTAAAGGATAAGAATAAGTTACAAACATAAGTAATAAGAGGAATGTACACGAGGGCCATGGTAATTAATGTTATTATTTGTTCTATTTTTATTTAAAATAGTTTTGTTTAAAATAGTAATTTGTATTTGTATTTTTTTAAATGTATATTGTTAAATGTGTAATTGAGTAAAATGTATTAAATTGATATTCTAATTTTTAAGATTTTTATTTCAAAAATTCAAAGTATGGTGAGTTTTGTTTTATTAAGCTTTACTCTAGATGTGCAGAGAATGAATCTATCTCAAGTCCCAAACAAGATTCTTCTTTCTCTTCTTATTCTAGCTTGCACCTTAACACTCATCCTCTCCTTCTCCTTGCACAAATTTATAATATGAGGCACAAGGTGGTTCTTGCATATAGGAACATTTAGATATGATAAGAAAAATGTGATACTAGATTGTAATTTTCTCTATAAGTGTGATGTAAAGTTTGTCCTAAATGTTGAAAATTTCATGGTTAATGTAGTATAAGCTACATGAAAATTTGCATTGCTGTATACAATATCAAGAAATCTATGCCCAATATCCAATAGCATAGAGCAAAACATGTTCACCAATTCAGTGCTAGAGTTTTTTTCTCAATAAACTTGCTTCTTCTGCTCTTGATGAAAGCCATCATTGTTGCATATAGGAGCATTTAGCTCTCATGAAAAAAGTGTGATAATGCGTTATAATTTTCTCTACAAATTTGTTGGAGTTTTTTTTCTCTATAAACTTGTTTTCACTGCTCTTAAGTGATGAAATCCATAGTTGTTTCATATAGGATCATTTAACTTTAATAAAAAAAGTGTCATACTGTGTTATATTTTTCTCTACAAATATATTGGAGTTTTTTTAACAATAAACTTGTTTTTACTCCTCTTAAGTGATGAAAGTGATACTGTGTTATAATTTTGGTATCTGTTTATAAAAACGGACAATGACAACCTTACCTAATGAAGTGTGAAGGAAATAAGATTATTGAGGGTATTTGACCACATTTTATTCAACCGGGTGCCCATTTAGGGTTCATGATTTCTTCATGAAACGTTGTTCTAGGGAATATCGAAGTATTGTATTTGTTGTTATAGGGAATATCGAAGTATTTTATGTGTTTTTGTTCTAAGAAAGCTAAAAATTTATATAGTACAAGTTTTGAAGTGATTATTGAAACAATGTGATTCATTTCACCAGTTTTAATTTCACTTTTTAACGAGTGTGACCATCACTCTATGGAATGAGTGCTAAGTGGACTATTCAAAAAATCATGAAAATTTAGTAATTACGACTACCTCTCATGGAAATGGTCATAGATGAATGACCTACTTAACTCAATTGAATCCCAAAAATGATATCTAATATTATTTATTTTTTCAATATTTAATTTTTCAATTTTTTTATTATTTTGGGTTATTTTATTCATTATTTTCTTATTTTATGACTATTATATAAAAAAAATATAGTTTTTGAGCGTGCATGTTTTTATACTCTCTCATGATATTGTTTTTATACTCTCTCATGATATTGTTAGAGTTCTACAAAATAAATAATGATTTTTTTTAGATGTCTTAATTTTTTTCATTAACTATAACTAAAAGAAATTATACAAAATTTAATAATTTTAAATATTTTTATTTTAAGAAAAATATTTTGATAAAATTATATAATATTAATATTAAAGCATGTGTATGTTTTCACAGTAAGGAACACATTGTTGATGAAAACTTTTAGAATAATATGTATTTTTTTTAAACAAAATACACAAGATTCTAGAAGTTTTCATTAACAATATTAATATTTCTTATTTATAATTTTATCAATTTAAAATGTTCAGATATATATATATATATATATATTAAATAAATAAATAAATAAAATTATAAATTATTGTTTATATTTATTTTTATTACATACTTTACCAATAACATTTTGATGATAAAGATTGTTGTTAGTAATATATATATTATTTAATCAAAAATTTTCCAAAAAATTGTATAATTAATTGATTTTCTCCAAAATTTCTCATTAAATTAGGTATGATCACGAATGTTTACAATTTCAAATATATATTTTATTTTATATTACTTTTTTATTAAGTTAAAATATTATATAAATTACTATTATTATTATTATTATCATATTTTAAGGTCACGAGTCACACAACAAATTAGTGTATGAGACTCTTTGTTTGTGGGACAAGGAACTCACCTTTACTTATTTATTTGACTGCTAAATCTAAGAAGGCATACATAATCTAACTCTTCTAGTTTTTAAACGGGTGACCACTTAGAAGTAAACACATGCTCTTAACCATTATGACCACTCAACTTATATAATTATTTATAAATTTATATAATTCTGAATTTATTAAAAGGAGAAAGATTAAATCTCTCAAACTGCAAGTTTTCTTTTTGAAACTTAGAACCTGAGAAAATATTTGTACTCTAGATTTTAATATCAACGAGAGAAAATTTTAAAAAAATGTGCGAACATCTGTTATAAAATATCAATAGTTCATTATGACAACCAAATGGGTGCTGGTCGCTGGGCATCAGAATTTGAAAGATGAAGTTACATTTAAAGTATATGCATTTGTTGTCGAATCGCATTTAGAAACACCTTTGTCATGCAAAAATCAAATAAATCGCGATCTTTTGATTATCTTACCGAATCAGCATGCACAGACGTACAGTGTATTTTGCATGCAGTTTGTATTTGGAATGATAGAGAACCGCGAAACTTAGGAGAAACCAAAACATTGCATGAAAACGTAGGGGAAACCAAGGAGAACCAAAACATTGAATGAAAACAGGAAAACATTGTAAGAAACGAATCGTTTCTGGAAGTTGAGTTTCTCACCAATAAAAATGAGAATTGGCATGGAAAACGGTGTTTTCTGTGACATCTCGTTTCTTTTGTTTTTTTGTTTTTTTTTAAGAGGAATGGTGGCTACGGTCCCATTTCTGGTAATAAAGGTTCCAAAAGTATTTTTTACAAGAATATTGGACAATCTGCAAAACAGAGAAAGAAGAGTATCAAAGAATAACTCCTATTTCTTCAATTTGGGAGGTTTGTACTTGATATTTTAGGAGTTATTTAACTTAGATATGGAAGATTTTACAACAATGTGAATATGGATTCACTTATATTCGCTCCCTCCAGGAAGGAATGAGGAGGAATGGGGAACACTCTCAGAAACATTCATAACAATCTAAAATTCAACAAAGAAAGGAAGATTATATGAATGTTTCCAATCTATTCTCAAGTTAAATATGTTCCAAGTTAATATATATATATATATATATATATATATATATATATATATATATATATATATACATTTTATGTTTATATGAATGTTTTAACATAAAATGTTTAAATATGCTCAAATTATAAATATAATACATGGATATAGATGGTCTACTATGAGCATATCTAAAATCTCAACATAAAAGGATGTAGAAATTTTTGAAAAGTGACCAGCGAAAGAAAAAAAAATGCCTCTACTAATATCAAGAAAATAGTGGCAATATCACAAAGTCTATATGAAGCATTGCACACCAATGAAGAGGATAATCAAGGAAATACACCAATCAATCAAGGAGAGAAAACGCCTAATCCAAAAAAGAGTAACATGAGGAAGTAAAAAACATAAAAATAAGGTAAATAAATCAAGAAAACAAAAAAAAAGTTAGAGACATTTATATAAAAAAAATCTTGGAAGATAATTTTTCCATATTCATATTAGAATTAGTTGCAGATTTGAAAGTGGATGTTGAGAGAATATCTCAATTTCTCTAGTTATTTTTAAAATTAATTCGATCTCACCAACACCATAAATATTGTAATAAAATTAATTATTAACTGTGCACACTTCTGTTTTTTTTTTCATATTATCAGAGTCTCTATAGGCTTGACTCCCTTTGGAGAGGCCAGGAGGATGGGAGAATTCTGAGATTAAATTAGTCTATTGTGCGTAGTTAGCTTGGTGTTTGTACCTAGCTAGATTGAATCTTTATTTTTCTATTATTTTAGTGTTGAATTTAATATTGAATATTATGACGGAGTTGTATAGTCTCGATGTTCCTTTCTCTGTGTGGAGCCAATATTCCGTTGTGTTAATAAATATGTGGTGATCGAGTGTTGTGTTCTTCCACACCCAATTGACGATGATTCCTATGATTGGATTAGTCTCTGCATTCTGAGTCTTTCACGTATTGATGATTTCTTCAAAAAAATATGGCTGCATTCTTGTCGGTAGAGACATAAGAACGCAAAGCCACCATTGATTATGTTCAAGGAATTTTCTTAGATCAGAAAATAATTCTGATGTTTATTTGCCGGTGGCGCTACCCAGACATGGAATTTCTTCATCTGCTACTCTTTGACACCAGAAGACCAAAGACAGCTGACGCTACCCCAGTGTTGTGTTTTAGTACTCTATATAGTTTTCTAATGTGCTTGGCATGCGGTCGGAGGAGACTTCAAACATATCACCTCATTGTGCGCCCATCAGTTATGTGCATTTTTCGTTGTTAGGAGAAGTTTTCGAGTTCTCGATCAAGAGGAGACTGTTGGAATTTCTGAAAATTCCAAAAACAAACACTGGAGAATAAAACTCCCCTCTTCAACACAGAGAAAATATTAAAATTGCATTCCCAGTGACAGAGTTTCCACACTTAAAACAGATTTCTATTTCTTCAAAAAACTGATACAAACTCTTCCTCAACACAGAGGGATTACAACTGCTGGACTGCTTCTAAGCACAGTGCCAGAATAACATACTCTGTCTCACAAAAAAGAACATTCACTGCTGTGTAAAAAAAATTTCACACTGCTGTGTATTTTTTCATTCACAGTCTCTCTGTCTATTCCAAAAAAAAACATAAAAACAACTCTCTGTCACACACAAATATCATTGCCGTGTGTTTTTGTTTCCCGCACTGCTATACTTCTCATTCACTGTCCTGTGTTAAAATAAATTTCAACTCTGTCCCTCTTGTACTCCCGGCACATTACAAAAACATATGACATTACATAATATATATATATATTATAAATATCATATATTTATAATATATATTTAACCAAAAATAAAAATAAACTTTACTGCTGTAATAAACTTTTAACTCTCGGTTAAAACTAAAATGAAATTGGTATGTCATAAAACAAAACATTAAACATACGATGGGCAAATAATATTAAACCCAAAACTTTGTCAACGCATGATATGTGTGGGCCCCCGCTTACATCAGCAGCTCCAAGGGGGTTCACAACTCTGCTTGCCCAACTTGCCAGGCCCCCGCGGAATTGTATTGCCGCTTCATCTCTGCTTTCAATTGACCGCCTCAAACATGTTCAACGTACTGCTGCCTCCATTCTGCATTAACTATGTTCGGTGGGGATTTTAATTGGTTGTTGCTGTAGATAGAATGCAGCTCTCCCGAAGCTCCAACATTTAACTTGCGGCTGTCAAAAATTCCCATCAAACTTAACTTCGCCGCCTTTACTGTCTCTTCCAATTGATTTTTGCTGTACTGCTTTATCTGGGCAGTTGGAAATTAAATTCCAACACTCCCCCTTAATTTCAACTGCTGGGTTTTCCTGCATACCTAGGCATTTCCTGAATTTTTCAAAACTGTTCTGAGCTAATGGTTTTGTAAGGATATCAGCTAATTGTTCCTCTATTCTGCAATGCTGCAAAACAATCTCACCATTGCTAACCAATTCACGTATGAAGTGAAACTTGGTGTCTATGTGCTTTGTCCTTTTATGAAAAACATAATTTTTTGATAATGCAATAGCTGAGATATTATCAGAGTAAATCACTGTCCCCTTTGTCTGTTCTTGGCACAAACTTATTAGCATCCTTCTCATCCAAATTGCTTGACACGCTGCTGCTGTAGCTGCCACATATTCTGCTTCTGCTGTAGATAATGCTACAATCGGCTGTTTCTTAGAAGCCCATGAAATGGCTCCTGAACCCATGTGAAAAACATAACCGGAAGTGCTCTTCCGATCATCTACACTTCTAGCCCAATCACTGTCAGTGTATCCAACTAATTCTGAATTTTCTGAAGCTGTATATAAAATACCAAATCCTTTTGTACCTTTAACATACCTCAGAATTCTTTTTGCTGCCTGCCAATGTGCTTCTTTTGGCTTCTCCATAAATCTGGAAATTAAACTAACAGCATGCATAATATCCAGCCTAGTTGCAGTCAAATACATGAGGCTGCCAACTATGCTTTTATATAAACTTGGATCAAAATCCTTGCTGCTGTCATCTCTACTCAGCTTCAACCCCATTACTGTGGGAGTAATTGCAGCTTTGCACTCCTGCATATTAAATCTTTCTAAAACTTGATTCACATACTTTGCTTGAGAAATAAAAATTCCTTTTTCATTTTGTTCTACTTCTATTCCTAAGAAGTATCTCAGCAAACCCATATCAGTCATTTCAAATTCATCTTTCATGACTGTTTTAAAATTTTCAACAAGGTAATCATCATTACCTGTAAAAATTAAATCATCAACATATAAAACCACAATCAACAATTTACCATATTTTTCTTTGATGTAGAGGGTGGGTTCTCCCTCACACTTTTCAAATCCATTTTCCAGTAAATAGGAATCTATCCTACTGTACCATGCTCTTGGTGCTTGCTTCAGCCCATAAAGAGCTTTCTTCAATCTGCAGACTTTGTGCTCTTGGCCTTTCTTCTCATATCCCAGAGGTTGTTCCACATATACTTTTTCCATTAAAACTCCATTTAAAAATGCAGATTTTACATCCATCTGGTATACTTTCCACTTTTTTTGTGCTGCTATGGACAACACTGCTCTTACGGTCTCCATTCTTGCAACTGGTGCAAAATTTTCTTCATAATCAATGCCATGCTTCTGCTTATAACCCTTGACAACAAGTCTGGCCTTGTGTCTTTCTATCTTTCCTTCAGCATTGCTTTTGGTCTTATAGAACCATTTAACACCAATGGCTTCTTTACCTTCTGGGAGATCAACCAACTCCCATGTTTTGTTCTTCTCTATGGCATTTATTTCATCATCCATAGCTTCTATCCATTTTCTATCTTTAATGGCATCTTCAAAATGAATAGGATCATCAAATTGACAATACAAAGCAAATAGGGAATTCATACCTTCATTTGCTGCTCCCTGCTCATAGATTTCTCTAATACTTATGAACTTTGTTCCTCTTTCACTTGGTGTTGCCGTGCTTGATGAAGCACTTAATTCTGCTCCACGTGGTGTGCTTGGTGATGCACTCCCGCTTCTTCTCAAGGGTGTTCTTGCTGCCGCTTGAGGCGTTCCTTGTTGTCCCTGTGTTGGTGGAGGTTGTGCTACGGATGGGTTGTTAATTTAAACCACATCTTCTTCATCTTCATCATGAGATAAACAGCTTTTAACATTGACTGTTTTCTCAATGCTTCCATCCCATGCTTCCTCTTCAATGAATTTCACATCTCTGCTTATTACAAACTTCTTTGTGGATGGGTTATACAACCTGTATCCTTTGGAATCTTCACAATATCCAAGGAAAATAAAATTCTCCCCCTTACTATCCAACTTCTTTCTCAATTTGTCAAGAATGTGTGCATATGCCACACATCCAAAAACTCTCATGTGGGTGACTCCCTGTTTTCTGCCACTCCACGCTTCTTCTGGAACTTTGTTCATCACGGCTTTTGTGGGGCATCTATTTAAAATATACACAGCACAGTTTGCTGCTTCTGCCCAATACTCATTCGGCAAGTGTTTTGCCTTTAGCATACTTCTCACCATTTCCATTATGGTTCGATTCTTTCTTTCAGCAACTCCATTCTGTTGCGGTGTGTACCTTGTGGTAAACTGCTTGTGAATGTCGTTCTCTCTGCAAAAACGCAGAAATTCTTTTGATATATATTCTCCTCCTCTATCAGTTCTGAGAACTTTAATGTGTAGCCCGCTCTGTTTCTCTACAAGAGCTTTAAAGTGGCAAATTTTTTGAAAAACTTCACTCTTATATTTCAGAAAATAAACCCACACTTTTCTTGTGAAATCATCTATGAAGGTCAGCATGTAATTGCTGCCCGAAACAGATGTTGTTTGCATCGGCCCACATAAATCTGAGTGGATTATCTCCAAAGGTGCTTCCGCCCTTATGCTTTTCCCTGAAGGAAAATTTTCTCTGTGTTTCTTTCCCAAGATGCGGCCTTCACATAGGCTGTCAGGATTTTCAATCAATGGTAAACCTCTTACCATTCCTTTTCTGTGCAGCAGATTTAATCCTCCGAAATTGAGATGTCCAAATCTCAGGTGCCATAACCAGTTTACATATTTCTCTTCCTTCTGAAAGGCTTCTTGTGTTATGGCTGCTTTGCTCTTTCCTTTTCCCTTCAAGTCAATGTTGAGCTTGAGTGGAAACATTCTATTGCTGGTCATTTGAATTTCAGCAATAATTTTCTTGCTTGGAGGAATATCTTTTGTTGTGCACACATCATCTTTGAAAACTACATTGTAACCTTTGTTTATGAGCTGCCCAACGCTCAAAAGATTACATTTCAGACCTGGAACATAATACACATCAGGAACAAATTTCTGCTCACCATTTCTTGCTCTAATACTAATACTGCCTTTTCCTTTTACAGAGATTTTAGTATCTGTCCCTGTGGTTACTTCAGATTTTACTTCTTCATCTAGATTGGAAAACATTGCTCTATTTCCAGTCATGTGATTACTACATCCTGAATCTAAGAACCAAACATCATCTTCTCTATCTTGTGCTACATTACATGCTAGTAGCACATTACTTGGGTTCTTTTCTTCTTTTGCTACATTAGCATTCTGCTTATTTTTCATGTCATTTTGCTTCTTTCTACATTCATTGGCATAGTGCCCATATTTTTTGCAATAATAACATTGGACATTGGATTTGTCATACCTTTGTCCATGAGCATGTTGGTGTTGATGTCCACCTTGCTGGCTGTTGCATTGGCCATGGCTCTGATTTTCATTGTTGCTCCTTCCATGTGAATGTGAAGGGTTGTTCCTTCCACCTCTGTTCTGACTTCTGCCTCTTCCTCTTCCTTTTCCTTGACCTCTTCCTCTTCCTAAAGGCATTTGGGTCTTGAAAGCATGTTCAAGAGATGAGGTTTCATCTCTGCTCAGTCTCTGTTCATGAGTTATTAGTGAGGCATGAAGTTCATCCACTGTGAACTGTGAGAGATCTTTGGTCTCTTCTATGGTGGTAACAATTACATCAAACTTTGAGGGTAAGCATCTCAAAAGTTTCTCCACAATCCTTCTTTCTTTAAGAGTTTCTCCATGGGATCTTATCTGATTTACAATCCCAATCACATGTGTAAAAAATGTATCAACACTGTCTGACTCTTTCATGCAAAGAGTTTCAAAATCCCTTCTCAGCAACTGAAGTTTTGCTGTCTTCACTTTCTCCATGCCTTGATAGGCTACTTTCAGAGTTTCCCATGCCTCCTTGGATTTCTTTGCTGCTGCTATCCTTGGAAACACACTCTCACTTATAGCTTGATACAAATAGAAGAGGGCTTTGGCATCCTTCTTTCTATTGTTCTTCAATACATCTTTCTCTGCTTGACTTAAGGCATTAAAAGCCTGCTCATCAGCTGGTTCTGTAAATCCATCTTCTACAAGTTCCCATAAATCTTGTGATACAAACAGAGCTCTCATGGTAATTGCCCAATAATCATAATTCTTTCCATTAAATTGTGGAAGTTGCACATTTCCAAGACTCATTCCTGTACTTGGTCCAGCCATTGCTATTAAACTGAACTCTGAACTTGAACAGACTGTCTTTCCTTTTCTCTGAAAGAACAAACTCTGCTAAACAAAAAAAAAACAACTCTGTTATCTTTGAGAAATACCTGAACTTTGACCTCTGTTGAGATTTTCACACTGCTCGAGAAATCACTGCAACAAGTCTTCTTCTTCAGCTTCTTTGAAACCTTCAAAGAGCCTAAACTAGCTCTGATACCATGTTGGAATTTCTGAAAATTCCAAAAACAAACACTGGAGAATAAAACTCCCCTCTTCAACACAGAGAAAATATTAAAATTGCATTCCCAGTGACAGAGTTTCCACACTTAAAACAAATTTCTATTTCTTCAAAAAACTGATACAAACTCTTCCTCAACACAGAGGGATTACAACTGCTGGACTGCTTCTAAGCACAGTGCTAGAATAACATACTCTGTCTCACAAAAAAAACATTCACTGCTGTGTAAAAAAAATTTCACACTGCTGTGTATTTTTTCATTCACAGTCTCTCTGTCTATTCCAAAAAAAAACATAAAAACAACTCTCTGTCACACACAAATATCATTGCCGTGTTTTTTTGTTTCCCGCACTGCTGTACTTCTCATTCACTGTCCTGTGTTAAAATAAATTTCAATTCTGTCCCTCTTGTACTCACGGCACATTACAAAAATATATGACATTACATAATATATATATATATATTATAAATATCATATATTTATAATATATATTTAACCAAAAATAAAATAAACTTTACTGCTGTAATAAACTTTTAACTCGGTTAAAACTAAAATGAAATTGCTATGTCATAAAACAAAACATTAAACATACGATGGGAAAATAATATTAAACCCAAAACTTTGTCAACGCATGATATGTGTGGGCCCCCGCTTACATCAGCAGCTCTGAGGGGGTTCAAAACTCTGCTTGCCCAACTTGCCAGACCCCCGCGGAATTGTATTGTCGCTTCATCTCTGCTTTCAATTGACCGCCTCAAACATGTTCAACGTACTGCTGCCTCCATTCTGCATTAACTGTGTTCGGTGGGGATTTTAATTGGTTGTTGCTGCAGATAGAATGCAGCTCTCCCGAAGCTCCAACATTTAACTCGCCGCTGTCAAAATTTCCCATCAAACTTAACTTCACCGGCTTTACTGTCTCTTCCAATTGATTTTTGCTGTACTGCTTTATCTGGGTAGTTGGAAATTAAATTCCAACAGAGACCGGTATGGTTGCTTTGTGTATTAATATTCTGGAAACCTGAGCAGCTATTCAACCAAACTTTCTCGCTTCTGGGCTAAGCACAGTTAAGAAACAAATATGCCGCCAACATCTCAATCTAGAAAACGTGTTGTTATTAATATCTACCTACACAATGAAGACCAAAGTTTCCACGTGGAATCTCAGATTCAAAGTTGGCGAGGAGGAGCATTGTGATTGTTGAAATCTTTAGTGAAGGTCAAAGGAATTATGTTTTTTTAAATTTATTTTGAGTTTGAATTTTTATATATATTGAGTTTGGTCAATTCAATATGTGATTGTGATTTTGTTAGAATTGACTTTTCTAACAATTGTGTAATGATGAAGGAAAAATCCAAGATAAAGATTGAATGAGATGAATAACCCCTTGAATTATGTTGATGTTGAGGAGAGATGTCGTGATTTGTCTATGTCTGGATGATACTTGATAGTGTTATGATTATTGACTTGTTTGTTGTGAGATTAGTGTAGTTTTCCATTGTGTTTGTAAAAAGTGCAGCACCAATTATTGAACGGTGAAATATAATTACTTTAGTCGTTCTTAATGTTCTTCGGTGTTGAGAGAACTAATAGTTGATGGGTTTTCTTGTGCTTCAGGCTTCAAGAGTGTCAGCTACATGTTACAATATAAGATCAACTTATGTGAAGTAGGTCAAGTTGTTAAATCAACTCTTGAACACATTCAGTATTGAGAACATTTGCCTATCCACTGATGGATAGCCGAAAGATAAATATCCGAAAGATGGTGATTGGTCCATAGGATGGTTCGTCACTTGTCAGCTCTTAACGCAAAAGCCCCGACGAGACGAGTTGTAAATATTGTTGATCTTGAAAATTTCATCATCGATGGTACGAAGCACGTGTACTTAAATGAGTCGTAAGGTAAGCTCAAAAACGTGGAGAGAAAAAGAGCCAAGTCTAGATGACTTTACAGTGGGTAGAGTTGCTCATGAAGACCAGTGAGATGAATATCATTTTTTTTAATAATGTGTTATAATATGTATGTAAGAATTAAGGGGGGAGTGTTGGTCCATACTCATATTAGAATTAGCTGCAGATTTGTAAGTAGATTTTGAGAGAATATCTCAACCTTCCTAATTATATTTAGAATTAGTTGAATCTTACAACACTATAAATATTGTGATGAATTTGTGTAATTGATAATAACTTAATAAAATTATTTCTTATGTGTGTGCACACCTTTGTTTTTATCAATTAAAAGGAAATGGAAGAAGTGAAACTATAAGATTTTCAACTCCAAGCCTTGGTAGGAAAGTGATACCCTCAAGACCCAAAAATCCATTTCAAAATTATATATAGTAGATCTAGCAACTCACAAAAGTTTATATTAAAAATTAAGAAATCCAATTGGCCAAAGAAAAAGGTATCTACAATCCTCAAGGTTCTTTAGGTTTTAAAATTAATTTCGGAGAACAATTTAAAAACTAATAAAGAGGGGAAATAATTTTTTTTGAAGAAACAAACAATTATTACAATAATGAGGAGAAATGTTAGTCAATTAGAGGAGCATAGTATAGATGAAAGAGAAATTCAAACAATCCTATTACGAAATATCAAAGGCATTATTGGAAATTAAGTGCAAGCTTCTGTAATGTCAAAATCCATTGTACTCAACCCATTATGATGATTAAGAAAACAAAATTGAACATTTAAATGTGAACTAAAATTGCTAATATATGTTGCAACGGATGTGAATCAATGGTCATTGATGATAAAGGAGTAGATGGAGGCATTTCTTTAGTGTAGTGGCTTTTAGAACTCACTCTATAATTTTTTTTCATAGCTAAAACAACAATAACAATGTAGTTCTAACAAATAGGATCAACTCAATAAGGCTTTATAAAAAAATACTATGCACCAAATCAGTAAGGAGAAAAAATAGCTTGCCTATAGAAAATCCAAACCATATCTCAAATCATTAATATTTAATACCCTATTCTAGGAGGGAATATTAGCATGATAAAAACCCTAAAGAGAATAGAAAGGTGGAATATTAAAACTAAAAGAAGATTTAAAACTTTTCAAACAAACCATAAACTAATTAAATTTAATAGATACACAAGAAACAAATAGTGTATACATTTGGAACAATGAGAGAGAACAACCACATCAAATCACATCATCACTAGATAGATTTATAATCTCAGGAAGACTCATAATATCAGTAATAACAATGGAGGAATCCATACTACCAAGTGTAAGATTATATCACTAGCTCAAGACCTAGAATTTGATTATTAAGGTTCAACGCTTTTCGTTTAAGCTAGTCCACCTTCCAATATAAAATAGCTAAATGGTGACAAGAAATGCCAAAGAAAATTAATAATGTACAACTTTCAACAAAAATAAAACACATAAATAACTATTTGAGAAAATGGAACAAAGGAATTACGTAATATTTTTGAAGCACAAAATTTGGAAATACTATAGCAACAAATCATAATAATGGAAGAATAATGTAGCTCAAAATGGTAGAAGTCTAGTTGCAAGGAAAAATAGAAATAGACTAGAGGAAAAAAAAATTGAAGAAATTTTATTGAAACGAACATAAAGTGTAAAGTGGTTAAAAGAATCACAAAAATATATTGTTTTTCATAGATTAATTATCCAATATAGATTTAGCCCCAATGAGCAAAGAGAGCCTTAATTCACCTGGGGCATCCCTGTCAACAACCAAGACGAACACCTCACTAGCTAGTACTAGTTATTGCTTGAAGAATTTGTCGGTTGATGGTCTTTGAGGATCCAATGCTAGTCATTAAACATGTAGAGAAGTTAAGGGGAAATTTTAGCCCCTAAGTTTCTCCATACTACAAAGGATAAATCTACAATTCAGGCACTTTGAGGTAATTGAATTTCAACATGTAAAACATCATCTAAACACAATGGTGGATCCACTTGCCAATAAGGGAACTATTATGGATTAAGGTGAGCTACAACAGGATAAAACCTTAATAACTTACAAGCATTTACCATGACAAATGGAAAAAATTATCTTATAATTCATTTAGAGAAGAGTGGTGGCAATAACTTTGGGATATTATGTCATATAAATGGTATAATTAACAAGATCCATTTCCATTTAAGTTTCACAGTGATATCTAATCACCTTATTAAGAATTGTGTGAAATGGTGGCTCATCATTAAAGAATATAGGGTGTTGGATTACTTCAAAATTAATGAAATTTGTCCCTCGATATTAGATGGCATCGTCAAATAGGACACTTGGAGGCTGAATGAACCTTCTCAAAGAGTAGAGTGGAGAAAGCAGACTAATATTCTACTTTCTTTGAAGGAGATTGCACACAACTTATGAAATGAATTAATAGTGAAAACCCTAAGCAATCTTAAGGAATTATTAGGGATGGATTTCTCTTAAGATTCCATGAATAATGAAATACATGAACTTAAAACCATTAAATGGATACTTTGAAAGAGGGGAAATGGAAAACAATGATTGAATATTTATAAAAGGCTCATAGTATCAATTAAGCTACAACTCTCAGGAAGTATCGTTGAGAAATTGCGTCTATCAGACCCTTCTCTAAATTCTTGGACGCTCAAGTAATTCAATATAGAGGCGGAAACCCGACTTCTCCTGCATAGGAATAGGAGAAAATGAATAGGATGTTGGATCGATTAATAGAGTTTGTGGATAAAGTATTGACGCTTTTAAATCTTAGAAGTGACTTGGAGGCCAAGGCAAAAGAGGTGAATTTGAGGCTCTTGGGAAAAAAATATTATCTATTACAGAGGAAATTTGAGAAGATATAGGAAATCAGGGAGGTAGAAGTGGTCATTCTAGGCTTTAGGATGAACAAGCTGGAATCATGTTTTAATAAAGGAGAAAAAAGGTATCATGAAGACATGGAATACAGTGAGAAACTATCAGGAAAGGAACAAATGTGTGCAATTGATCAAGAATGGACAGAGTAGGGTGACAAAACAATTCAGGGTAAGGAAACTTCATGAAGTTGAACCATGAGTCTCATATTACATATATTTTTTTCTGATAATTTGCAACAAATACAGTTTGTTATTAGGAGTATTTTGTAAGGTTAACAGTATATATCAGTATAATATAATAGATGGAAGAATGAATAGGTGTAGAAAATATATTTTGTGTATATGTATTCCATATGAAGTATCAGGGACCTTTGAACTACGATTTCATTAAAAAAAAACATCCAATATACTCATATGGTAAAATAAGAGAGAAAGAATAGTAAGACAGATACACTCCAAAGACATGAAGATACAACAATAGAAATAACTAAAAAAAAAATTATAAATCACTCTTTAGTGAACCCAAAAAGGATAATAGAGTTTTCGACATTCATAAATTCACTTAGATTAACGTCCAATCTATAATAAATTCCAAGAAAAATGTGGCGCAAGTGAAAAAAATCTCAATCCATGAAATTGATAAAGTAGTTACTCTATCATGATCATCACCCATTGAACTCCCCCCTCACACAAATTAAATTTTATTATCACTAGTTATATAGATTAGCTTTATTTGTTTGTTCTAAAGTAAGATCTAAAAGTTTTAGGTAATATTTTGAAATAAACATAAAAATTAAAAAACACATACTACTTTGTTTCCAACATCTACACTTTCCTATACAAACTTGCATGGAGGTGGTTCTTTCCTTCCTCTGCGTTGGTAACAAAAAGTCTAAAAAACACCAACACAGTAGGATTTCAGATTAGATAGATATAATGATAGGTATTTAGAATAATTAGGATGAGAATGGTATTAATATTACTATTAGATAATTCAATATTTATTGTAGGTTAGTATAGGTTAGTTTAGGATATGGCATCTGGGTGAAAAAATAGTGAGTCCCACAACACCAAATGAATAAGGGTCTAATTAGGGCCCCTGTCGAGTGGTAGTTCCACATTGTAGGCTATAATTTTTCCATATGTCAACAGATACATAACAAATATTGAAAAAAAAAGTAGATATACCAATCCGAGCATCATCCAACCAAGTTGACATCTCCCATCAGCCCCACATTTGATAGTTAGAGATGTTAGAGTCATAAGCTTTAGGACTTCCTACTGCCTCACAGGTCTCTAGATACCCTCCAAGCCCTCAGCCAAAGTGCTAACCATAGAAGCCTCCAACCAATGGTCTCACATCACCCTTTAGCCCACTCAACCCAACGTAGTGCACCTGCTTCTCTAATCACAATACACCGTGATGTTGTGCACTATCCTTCTAGTATCTCCAAATTGGGTTGACCAAGGATTTCTCAAATCCATACAAGATTTTCATCTACCTTTCGGGCCCTAGGTACTCTCTAAACCCCACACACAAACACTTGTCGATATACTTCTCCCTCTATAGACCCAACTTCCCACAAGTAAAACCAAGGATGAGTGTAGTCACAACATTGTCACAATATGCATATCAACATGCATATGTGCCACTTGTAACATTCTCTCTTCAAAACATTATATTTCGTAGCACTACATGTGACACTTTCATTGGCTTCATAATCATGATGTCAACCTTTTCCTTGTTACATGTTCACCATTAACCATTATTAGTCATCTAAATCATGTAATGAAAACATACTACTTTGAGTG
Source organism: Pinus albicaulis (assembly GCA_034641835.2). Taxonomy (NCBI): domain Eukaryota; kingdom Viridiplantae; phylum Streptophyta; class Pinopsida; order Pinales; family Pinaceae; genus Pinus; species Pinus albicaulis. Next base: position 155,455,295 of record CM076572.1, on the reverse strand, counting down.
TTTGTGCATGCACATCTATTACTTTATGAACCTAACATATCTTCATGTATCTAACATATCATTTTTAATATCTATTCAATGGACATGCATCTTTGAACTATTTCATCTCTTACTTTTTTATCATGTCTATGGTATTATTCATCAACATATGATAACTTCTCAAAACATTAAAGAAAATTATTAAAACTAGAAATAGATAACTCAGGAGATTCCCCCTCATATTTATGGTTGCATCATTTAGCCATAAACTTTTGCAATTTTTTTGGGTTTCATTAGGGAATCTAGTCCGCATCTTACATGTTTATCTTTTTTCATCTAACACAAGTCAGAATTAAAGTGGCATTAGTGCATTCATTTAAACAACAAAATAATTTAAAATAAGCACACATGCATGCATGTATATTAATTTAAAACTTAAATTATTTCCTATAATTGAATCTATCCAAGTTTATTACTAAACCTTAACTCTCATACCACTTAGTCACATACCTCATTCTCTCAATGACTTATAAAGGCTATGGGATACCCAAAATTTTCTCTTTCCTTTTTTTAGCTTGACAATAAGCCCCAATACAAATTTTTCACACATCCCTACTAAATTTGTCTTTATCACACTTACAATTTTTTTTTTTTTATCTCCCATACATTTTGTCAAAAAGTTTACATGTAAGCATTTCTTCAAATTCTTTCTATAAAACCAATTAAGTAGTATTTCTATTGTAGAAATTTTGTCAAACATTTTATATGAAATAAAATTAGAAAAATTTCTTGAATTCCAATGAAAATAGTATGTGTGCAAAATTTAATAAAGTACATTAAATAACAGTTTAACACTTTAACATTACTCAAAATAGTTTGTATCCAAAATGTAATAAAAAATCTTTAACGTTTGTCTTCAAATTATTTTCATATAAATATGCATATATAATATACAACAATAATATCATACAATAATGCTAACATATAACAATATTATTTCCATCCATAAGTCAACATTTTCATTGGTGAATTTCATCAAACATTTTTAATGGAATGAATCATTAAACCATTTAGGGAGTTTTTCAAACACTTTGCATGCAAACAAATATAGAAAATTCCTCACATGATATCTCATAAATTATAGAAGCCCAATTTATAAAAATTGAACCAAATGATCAGTTGGATTTACCATCACTATGGTTCAAGTTTCATTCTCTCGGACCTCTCACGTGAAAATTTATAGCGGAAATTCCAACACGACATGTTTGATGAATGATTTTAGGTGAATCTAGGTAGCTCAACTTCCTATAATCATATCTCATAAAATATCATGAACACATATCTGAAATCCATATTAAATGGTAAATGGGATTTCCCCTCACTATGATCTAGGATTTAATTTCGAAAACCTCCTATAAGAAAATTTATATCAAAAATGTCAACATGGACTCTTTGATACATGATTTTAGGAGCATCTAGCAAGCTCGGCATCCTTTGATCATATCTCCTAAAATGTTGTGACCCAAGAACTAAAATCTGGAGTATATGATTAACAACATTTCTCCTTAATATGGTCTGTGTTGTAGCTTCTAGAACCTCCCAACAAATAATTTATCGTAAGAATTAAAACATGAAATTTTTAAGGATGGATATAGGAATCCTAACCTCCTCTAATTGTATTTCCTACAATTTTGTGACCCAAGATCTAAAAATTGGACTAGAGGATTGATGGGATTTCCCCTAACAATGGTTCAATTTTAATATTTTGTTACCTCTAAGAAGAAAACGTATAGAAGAAAATCCAACATGACCGGTTTAAACAAGAATTTAAGAAGTCTATCCTCCTCAGCCCATGTTGTTGCAAAATTATATATATATATATATATATATATATATATATAGATATATATATATATATATATATATATATATATATATATATATATATATATATATATATATATAATGTGACAACCAAATAGTATAACAACTACAAGCATAATAAATTTTCTTAAAGGGAAATGTATTTATATATAATCTCACTAAATAGAGTAATTAAATAATCATGCATGTCACCAAACCATAGTATACAAGAAATATCATTAACACATAAATAAATATTTATTTATTACATCCTGGAAAATATCAGAAACTAATGTATATTATACAAATGCGAGGAAGGTAATAAAACAGTCAATCAAATGATTATGTTATTCCTTATTTATAAACTAGGAACCATGCGAGGTTCGGGTCCCATGCATGAATTTGAATGAGAGAAAGAGTGAGGGAAGGGTGAGGCATTTTCCATCCCACCATAGGCTCAATTGTGCTGAAATGTTTCTAATAGTTGGCTACACTTGTTATAGATTTTGATTCCTTGAGGAGAACTTAACTTAGGGGACATCAAGTTATAGAAACGCACCGACGCGTTAACCGAAAATCACACCGATGCATAAAACATCTATCAGACCACCCTAGTTGTAGTCATCGATAAAGAGCACCAGGTGTTCTAATTATTATTGATATTTGTGCGGTGCCCATAGGTCGTAGAAACACACCGCTACACAATATCACAGAAACGCACTGGTGCAGAGTGAATAAAGTGCATCGAGCACTCTAATTGGTATTCGTATTTGTGTGGTGCCATAATTATTATAAGCGCACCAATGCTCATTATAATACAAACACACCAGTGCACATTAACTAACATGCATCGGTGTTCATTTCATATTTTTTAAAAACATTGACCTGTGACAGTGCAATTATTATGATTTTTTAAAATTCATTATTCATCAAAAGTCGACACATATCATGTAACAATATTCATATCAATTAAATTTTTATTAGTGAGTTTGAATGTGATGTTTGGATTAATTTTTTATATCATATCATCAGGTTTCACATCTCTTCATTATAATATTTAATCATCCATATATTTAATCAGTGGGGTGACATTTCACAATGACAATGGAGAACGTAATAGAATAAATTAAAATGTATTTGTTATACATACATACATACATACATACATACATACATACATACATATATATATATATATATATATATAGAAGACACTCTTTTTCATACAAAATGGGACATTTATTGGTAACCCTCTATCTTTCAATTGGGATAGTACATGTCCATTACATTAAACAAAATGTCTAATTTCACAGAAAAATATTTCAAAAAATTCAATGCCTTACTTTGACATCCAAACATATCGATCATCATTCTTCACTGGAAGCTGCCACTGCTCTAGCTACTTCCATGACTTGGGTTATTTTGAGGAATTTTTTGTTCATAGTGTTGATTTTTTTCTTCTTCTTCAACTTCCATATACAAACATAAAAATAAATTGTAATGAGTGTATATACATTGGTGAGAATAATGAAAATTTCAATATTAAATAATATACATCAATGTAAATCGAAAAGAAATGTACCATAACAAGAATTGACGCATGAACTATACACATTCTTTAAAAACCAAATTTCATGCCATCTTTCAACAATTCATTTTTTGTTGCAGTTCCATACTTTGTTTCCTACAAGTTTTATGCCCCATAAAAAATCATATATTTAATATGAAATATTTTTTTGCTATATTAATTATATACGGAGCTAACTAAAACAAGATAGATACTTACAAATTCCACAATTAATTTCTAATATGCCAACATATACTGACAACCTATATTTAACCCAATGTCAATAAATTAGTGTGAGGATTCTTATTTTTATGTTAGCACATGTTTGAAGATATTCAATGATGATTGTTTTAAAACAACTTAAAATATACAAAAATTAAATCTAGTTACGTTGTTATAAGGAAGCAACAATTACTCACAAACTCAACCCTTTTCTTCCTTGTCGTACTATTTTATGTGTTGAATGGGTTCCATTTTCTTTTCTTTCCTGCAAGAAAGTACTTGAAAATTTATATTTAATGATAAATTATTTATTTATTGTACCTAATCGGAAAATTCACTGATTACATATTACATTTGAATCACGTTGTTGTTGATATGGCTCCTCATGCGATGAAATTATGTCCATTTCTTTGACCATCTCCTTGTACACCTTTTTGGACATTCCTACTGGCATATTTCTGATATTAGCTCGTTGATCCTTTGTCATTTTCACAATCTTCTAGAAAATGTAACATGAAAATAAACTATTTAATTTGTATATTGATATATGAAAGGTAAATATAACAAAAGTTATATTTATAAATGATTGATTTCTAGTAATATATACATATAATTCTAGACAAACATTTAAAGGAATATTATTTTTTTATTCCTTATTTTTTGTTGTTGTACGTTTTTCTATTAAAAGTATCACATGTTTTATTGACCTATTCTCTCAACACTCATCCTTTAGTTTAGATAAAATTTGGTTCTTGGAATCATTAGATTTATTTTTGTATTTTTTGTGGAAATAACATCTATACATTCATTCCAATATATCCCTCAAAGTTTTGTAAGGGTTTTTCCCCCTTTCGTTAACCTCCAACACCACTCCAGATGAGCTAAGGAGCAAGTCATTTTCATTTTCATGTTCTATTTTTTTCTTTTCTTAGAACAACATTCATTTTCTTCGTTGTTGGTCCCTATAGAACATTAAACATATGTGAATTAGAAGATTGTTTGAAACATGTTATCTAATATTTTTGAGTATATTATTAATGAAAATTAAAAAAAGAAATTCGTATTGGATCGATAGTATTTTTTCATTCACCAGATTCATCCTTATGCAATTTTTTCCATCAAGCTTTTAAGATCTTCTAGTCTTATATCAGAAAAATCTTATCGAGATTCGCCATTATGTGCCTATGCATAATACATATTAAGCAATATATATTAGTTAAACTTACATATAGTTCAAAAATACTAATTTTTGTAAAGAATTTACAAAGAAATTTCCTTTTTTTACTTTCTCAATGTTCTAACAGTATTTTTATTACTTGATCTCTTGCCAACCATTTCTTTATCAATATGAAACCTACACCATACCATTCATTAATATATTTTATAAATAAATCCAAAATTTTGAGGTTAAAAAATAAAAATAAAAATCAAGAAAACGATGCGCCTTTCAAGCAGTACGCACTGAACGCGGTGGGGCATATTCTTATAAATCCACCGCCAAAATAGTAGAAACATTGTATGATGCTCTCTGTCAACAAAGAGACTGGGTGCATTAAATTTTAACCAGTGCATGGATTAATACAGACAAATTAATAAAAAAGCATCTAGTGTTAGCTTTTGTATCATAAGATGTCATGCAGGAGGTGGTGCGACATGTTGTCATAAACGCACTGAGAAAATATTAGAAACACCGTACGATGCTCTCTATCAACAAGGAGAACCGATGTGTTATATGTTAACCGATGCACCGATTAACAGAAACATAATTAATAAAATATTTTTTTTATCAAACACTATGTGCACGGTACGCTATTTTACACAAGGTGCATTGATTAAAAAAATCTTCTTTTTAAAAAATCATGGAAGGGACGACATGAATTGGGATTCGACTCTGCAATCCATCCCGCAGGTTATATATCATATGCATATATATATATATATATATATATATATATATATATATATATATATATATATATATATTCTAAAAATGCACTGTAAAATTTAAAATTTGTACTATGCATGTATTAAATCAAACAGAAACTATAAAAAAAAAATTATTACAATAAAATTAACATTTTTACTATACTACAGGGTTCAAATTACCAGATGTTTCAAATTTTGATTCTCTAAATAGTGTTGTTGTTCGAAAGTATTTCGCTGCTCCACAGTGCTCTCGTGCAAATATCTCCCTGAATTTTTTTGCAAAAATAATGAAATAATGAATAAATTTTTAATTTAAAGAATTTTTTTATGAAATTAGATTTCCAAAACTAATTTTCCAACCATTTTTCAATTTACTGCTTTTTCACTTTAAAAAAATAAAGTTGCACTTTTTTATTTAGAACTATTTGGTGTGTTTGTTATATAACTACACTAGTGCATCAAATAATAACACACCACTGGTGTGAAATAAATAAAAGGCACCAGTGTGGTTAAATATACATTAGTAACGATAACAATAAGTCTCTGTTTAAAGAACCAAATTAATTTTAGGTATGTACACCAAAATTTATTATTGATTTTGCTCAAATGCTGGGGGAAAATATCATAATTATATCGAATGGACAATTCTTCAAAATCCAACTCCTTCCATAATATTTTTCAATGTCCATCATGGAGTTCTCCCTATGCATCTTTAGACGTAATATTTACTTCATATTTTATTTATATTTTCATTATCTAATTGATTTTTTTTTATCCATGTCATTCAACTGAATAAAAGTAATGTATACAAATTTTCAGGTTCATGCATATTTAGAATCGAGTTCAGATTCACAAAATATTTAAATAGCTCCAAAACACTCGAATATCTTATTAGGAGCAGCATACGCCAAGGCGCATTTGGTAGATGAAAATGGACAACCGCTTCACCCTCCCAATTGTAACATTGCATCTTCTAGCCACAATCCTAGGAAAATTATGGTAATAATAATTTTTTGGTATATTAATGTAATTATTTCAATGTCAAACCTATTGATCATGTATTGTTTATGTGCTTACTAATTGATATCATATATTTTGTACTAATCATGTTCAAATATATTTTTTGAAATTATTAGGGTTCTAGTGATGATGAGCAACCTACCTACCATTTTCTGTTGCACCCCACGAAAATTTCAAATCAAGAGAAGTATGAATTAAGAGAAAAAATCAGAGAGGAACGATACCAAGAATGGTTAAATCAACCACCTATTCAATTCCCACTACATCGAGATTCACTAATTAGGAATGAATAAAACAACAGTAGTTCTTCACAAGTTGGCAATGAAGGAAATAAAATAGAGTTTCGTATGGATGATTACTTAAGGGATACAACTACCATGGAGACAATGTTGTTAGATGCATTCCAAAATGATGATCAGCTAGGGCATGATGCTCATATCGCTGATACATTTTTTCGAAAGCCTTTAATTTTCTTCCACCACCCCTCGCTTTGGACCTGGCGGTCAGTCAAAGTATACTCTATTGGGGACAACGATGTTACTGTATAACTTGAAAGAAAATTTTGGCTTGTTGAATTCATCTTTCTTGGAAATTTTGAGGTAATTGACCATCAAGTCCTCCCTTATATTTTGAGAAATATAATCACACAATGAACATTACAAATGGTCAGTTTTATAAACATTAATAATTATATAGGCATTAATGCACATTTAATATTTTCCATTACCAACTAAATTTCATTCAAATATTAGGTTCTTCCGAGTGATAATGCCTTGCCCGATAGCTGGGAAGAGGAAAATAAATTGTTGAAAATGTTGGGTGTTGAGTACATATCATATCATGCATGTCCAAATGATTGTATTATATATAGAGGAGAATATTCATAAAAAGAGATATGTCCGAAATGTGGGCATGAAAGGTATTATAAATAAAAAAAGAAGGGTAATTCACGTGATCAAGGTATTAGGGAACATGGCTATAATCGCAAGGATTCAAAGGCTCTTTTGTTGCAAAGAATTAACTATGTTGCAAGGATGACATGCCTCACAAAAAAGTGGGTTGGGAGTTATGAAAATACCAATAGATTCAATATCCATGAAGCATATAGAGAATAAATGGCCCGAAAAATTCAAGGATGAAGTACGAAGTCTATGACTCAGCATAGCCATGGATGGCGTAAACCCATATTCCCTCTAGAACACCAACTATTCTATTTGGCTTGTAATAGTGATTAATAATACTATCCCCCCATGGTTGTCTGTAAAGAATGAACATCTTAATTTAGCTCTCATAGTCCCTGGTAGAAGACAAGTGAAGAATATGGATGTCTACTTACAACCATTGGGAGATGAATTGAAGGAATTATGGGATGGGATAAATTTATACAATGCATCAATACCCATCGCAGTAGAGAGGAGTTTTACGTTGTATGGTGTATGTGTTTACATGACACATGATTATCCAGGCTTAGGAGTTTACCCTGTTAAATTACATGTTTACTGATTTGTTTATATACGTAACAATATTCTTTTACATATTGGTTATTTAATTCGTTGTAACTGTTTTGATCTTCATGATATTGTTTAACGTGCCATGCATATATATATATTGTATACAATAATTTCGCAGGTCTTGTAACAAAAAGGTATTTTGGATGTAAATTTTGTGGACCTTCTCTGAAAGCTATATGGTCCAACGACCTACGAAAGCCAGTGTATGACTGCTCCAAGGTATTCCTCCCAGACGAACACCCTTACAGAAGAGAAGAATTTGCTCTCAATGGTAAACGAGAGAGAAACAAAGGGAATACAATAACAAAAACAATTTAATGGCTTAGAGAATATGAGAGAGAGAAGGGGAAGGTGTTCATATAAATGTTAGATTCAAATGGGTTCCTATGTTCGATGATCCAGAATTCTTCAACACCTATGTTGAGAAATTTCCCATTGGGATGAAAAGGAAATCCATCTTTTATAACCTCCCATATTGGGAGCATCTTAAGGTTACCCACTTATTAGATCCCATGCGTATATTTGAAAATGTTTCATCTTCTTTGTGGAGGCACATATCATCGAAAAAAAGTGACACATTGGACGTTAGGAGAGATCTTATCACTTAAACAATAAAAAATAAACATTGGCCAATATGATTAGAAACTACAGGATTAGAGGCAGGCGCTAATCCCTCTAATTGGTATTTCAAAGAAGGTGATTTCCCATGTATTTTAAAAATATATGATATTTCTTTGGCAAAGGAAGTTATAATGGGTCTGAGGGTGCCATCGTCACACGGGTTTTCACTATGGTGCTGCTTCACTGTAGATGACCATTTGTCGGGGTTGAAATCGAAGGACCATTTGAATATTCTAAGAGTAATTATAATGTAAAAATCATGATATTATTATTTTTTATATTAATAAATTGTATCCCATGCAGGGATCATAAAACATAACTAATTTTTTATATTATTGTATGTGTTTATAATTTTGCAGTGTCATTATCCTTTGTTCGTGTGTGGGTGTGTGAAACATGAATTCCCCCAAGACCTAGGACATTCCATATCTAAATTATCCACATTTATACATTGGATCACGTCGAAGGAGCTTCATGTGGCTAGAATTCCACTGTGGCATCAAGAGATAGTTGAGATTATTTGTATGTTTGAGAAGGAACTACCGACGAGTTTCATGGGCTTGCAGGTTCATCTTCTAATCCACCTAGTAGATGAGGTTGAATTATTTGGGGTGGTTTCCTGTCATTGGATGTTCTTCTTAGAGAGGTACATGAACAAATTGAAAGGTTTTGTTCGACAAAGGGAAAAACCCGAGGTGTCTATGGAAAAGGGGTACATATCGTATGAGTATTTCTATTATCGTAGTGAGTACATCAATAAGATTGACAACAGACCAGGTGCAGTGATTTGGGACGATGAAATGGATGAAGACAGAAGAGAAGGGGAGCTGCTCCAAAGAAATGGAAAAAGGTGCTTGATAAAGAGTAAGAGACTTATAATTTTTCAAATTTACATAAAGTAAATATTCATGTTGAACTTCTATATAATGAATATTTTCATCTCATATGTACTATATGTCGGTTTTATTTCATTAGCGAATGCTGAAATTGAAGCAACCAATACATTCGTTATTTACAATTCTGAAGTGACACAACCGTGGGTCGCATTGTACGAACAAAAGCGGATGAAATGGGATAGTGACAGGAAATAATTCAAAGGGTTGAATGGTATAAGTGTGCCTTATCCCAGTCATTTAAAATAAAATATGCCAAAAATATGCCCCAACAATTGGGTTGTCGACCAAGTCAGAGAGAAATATGGTGCAACCGATCGTTACTCACGTGCTATAGAGGATGCGCTAAACGTAGGGATTGGGTGCACCCACTTGGTAATAATATATTTATGTATATTTTAAACTTAATAATTTACCTTTGAAATGTAATTACATCTATATTTCATATTTTAATTGTTGGTTTATTATAAAACACATGGCACTATGATTTTTTTAACTTTTTTGTAGGTAAATTTGTTCCCATCTATGTCACCATATCGACACCATTTTCACACAGAAAATTTCGATGACGGACACATGACACAAGAATGTGGAGTGGAAGTCGAGTTCGATCAATCTATTTCAGCTAGCCACAGTGATCAAAACCTAGTATGCAAGATGTTAGTTTATGTCAAAAACATACAAGAGATCATTGAAGTGGATTCCTCTTCTTTCCAATGTGTTATTTTTAGGTGCAAGTGGTGGGACACCTTTTATCATAGTAATGTAAAGGAAGATTGTGATAGTAGGTCGATATGTATCAACTCTAGAAATATGTGGGATGAAGCTAAGGAGCCCTATGTTTTCCCCAACCACTGCAACCATGTGTTTTTTTACCCAGATGTATTTGATAGGGATTGTTGGTTTGTATTGAGACATGACCCTAAATCAAAACATATTTTTTAGAACAATATTGTTATCATGCCAAGGAAGCTAGAAGATAATGAGGGTGATCATGAGAACCAAGAGTGATATGGTACATGTGTTATTTAATCATTTATATTTTTTAAGATTGTTTCTATAAAGAAGAGGAATTAATTACCTTATAATTAAGACATTTTTCTCAAAAATTTATAATATGTATTTTGAATTAATTGGTTTGCATTTTGTTAATGTTAAACTCATTTCACTTGATAATTTGCAATTATGTTGATCTTGAAAACAATGGCGTATAGTATAAAGTTTTTATTTTATTTTATAATATCAATTCCTAAAATAATACTTGATTGCTTTAAATGTGTGTGAATGATATCTTAAAAATGTATATTTTTATTTATGGTATGTAAGATCATAATAGAATAATGATAATTCTAAACATGAATTTATTTGTATTATTTATAAACTTTATTATGTTACAAAAATTCATATTATTAGCCTAGATTTATTATTTTACAATTATTTATATTCATACAAATTTACAATTATGGTAATTTAATGATATTTATGGTATACATTTTAGTTACGGTAGTAATTATGGTTCAAAATTGACAATTAATTTACAATTTTACAAATTTACAAATTTAAAATTTTTAATAAAATTGAATAATAACAATACATACAATTACAATTATAATTTTACCAATATTTTACATACAATTAAAATTACAATTACAATTTTACAATTTTACATAAAATTACAGTTAAAATTACAATTAGAATTACAATTAACATACAATTACAACTAAAATTAAAATTACAAGTACAAATTAAAATTACAATTAAAATTAAAATTAAAATTAAAATTAAAATTAAAATTAAAATTACAATTCCAAATTAAAATTACAATTAAAATTAAAATTACAAATACAATTTTACATACAATTAAAAAGAAAATTTCAATTACAATCACGGCATAATATTTAATAAATATCATGATTTAATATTAAAAATAAACATCATGATCATGATAATGATCGTACAAATATCATATTCGACTAACATACACATTCAAATTTGATAACATTATCTAATCATTGTGTTCATGATCATCTAACAAAACACAAGCATTGTATAACATCATCACAACACAAACATCAAATATACATCTCATGTCAAATAATTGCTATCACATACACATCTCTCTGCAAGCACATTAAATGAACACATCTAACATGACCTAAAAATACACACATCATGATGAACACCAACATGTAAATTAAGTACATCAACATAAACATAAAATACATGGACCACACACACACACACACACACACACACACACACACATATAATGTCAAAACTATACAACTGGAATATAATTGCATATAATTGTCAAATATATGGTGGTACATCAATACTAGTAGTAGTCGAGGCTTGATTAGTTGATGGTGCAGCCTCATGCTCAGATAGAAAGCGTGCCTACTCCAGAGGTGCCTGCTAATCATTCAATGGTGCAGTATTCTCAGGAACTGCCTGTTGATGACTCATAGATGGAGCAGCCTGCTGAGGACTAGGTGTCTACTAAGATGGTGCATACTACTCAGATTATGCCCGCTGATCAGGATTGGATTCTCACTGCTCATCATGATCTCGGCCATGTGTTGAAGGATGAGGAGGTGGAGTACTATAATGATGATCACTACCCTCATGATCATGATCATCAGATGAGGTGTTGTTCTATCATACATCTCCACGATGCCTAACCTTCATAGCCAGTGATATTTCTATGGAACCTCCAACGATACACATGAGGGTAAACATATCGCGGGCCAAGCCACTCCAAAGCCGTGTAAGCCTACGATCATCCTGAATCTCTCTGATCGTAACTGGGTAGACTCCCTCATCAACTAGTAGTCGATAGAGTTGGTCACCCAACTCCATTCTGAATCCGGTTTTCATCATAAGCCTCAGCCCCGTGGGTATTTTCACCTGATCAGGATCAGCTCTCTCACCCTCATTCTCCACCTCTGCCAACTCCTCATCATCATAATCTACATGGGGATCATTGAGAGGGGGTGGAATCTCATCCGCAACAAATTTACCAATATCTATGACATATATAGTACACAACAATAATAATTATACATTTTCATTAAACAATTTAATAAAACAAGTTAGATAACATGTTAGAAGAAATTTAATAATCCTAATTAATTAACTAATACAATAAAATGGAACTAGATTAATTTAAATAAAACAATAATATTACCTCTCACATCTGGCAGATCATCTTATGTGAACAGGTTGTTGTTACACCCTCACTAATCCAAACCGGCATACAAACATGGCACTAGAATGAAGGAGTGATCATGAACATCGGATAACAACTCGAGTGCATTAGGAAATATCCTAAGGGGAAAGTCAGACTGGACCCTCTTGGGATTCATCTGGCCCCACATCTACATCTGTAGATGTAGCATCGGCCTATGAGGTTGCCGAACAAAATTAGGCCTCCTCTCTGGAAACCTCTCAACAAACAAATAAAATAACTTTGAAGAAAAAGGGAAGGTCAACCTCCCATGCACCTGAGAACGAAATATATCTAATGTTGTAAAAAATGGCCACAAAAAAACCGCAGACCATCTCACAGGTCGTGGTGCCTAGAATAAAGAATCAACACAAAAGAAAAATGGGCAAGTAATGTGTTTCCCATCACTGGTATAGTGTGCAATGGTCATCAAATATAGTGATATGCACCTCACCTCCTCTGCACCAAACGAAGCAATACGTAACTCACCACTGGACACCTAAAAATATGCAGGAGAAACTATATCATCCCTAATGTATCTCTGGGAGTACACCAACTGACTCCCTGATTTATAGCTGATGGGGACATCTGGTAACTGTAGAAAATCTTGCCCTCTCCTAGATAGGCCAATACCACTAGTTAGGACCGACCCGAAAAGCCTATCAGTGGGCGTTTCACCTAAAGATGAGCTATCCCAATAACTCACTATGGCCTTTGAGGGATGTAGCCTCCTCATAGAAATTTAGGAGGCCTACCTCCCTTAGGAGAAACTCGGTGGTTGTCATAATAGGGCGAGGGTACATATGTTTCTCCCTCTCTCGTGCCTCCCATAGGTGAATCACATTATACTGGTCCTCCATATGTTCTTGTTGTCCCTTTGTTCTCTCTATTGTCGTCGCTGAATGATTTGCATATTAAATACATTTTTTTTATTAAATTATACATGTATTTATATATATATATATATATATATATATATATATATATATTCGGTGTGCCAAAAAAAACAGTCACGCACCGGTATTGGTGCATACTCTTTTATCACACACCGCTCTCAGTGCGCATGGAAATTTTTCGTGCACCGAAAACATAAATTTTACTTTTTCTACAGAGCGTTGACAAAAATATCTGCCCTAGGGAGGATAGTTCGGTCAACACATCACCCAACAATAATTCATCGTCAACGATGCGGTCCTATAAATGATCTTAGTGTTGACTATGTACCAGTGTCAGGAGGGTGATGCGTTGACCAAACTATGCACCTCGGGGCAGATAGTTAGATCAGTTCACTGCCCTCCTAACATCATTACATGGTCAATGATATTGTCTTGTAAACGACCACACCATTAACTATGTACTGATGTTAGGAGGGCGGTGCGCTGACCTAACTATTTGCCCCGGGGTGCATAGTTTGGTCAACGCACCACCCTCTTGACATTGGTACATAGTCAACGGTGCAGTTTTTTAAATGACTACACCACCATGTAAGTTTTTTAAAAGAAGCATGGTGCACATTTTTGGTACCACACCCGACCCCAGTGCAGTTTCTGTTAGCACAGTTCGCGGTGCGGCCTGTAAATTTACAGGTAGCATTGCAAGTGGTGTGAGCCAAATGGGTCGAGCACACCACGAACAGTGCGAGCCGAATTGCTCGGGCGCACCGCACATAATTTTTTTTTTTTTAATTGGTAAATTTTAAGGTTTTTACAATTCTAATCCATTAAAACATTTATTTATTGAGAAAAAACTAAAATACATGTACATTTGCACGTTGAGGAGGCATATTTATTGAGGAATTGGAGAAACAAAATTTTCCCACCGCTTTCAAAACTTCAAACACCACAAGGTGGGAAATGGATGACAGTAGTGCGTGAAATGGAAGCATCGATGGCAGGGTGCCTCACACAAGAGAAATTCACACCAGTTCTTGAGAGGTCCGGAGCACTAAAGAAGTGAAAATGGGGCTTTTTCGGTCGACAATTTTTTTTTATTGATCCTTGTTTTAGTGCGCGGGTTTTTGAGATGCATCGAGAGGTGGATAGGTTTTTGAGACACACCGGGCCTGTTTATGCATATCACACTGGTATGCTATAGTAATTAGATGCACCAGGTGGTTTTTTATGGAGAGGATGGTGTCTTAGTGTTCCAATTTTTAGTACACACCAGTGCGTTGTGAGTTAAACACACCGGTGTGGTTTATGATGAGAAATGCACCAGACAAAAAAAATCTGCCAAAACCTCCACCCACCAACCTCCTCTATAGAACTCCACTATGAACGGATATCTGGGCTATTTTTATAAGGTTTTCCTCAAAAACATCCACTAGAGGTTTTCATTGTAGTGGATACTGATTTGAGTGGGAATGTTATGGGAGTGCTCATGATGTGGGGAGGAAGGCATTTATGTTACCATTATGAAGCATTTTAGGGGGCAGTTCTTAAATAACCTACCTACGATAAGGAGCTTTATGCCCTAGTGCAAGCCATGAAGAAGTGTAAATATTATATAATGGGAAGGGAGATAGTGATCCAATTAAACCACTAACCAAAATAGTACATGTAGGTCCACAGTAAGGTAATGTAGAAGATGCAATACAAGTGGATGGGTTTATACAAAAATTTCGTTCAATTACCAAGTGTGAGAAGGGAAGCACGAACAAGTTATTTGACATTCTTTCAAGGACACCCACATCAAAGATCGTAAGTTTGGGAAATTTGATACACATGGAGATATTCAATCATGATGCATAAAGAGAGGCATAACCAGACAATGAGGACTTCAAGGTTGTGTTTCAACAATTGTAGAGACAAATTTATGTGCAAGATGGTGACAACACAGTTGAATGCCATGTCCAGGACAAGTTACTTTAAAGGATGGATAATTTTGATTTCCTAAAGGTTGTCGACTGTAGGTGACTAGAGAGTCTCTCATGTCCAAGGTTGCAAGGCAATTTGGGGTAGCGAATATAATGGCCAATTTGTATATGTATGTGTATAGGCCCAATATGCAAGAACATGTGGCTTGATTCATAAAATGATGCATGATTTGTTGTACGAACAAGCTTATTAATATGAAACATGGTCTATGTCATCCCTTTCTTAAACCCAATCCATTTTTGGAAAACATTTCCATAAATTTTGTGAGAGATTTACGAGCAAACAGGAAGGGAAATAACTAAATATTCATGATAGTTGACACGTTCAACAAGATATGTTCTCTAATGCCCTATAAAAACACCATTAGTATGAAGTAAGTAATAAACTTGTTCTTTGGATCATTTTGGGTTCACTTTGGAATACCAAGGAGAAATGTTATAAACAAGGACACAAAATTTCTTAGTGAATTTTAGACGACATTGTGGGTGAAAATTCACATGAAATTGAATAGGTCTACAACATTCCATCCAGAGAAATATTGGATAAAAAAATTAGTCGATACTACCTTGGGTAATATTTCGAGGGGTTATAATTAGAATCATTTGAATACATGAGAAATTCAATGGCGAGTTTTCCAGTGGAATATCCATGGTAGTTTAGGAATCAGATAAAGTTGGAATGAAAATTTTCACATCCATAAAAAATCTCATACATATCTCAATGCAATGAAGGTACATTTCCATATAGTCTTCTATGACATGCAAAATTTGGATATCTTAATTATGATATTACTAATTTATTGAAAAAATAATGATGTTTCTGGTTTTCCAACTATTCCTAGGAAAACTAAAGCAATGTGATGCTTGTATCCTACAAAGCCATATAAAACAATTGTTTCATGATTCTACTTTCAAATCACATAGAAAACTTACACTAATTCATTTGGAATTTTGTGCCCTTGCGCCTATTCGTTATGCAAGTGGGAAAAAATATGTGATTAATTTTCTTGATGACTACACTAGGATGTGTTGGGTATATTTCTTGAAAAACCAATAAAAATATTTTGAAACTTTTAGAAATGTTTATTTATGTGTTGAAAATTATGCACAATCACATATTCCCACCATTAATAATGATAAGGGAAAATAATAAACTTCTAATAATTTTTAAAATATATTTTCCAACATGGAATTTAACATCAAACCATTGTTCCATAACTCAACAAAATTGTGTGGTTGAAAGAATTATCAAGGCTATTTGAATATATTTTGTTAAATGTTTTTTTTCAAAAAAATCTTAATTTTACATTTTTGGTTGATGGGGTTCTATGTGCAGTATATGTGAAAACAAATTTCCACATCATGATTGAAAAAATAAGACTCCTTATATAATGTAGTATGGCCAAATTCCTTTGGAAATCCATCTGAAGTTTGGTTCCACCTACTACTCTTTTATTTCTAAGAAATAAAGAAGCAAGCTTGATGTACTAAGCTATAAATTAATCATCAAGTAGTATTTCATATACCACCAAAACATATTGTCTTTAATATGAGGTAAGAATTTTGTATTCTTTATAGAGATGTAATGTTTCTTAATTTTTCTAAGAAAAAAAATGTTTTTTAGACACATAATGATCATTTGAACAGATTATCTCATGAAAAATAATATCACAAATTTTATTATGATATTCCAAACCTTGAAGGTGGTATCCCTATCTTGTATCAATCTATGGAATCTCTTTCTGAAGCATTGTCTCCTTTTCCTGAAGTCCCATGCACTTCTTTAGATCAAGAATAATCTTTGAGTGATGTTATTTGAAGGAATGGAAATATAAGTATTGTTGTAGCCCCATCTCAATGAGTCGAACCAACTATACCATCAAAAAAACACCACCAAAAATGGCTCACCAAAATTCTTGAATGTGTTAATCTCGATGAGGTAAAGAATATAGGAACCATAGGTTTAGCAAGGAATGATGGAGGTGATATAAATAATTTATTTTCAATTAATGTAGAGGATTTGGATGTTTCATATGATTTTGAATTGAATTATTTACTATTTTTAAACCAACTTCCATTAAAGAATACTCTTCTCATGGTAGTGGAAAGAAGTAATGCATAGGGAGTATGATGCTCTCATAAAGAATGAAAAGTGGAAGTTATTGGATCCTCCATTTTTAACCAAAAAAATTAACTAAAAGTGGGTCTATAAGGTCAAGTACAAATTAGATGCTTCACTTGACAAGAAAAAAACAAGGCTTGTGGAAAAAGAATTTGTATATAAGGAAAGCTTTGATTATCAAGATATTTTCTGCCCCATAGAAAATGGGCCACCATATAGCCTCTTTTTTCCTTGGTAACTCATAATGGATGGAATTTTCATCAAATCAATGTTCATCCTGACTGTTTTGTTGTAAAGGGAAAAGAAAAAAAAAAAACTTATCTAATCCTTATTTGGGCTTTAAAAACACCACAATATTTTTACGAAACGTTTTCTAAGAATGTTCTAAAATTGAATTTCAAACATTTTAATATTGATGATGCAAGTCTATTTGTTAAGAAAGTTGGAAAAAATATTGTATACTGTGTGGTTTATGTAGACAATTTATTAATGACATGGATTAATGAAAAATATATTGAATCCATAATGAAATATTTGAAGTACTTTGAGGTGAAAAATTTGGAACACTTTTGCTACTACTTGGTCATTGAAGTGACCAAACATCTAAATTTTATGATCCACTCTAAAAATAAGTACACCAGAGAATTTTTTAACATAATTAACTTGGTTGAATGCAATCCCTTTTCTATGCTAATGGAAAAAACTATGAGACTCAGATTGAAATAAAAGAATAAATTTGAGGATACAATAAAGTATATACAACTTGCAAAAAGTATTCTCTACCTCACCACTACTAGACTAGATATTTCATTTGTTGTCAGAAATTTTTCTAGAT
Organism: Pinus albicaulis; assembly: GCA_034641835.2. Classification (NCBI taxonomy): domain Eukaryota; kingdom Viridiplantae; phylum Streptophyta; class Pinopsida; order Pinales; family Pinaceae; genus Pinus; species Pinus albicaulis. The sequence goes on along the minus strand of CM076572.1, from coordinate 155,436,635 downwards.
GTATAAAAAATCCTTGTGAATGACATTAATATGACGGTAAAATACTTATAATGTACTTAAAAGAAACTTAAGACATAGGACTAAAATATTCAAAGGTCAATTACTTTAGCTTGATGGATATTTTTTTTTAGACTTTGATATAGACAAAGAAAATGGAGTATCTACTCCAGGTTATCTTATGAGTCTTGGATTAATAGATATATCTTGTAGGTCATGAGAATATCCAGTGCCAATAGATTCCATGACATAGGAAGAATATGTGGAAGCTACAAAATAAACAAATAAGATTTTGTGGCTCAAGAAAATTATTGAAGAGTTGTACAAGAAATAAGTGAATTATACTCCTCTTTTGATTCACAATATTTCTACAATCAAGCTTGCCAAGAATCCTCGATTCCATGATTGAGAGAAACACATCAACCAAAAATATCACTTGACTAATATCATGTAGTGCCCCAGGCTACTTATGTAATACATTATTCCAAAAATAAGAAAATTGTATACATTTTCACCAAATCGCTTGGAAGAGAAAATTTAAAAAATTCAGATTGGTGTTTAGGCTCACTAATAACCCTTTAGATTGCACACATGGGAAATGTGGGCAAATCAACCCTTAATATTGGGGGGTGTAATTTTAGACACCTAAACATTAGGAATTTGATAAATTTGTAAATATGTAGATATAACAAATATGACCATTTAGAATAGGAAGAGACATTCAACCTTGAAAGTTAAAACCAAAAATTGTATCTTATCTAAAGTGAGGGGAATTTAATCCCTTTCCCACGTGTTATGAGCATTGATGAATTGTTTTCAACAAGTGCCTTAGGATGGGTGGCAAAATAAGATTATACAATTTGAAGGAATTACAAGAATTCAAGGTAATCCTCTGGAGCAAAGTCTATTGTGCAAATTGATGGCAGCTTGGGTGTTAGGAAGAATTTTTTCCTTCGATGTGCAAGGTTTCATTTGGTTGAGTCCATCCCTCATCCTTTGAGATGTGATGAGTGTAATTGACATTTCACTTGGCTCGGAAGTGAAAGATTTCGGCACGAAGGGGAGCCAGAGAAACAAAAATTTAGAGTCAGGCTTGTGGTCATGTTTGTTTCCTTTGAGTTGAGGCTTTGAATCTCGACATGGGAGTTAATGCCTAAGCCAAGCATTCAAGGAGCCTCTACTGGAACTGTTAGTATTTTTTAAACACCAGGTAATTTTCCTCTTTTTAACTATCATTTTTTTTTTTAATTTCAATGTCAAAAATTTTGTTGTTGTACCTCTTAATGTGGTACCATGGTGATAAGGAGTTCCTAAGTTTTTATCAAAATTAAAAGTTACATGATTGGGTTGAAACTAGGATTATTTCGTAGATCTTGTCTTCCTGATTCTGGCGCCGTGAATGGTTCAAAAAAATGATGTCATATGAGGAAGATATTGCATTCTGTTCAAAATTGCAAACATGTGAAATTACGAAAGTTTGACCAGGTTTGACGGGGATGCCTAGTAAGAAAAAAAAGATAATATTCCTCAGAATATTCCTTCCACCGAACCAGTATTTGGTTGACAAGTGTTACTTTTCTATTGGAGGTAAGGGTTTGGAGGAGCCAATGAGAGGGTGCCATGTGGCAATCCCTAAGGCCACCATGTGCCCCTAAAACTTCATTATAATTTCTTTTTAGAGGGCACAAGGCTTGACCCCCTAACCTCCCACTGGGCACACGTGTAGGTCTACCAACTGCTCTACAAAACGTTACTTAACCATAATGTCGTGGGTTTTCTTTATGGCTGAGTGTAATGAGGTTTGGGCATTGGGAACTACCAGTGGTCCTAACCTACCAGCAGTTCCTGAATTTTGATCACATGCCACGGTCAACAACAACTACCATGATAAGCCTAACTGATGGCCCTTAACCTCAATCAAAACATTAATTGCAGTTCGGAGCTGGTTTCTGCTAAACCTTTGGGTTTGTTAACGGTTGGGGGTGCACATGTGGCCACCACCCTAACCGTTACATTCAAAATGCGGCTTAATCGGTGGAGAAGTTAGGGGCGCACAAAATTTTGTGGTCAGCCCAAAATTAACTCCAGTTAATTGGAGTACTTCACATTTAGTGGAGTTTTCCAAGGATATATTGGGAAAAATGATATGAGGCTCAATTTTCGACCCATTTGAGTGAATGAAGAGTCATTTCGACTAATTGGAGCATTCTGAAACCATTGGTGCAGAGAAAACAACCATTAGAGCACTGTAACTACATGTAATAGGAAAATTTTGAGCCTAATGAAATATGGACAAGACATTGGGAGTTGTAGCAGCAGATGCAGCCTAGGAGGGGTGAAATGCTTCATCATGCCTGCTGTGTAAAATTCAGGTGGTGACTTATTTCTCTATTTCACACTATTTTTCACTGTTATTTATGCTTATTTTATGCTTCTAAATAACTAAAGTTCATCTATAATTCATGGAAAAACTCCTTAATCCTTATGCAATCTAATGAACAAATTAGGCACATGTTTTTAAAACCGAAATACCATTAGCACAACAAAACTAATACCATCATTTCAGATCAAATGGTATCAGAGCTAGAGTTTTTCTCTAGTGTTGTTTAGTGCAAATAATTGTTTAAGTATTTGCAAGTTTTAGATGCTTATAAGGCTCAAGCTCAAAAGGGGAGAAGGCAAGCTGGTGGAAGCAAGAGGTTCTGAAAAGGAGCCAAAGAAAAGGAGAGAAATATTTCTAGAATGTCCACAACCTAGTTCACCTCCTAAAGAAGAAAAAGCTTCACTAAGCATGCCTCATGAGGAAGGAGAAATTCATGAAGAAATTGACCCTAAGGAAAAAGAAAGAGTGTTTAGGAAATCATTTCTTGACATGACTGAGATGGTTAGAATTCTTTGCCAAGAAATGAATGAGAGGCTGGAAGTTGAAGTATATAAACTCCAAAAGGAAGGACAAGGATATTGAGGAGGTCAACATGATGAAGAAAATTCAAGGAAGGGAAATGGAGGAAATGGAGGCAATGGAGGGCCACCATATTCACCGTGATCATCATCGTCATCTTCTACCTCTTCTTCAGTACATCTGCCACACAAGTCCAAGAGCACTGTCAAATCTCCTTTATTGAAACATGATGTTAAGTTATAATTTCCAATGTTTAATGGTGAAATAAATGAAGACAAGCTAGATAATGGGATTCGACAATTGGAGGTCTATTTAAAAATACATAACCTTCAAGATGATGATAAAAAAATTCAATTAGCTTGTTTGAGAATGGAAGATGCAACACTTGTTTGGTGGGAAGCCAAGACACAGGAGGAAATCAAGAAGCATGGTAATATTATTCTATCATGGTAAAATTTTATTTCTGCTATTAAACGATATTTTTATCCATTAGCTCATATGAAAAAAGCCATCGTAAATTGGCAGAACTTTAGGCACTTAAAGGGACAAAATGTGCAAGAATACACCCAGGAATTTATGAGAAGAGCTCTTTTATTAGGGGTGGATTTTCATACCCAAGAAACCTTGCTAAAGTACATAAGAGGCTTACATAGCTACCTAGAACTTACTATTCTCATGTTTAACCCCACCAGTCTAGATGAAATTTGTGTTCAAACCAAAAATCTAGAAGCTAGAGGGAAGAACATTCCTAAAGAGGGTAGGAAGAAACCTTTTAAGGGTAAAGCTAAGGAAAATAACCCAAAAGGTAAAAACAAAAAAATGGATCTGCTAAGAAAGAAGGAGAAAAAATGACTTGTAAACATTTTTCAAAAGAAGGCCATGATGAAACTCATCGTTGGAAATTACATCCAGAATTGAGGCCAAAGAAACCCAATAACAAAGGGAAACATAAAACTGCTGCTACAACTCAACATGTCTTAGGGTCTAATTTAGGTGATGAGACTGAAATTACAACCATGGGATTGAATAACATGAAGGGAAAATAAATTGAAACTAAACCCAGTACCAGTACATCAAACTGCCACATAAACACTCCAAATGAAGAAGAAAGAATAGAACTATTTCATGTAAGGGTCATATCCAAACATACCATGTTTGACACACTGTTTAACACTTTCTCAAAAGAAAACCCCAAATGAAGAAGAAATAATAGAACTATTTCATGTAAGGGTCGTATCCAAACATACCATGTTTGACACACTATTTAACACTTGCTCAAAAGAAATCTTAATATTTGAATATTTGGTCAAAAAAAATAACCTTGAGACCATACCACATCCAAAACCATATCCATTGGGTTGGATTTGTAAGGATGCAAATCTACAAGTTATAAGGAAATGTATATTGAGGTTTGTAATCACTGCAAGTTTTGTTGACATAGTTGAATTAGACGTGGTTTCACTTGACATAACTCGTATTGTATCAGGGAGTCGTTGCTTCTATGACAGGAAAGTGATATTCTATCTCCATGAGAAAAAATTATCATTTATTCAAAGATGGCAAGGATTTCATTGTTAGAGCACACCACAAGAAGAAAAACATTGCTTTGGTAAATGCTAGATAGGTAAAGAGGCTAGTAAATTCAAGTAAGAATTTTTTTCTTCTTATGATTAAGCCCAAAGCTGATATAAATCATGAATATTTTGAGGGATTTGATCCTAAGTTGAAATCATAATTACATGATGTGGTTAATGGGAATCATGAGATGTTTTAGGAGCCAACAGGATTGCCTCCAAAAAGGGAAATTCAACATGAGATTCAATTGCAGCAGGATTGTCCTCTTCCAAACATCGGTATGTATCGCATGTCAAAAATGGAGAATTATGAAATAAAGAGGCAAATAAAAGATATGTTGGATAAAGGTATCATAAGGCCAAGCACCTCACCATGTTCACCCATAGTCTTGATACCAAAGAAATATGGGACTTGGTGCATGTGTGTAGATTTTCAAGATTTGAACAAAATTACGGTAAAAAATCATTACCCACTCCCAAGAATAGATGATATGCTTGATCAGCTGAAAGAAACAAAGTTTTTCAAATAAGTTATATTTATGAAGTGGATATCATCAAGTAAGAATTGCATAAAGTGATATATGGAAAACTGCATTCAAAACAAAACAAGGACTCTTTGAGTGGCTATTTATGCCTTTTGGTTTATGTAATGCACCATAAACTTTTATGTGGGTTATGGATAATGTTTTGCGACCATTCCTTGATGAATTTGTTATTGTGTACTTAGATAACTTTTTTATTTTCAGCAAAACAAGAGAATGTCATGTATTGCATGTAAATAGAGTGCTTGATATTTTGAATAAAGAGAAATTGTTTCTTAAAATGTGAAAGTGTGAGTTTGGAAACACTTCTTTGGTATATTTGGGGCATATTGTAGGAGGAGGAGAATTGTGGACTGATCCTTCTAAAGTTGAGGCCATTGTGAATTGTCCCACACCCAAAATAGTTACCGAGGTAAGAAGTTTCTTAGGTGGAGCTCAATATTGGAGGAAATATCAGCTCAGCTCCAGTCCTTGCACTACCAAATTTGATATAGCCATTCGAAATTGATGCTATTAACTATGCCATGGGCACATTCCTTTTGTAGCATGGTAAGACTATTTCCTTTCATTTAGAAACTTTTAATGGTGTTGTGATTAATTATCCTACATATGAAAAAGAACTATATGCGTTGTTACAAAGTGTCAAGAAGTGGAAACACTACTTGATGGGTAAAGAGTCTATTGTACACAACGATCACCAACCATTATAGTACTTGCAGTCGCAAACAAAATTGAAACAATCAAGAAATTTCAGGTGGATGGGATTTATTCAACAATTTCACTTGGTTATAAGGTACAAAAAAGTTCTATTCATTAAATTTGTAGATATTCTTTCGAGACCAATCACTAGTGCTTCTACTTTAATAAAAAATGATTATGTTTTTTTTTTGTAAGTCAGATTCAGTATATTATATTATAAACAGAGATTACAGGAAAGCACCAGGCTCGTAGACTTACGACATTGGCATAACTTCGGCCTGCTTCTTTTCGAGCTTACATTGGACTTAGAATGACTCGGCTGTAACTAGCCAGACTTAGAAACAGCATTAGCCCTTAGACAAAACATCAGGACCACCGTGCAGGGTTGCCTGTGAAACGGAAAACCAGACCAAAAATGTGCTGATGGCCAAAATGGCCTCTTACAAATCGATTACTACTGGAAACCAAAAAAGATACAGAAGTAGATAGAAGTAAGAAAACTAGTCGAAAATCACACCACATAAACTGCTTAACCATTAAAGAGTAGGAGTTGAAGCTCCGGAGTGTCCCACTTCGCTTGGATTGGCGCCCTCACCGCCTGTCGCTGGAGCTCGGGGCTTGAAGCGTCTGATGACAGTGGTCTGCGAGTCGTCAGTTGGAATTTCGATGGAAACGTGGAGGATATGGTGGAGGTATATCTCGAATCGTCAGATGAAATTCTCCAGTGCTTTGCCATGCTGGCGGAGTTCCTCTGCTAAAGAATTGAAAGCAACTTCCAATTTTTCAAGTCGTGCTGTGTTCCGTGCTGACGCCATGGAAGTGGCAGCAAATTTTTATTTGACCGCAGCTCCCTGCATGGCTATCGCCTTCGCTAGCATAGTCTTCATTTGCCAAGCCACCACCTGGGTTTGCAGGAACTGCGTGTGGCGCGTGGAGGGAGTTCCCGGATCGACTAACCAGTCGACTTATTCATTAATGGTATTGTCATCCGTCTTTGCCTGAGCGAGTTCCACTTCTTCTTCCAATATCTTGATTGTTTGCTTGCCTCGTTTTGATACAGAGGCTTCATAGCTGTCCTTGGCCCTCTTGAGGGCCTGTGAGGCTTTAATGCTACGCAGATTGAGATCAGCCATAGAGTCTGGGTATATGAGAACAGAGATATCGCCCAGATATCGGGAGCCCAACCTTGACTTAGAGCAGAGAGGCAACCTTTCGAAGATAGGAATGAAAATGAAGGGGCGAGCAGTCGTATAAATAAAAAATGGGAGTTGGGGTGATGAATGCTTCTGAATGGCCATTTAAAGCCATAATGCAAGGCATGTTGCCAATTAGTCCTTCTGCCAAAGCTAGGTTGATGATCGGAGATTTCCGTTCTGCGATCCGACCCTTCGCACGTTGGTAACCTCCACTCAATCCACTTAATGAAGCTTTTTCCTTTACGATCGTTCCCCCTCATTAAGGATCGCTGAACCCAAGGGTGTCTCGTCATCCATTCCAGCCTGTGCCTCCTGACGTGCTCAATCAACAAACCCCTACTCCTGATCTGCTGATGATGGATGAGCTGTCGTCCGTCCTACGGAAGTACCGGCATTTAAATCTTGCCTTGAGATGGTGTAGCATTGATCCCGAAGCTGTTCATTCGTAAGATCCTACCAACACGTGTCCAAGGCATTAGTCGGGTTGTCTACCGCAGAGTTCGCGAGGTGGTCCGTGAGGGAGTTAGCCTTCCTTCGCACAGATTGAATTATGATGCTGCTAAGGGAGGCTAGGTGCTGTGCAATGATCTCCGTGACCGCAGCTAGCCTCCAGTGCTTTACTGCTTTGCTCGGCTTCGTCCCATGCTGGATTCTCTTGAGTGTGGTTATGGCTAGTTGGGAGTCGCCTTCTATAATGGCTAGACCTTTTCCAAGTCGTATTAAAAGCCGCAGCCCCTGTTCTAAGGCTATGAATTTGGCGTCATTATTCGTAGTTTCTCCCAAATTCCTTCTTAGGATATGTATAATTTCGCCTGTCTCATCTCGCAGGACACCACCTATGCCAGCCGGGCCTGGGTTGCCTCTCGAGGCGCCATCAAAATTAAACTTACAGTATCCTGGGGGAGGACATTGCCATACTGTAGGAGGAGGAGCCGGCCAGAGGGCATTTTCCTTTATGAGGCAATCAGCCATACCTGCGAGTCCAAAGATACCTAGAATTCTGCGGTCATTGGGGGATAACATTTCAGCCTTCTCTTCTTTACACCAGGTACGAGTTGTTTCTGTGAGCCCCTGCATAATGATGACTTTTAATTCCTCGATTTTCCGAATACTATGTTTTTGAAAGATACGATTGTTCCTTTCTTTCCAGACATTCCAGATTAAGAATCCTGGACTGTTCCTCCATAGAGTATTTACCATGGTGCTGTTAGAGTAGTTTGAACGCCAGTTGGTAATAGTTTCGTGGACGGAATTTCTCTGTCTGTCCGATTGGTGGAATATGCATTGAAGCCAGTCCCAAAGATTGCTTGTCCATCCATAGTCATTGAAAAGATGATTGATGGTTTCCTCCTGTTGCTCACACATGGGGCATCGAGAGGGTCCTATGAACCCTCTCTTTGTAAGATTTTCCTAGGTTAGGACTTTCCTGTTTTGAAGAAGCCATAAAAAAGTTTTGATTTTGAGCCATAGATTTCCTACCCAAACATTGTCATACCAGGCCACCTTGTCACGATCATCTCTGTTTTCCAAATAGTAACGGGCTTCTTTAAGGTTGAAAGACCCGCCTGTGAGCTTGCCCCAGCGAAGGATGTCCGGTCCTTGCATCTCTATAATATGCCTCTTCTTGAGGATGGTGTTGAGGGTGTTGAGGAGATTCGTCAAGAGTTCATCAGAAGGGGGGGGAGTTGGATTCCATATCCTCCATTGTTGCTTCTCCATGCTGCATGCCCAGTAATGATGAACTTTTAATTTATCATTGTTCTGAAACCATTGTTGCAGAGGTTGTAGATTAGGAGTTTCAATTTTCGGGAGCTGTTGCCAGGCATCCTCCCAGAAAAGAGCATTATGCCCATTTCTGATCTCCCAAAAACAGTGGTCTTGAATAATATGCCGATTGGCTCGGGCCAAGTTCCATATAGGAGAGCCTTCCGGGACGTTAGTCATTTTGACAAGCTCTTCTTGTTGCCAATGCGCCGCATATTTAGCTTTCCAGAGTCGTGCCCACGAGGTGTGCGGCTCTGAAAGCCATATCCACCAAAGCTTGGCGCCACAAGCCTTGTTGGTTGTCCCTGGATCCTGTAACCCTAACCATCCAAAGCTCTTGGGCTTGCAAATTTTATCCCAGGCTGCTAGTGCCCATTTCAGCTTCCTAGAGTTGCCAGACCAGAGAAAGTTCCGTTGGATGATCCTGATTTTCTGAAGGACACCCTGAGGAGCTGGAAGGATCGACAGCAAATAGTGAGGAATAGCTTGGAGGATTGCCTTGGTCATGACCAGTCGCCTAGCTAGATTAAGGACTCGATTGGTCCAGTGCTTGCACATGTCTGCTAGCTTGGTTATGAGCTTCTCCCAGTGAAATTTCTGCCAAGGTTTGTCCGTAAGGGGGATACCTAGATACTTGGATGGGAGAGTACTTCGTTTGAAACCAAGGATATCATTTAAGTGCCTCTGAACCGCTAAATGGGTGTTAAAAAAGAAAACCGAGGATTTCTCAAAGTTAAAATCCACACTCGAGGCTTGACTGAACAGATTTAGAAGGTGCTTAAAACCCTTTGCTTCTTTAACTGTGGGGGTGCCATGCAACATAGTGTCATCCACGAACTGTTGGTGTGTAGTAGCCAGAAAATTGCTTAATGGCTGCAGACCTTTTATAAGACTCTTCTCCTTGGCTGACTTAATGAGTCGGTTGAGGCCTTCCATAAGAATGACAAAGAGGAAAGGTGATATAGGGTCCCCCTGCCTAATGCCCCTAGAGGGGTAAAAAGGTTGAGAGGGGGCACCATTGACTAAAATCGAATGACTGGGAGATTTGATCAGAGCTAGGGTCCAGGTGATCCATCTGGTGCTGAAGCCAAACGCTTTGAGTACAGCTTCCAGATAATCCCAACTTACTTTGTCATACGCCTTTGAGAGGTCCAATTGAATTATCATGCCAGCTTTTTTGAGTGTCTGTAACGTGTGAACCATCTCATGAGCTAGCAGAATATTGTCCATGATTTTTCACCCTTCCACATAACCTGATTGTTCCTCGGAGATTATCTGAGGGAGAATAGGCTTTAATCGATTTTCCATTACTTTCGAGATGATCTTGTACACCACATTAAATAGCGCAATGGGACTAAAATTGGAAGGAGTGCAAGCATCCACTTCCTTGGGGATTAGTGCTATGAACGTGGAATTCAGGGACTTCAGAATGGATGAAGAGGTTCGAGAGTCTCCCACTACCTCCCAAATATCATCTTTAACAACGTCCCAACAAGCCTTAAAGAAATCCACGGTGAAGCCATCCGGCCCTGGAGCTTTCCCGTTGGCCATCTCTTTGACTGCCTCCTCCACCTCCTGGAGGGAGACAGATCATTCCAGGGTTTTGTTTTTCTCTTTTGTGATAAGGTTGGGTATGGTGGATACTACTTTGGCAATGGCTTCATGTCGATCGAAGTTCGGTTCAGTGGCAATTAATTGGAAATGGTTTCGAAGTTGACAAGCAATGTCATGGTGCGAGTGATAGATAGACCCATGCTCTCCTTGAATTCTGGTGATTCTATTACTGCATCGATAGTCCATGGCTGACCTATGGAAGAACTTAGTGTTCCTTTCTCCTTCCTTCAGCCACTGATTTCGCGATTTTTGTTTCCAAAGAATTTCTTCCTGCTCACAGCGTTCATTCCATTTATTCATGAGTTCCCTTTCCATGTTGATCGACTCCTGTGATATGCTACCATGAATCCAATTATTATGGATCTCTTCCAATTGTTGCTCCAATTGGCATTTTTCTGCAAAAATATTACCAAAGACTTCTCGGTTCCAAGATTTTAACCGCGTCTTAATGAACTTGAGCCGTGCTTGTAACTTGAACATTTTCATTCCCTCTATAGGCAGGGGTTCTTTCCACCAGGTTTTAATGTTGCGGAGAAAATCCTTGTGAGTTAACCAGAACTTCTCAAAGCGGCAAGGCCTGTTCTTAGGGGTGCCCGAAATAGAGGCTTGCAGTGAGATGGGCCAGTGGTCCGATCCACCGGAGGGGAGGATATCTGAACTAATGATGTTCCCTTCTAGGAGAATGCTCTTAGAGACCAGAAAGTGGTCCAGTCTGGAAGCTATGAGCCTGTCTCCCCCTCTTCTGTTGGTCCAGGTGAATAAGCCACTGCGAGGCTGGATATCCACCAAGTTGACTTCTTGAATGAAGGAATTAAAGGCCTGGGCATCGTTGCTGAGAGCTCTGGTGCCCCCATTTTTTTCCTCGAGAGAAGTTATCATATTGAAATATCCACCATAGATGGCTTGGGAGGTGTAATGCCTTTTATGCAGATTGGTTAGATGGCTGAGCAGCAACATTTTATCCTCCAGACGTTGAGGGCTGTAGATATTGGCAAATAAATAGGTGCCTTTTCCCCCTACAATCTGCATTTCCAAGGCCAGGAAGTTTTTTGAGGCTTTAGCATTAATGAGATGAAAGATATTTGGGATCCAGAGAGTGGCTAGGCCTCCACTCATTCCATTTCCTTCAACAGCTAGATGCTCGAGATGTTTGCCCAGACGCTTAATCATCTCAGCTAGTTTCTGATTCGTGCATTTGGTTTCCTGGAGGAAAACCATATCCGGTTTTTCTTGCATGATTTTCTTTTTCAGGAGCCTCTGTTTCCTAAGGCTACCCACTCCTCTTGTATTCCAGGAGAGGACTTTCATTGTTAACGAGAGCTTAGGATGAGAAGGAGAAAGCCTCAAGGGCTTTCATCTTTCCCGAATTTATTAACATCTAACCCAATTCATGAAGAGCATCATTGTTGGATCTTCTTCCTTGTTTCTTCCTGTGCTGGCTGTTGGCTTGTGTGTGGTGTAGAGTCTGTGATTTTATGCCCAAACCTTTGGTGCCTCCTCGACCTCGCTTTATTCCTTTTAATGCTGCATCCTGTCTGGTTAGGAATAGGTGGTTTACCCGATTAATTTCTTCTTCTGGTATTTTGTCAATTCTTTTCTGTTTCCACTGTTCAACTATTGAATTGAGATCTAACCCTTCTTTTTCCAGGATCTCACCTAATTCCAGGTCCTCCGTGCCTTGTTCACTAAGGACCATATCCTCATCCCCTTCCTGATATTTGTCTTCTGAAGTAGCTGAGCTGAGATCTACCGATTTGAAGGATTCTTTTGCCTGGTTGCTTAGCTCTTCTGTTCGAATAGTCGCTTGCTTCGCTGCTGGGGTTTGTTCTGCCTTCTCAGATTGAGAATCTTCTCCTAATATTCCAAAAGAATTTGTTGTGCCGGTGTTCGGTTCCGCCATTTTAGGGGTGTTTCTATGATTGGCTCGGTGTCTGCCAATGGGTCGGGTGAATCCATCCAAGGTCGAGGAGGGTTTCTCCTTGGGGTTCTCTGCCATTTTATTTTGAGGGAATTCTCGAATTAAATGCCCATGCTCGTGAAATTTTCAACATCTGAAGGGTATCTGCTCATAGTCAATAGTTTGAAAGTAGGTTTCATCTCTATATTCCAACCATAGCCCCTCGTGCAAGGGCCCTGAGACATCCATTTCAACGCAGATGCGAGCATAAGACGTGTACCTTTTTTGAAGAGTGGCTTCAGAAGCACGGAAAAAAGTTCCCAAGGTGTTGCCAATCTGTTCCAGAGCTGCTGGTCTCCAGTAATCTATTGGCAGAGAGAAAAGTCTGATCCAGACCGGTACTTGAATGAAAGTTTCTTGTTCGGGCGCGAAGTTGGGTTTCCAGGGTCGCATGTAGAGGCCCACAGAAGCGTAAAAATACGGGCCCCCTTCAAAGATCCGATCCTTATCCTCCAGATTTGTAAAAACAACTGTGAAGAAGCCTTTGGCCCCCAAGTGAAGTTGTACTTCTCCTCGTGGTTTCCAGACTTGCTTAATCCATTGACAGAGGGCTTTTTCACTAGGCCAAAATCCCATTAATTTTCAGATCACCGCATAAACAGACATATGATCCCGGTAGTCTTGCAGATCTGGGTCAGTAATGACAACCCTAAGGCTGTCGAGAGCCTTTGGTTTTCATCGGCCTTGATCCTTCCGTTGGCCTCTATTTTCCCCAGAATCCCTAGATCGACTTAGATCAGGGCTGCAATGCGCAGTATTGTTCAGATCTACTGCTTCTCTTTGCGGATCATCTTCCGGAAAGGGTTGTTCCATGCGTGTTTCTGCTTTTCTTGATGTTTCATCCACCGTATCGTCTGTGCGATTGCCTGGGAACAACTCATCAGTCTTGGTGCGATTTCTAATTTCTGAGGATCCGAGGATCATCAAACCCTCAGCCTTCTTCTTACCCTTTTCTATGATAACTTGCTTGAAGGTGGGGGCTCCAGGGGCCCCCGGTCATCCTACTTTCTGAGCCAGCTTGATGCCTCGTTGCCGCAGATCTTGGAGGAGATCTGGGCTCTTCGCCAGTATACTGGCTGGAGATCGAATATTGTTCCCAGAACTTGCTACAGATAGCTACCGTAGATCGTGCTTGATCCCTTCATCAATCCTAAAAAATGATTATGTTGTACATGAGTGTTACATAGAATAATATGCACATGACGTTGATTTCAAAGATGTGTATGCTATTTTGAGTGAAGGGAATCAAGTTGAAGAAAGAGATTATCACATGCATAACAATTTTTTGTTTCATTTGGGAAAGCTATGTATTCCATAAGGAGAAAGGCTAAGTGTCATGAGAGAATCTCATTCTTCTCTTATTGCTGGACACCTTGGGGTAAGCAAAATCGTGGTGCGTCTACAGAGATATTGTTATTGGCCTTGCATGGTAGATAGTGTGTCACGTTTTATAGGAGATTGTTCTATGTGTGCAACAAGTATACCTAGTAATAGGGAGCTTGGATTGTACACGCCACTACCAGTACCATCAAGGCCATGGGAGAGCGTCTCCATGGACTTTGTTGGAGATCTACCTATGTCAAGAAAGAAACATGATTATCTTTTTGTAGTTGTTGATAGATTCATTAAAATGTGTATACTTGTGCCATGTAAGAAGACCATAACTGTTGAACATACTGCTGAACTTTATTTTCAAAATTTTTGGGTTCATGTTGGATTGTGCACTTCTATTTTTAGTGACATTGATTCTAGGTTCATTAGGAATTTTTGGTCAAATCTATGGAGAATGATGGACACAAAATTGAAAAAGAGTACCGATTTCCATCCACAAATATATGGACAAACCAAAGTGGTGAATAGAATAGTTGTGCATCTATTGAGAGAATATTGCAGCAAACATCCTAAGTTGTGGGATGAATAACTGCATTACATTCAGCATGCTTACAACCGGGAAAAGAACTCTTCAACACAAACCTCACCTTTTGAAGCATGCTTTGGGTATTTTCCAAAATCACCATTAGACTTCATCTTTATGAAGGATGTTATAATTGATGGCCATAGTGATATTGATAAGGCTCAAAAATTCATTGAGAAAATTCAGATGATACATCACTAAGTTCAAGAACAGCTTGAGAAAAGTCAAAGAAAATACAAAGAGAGGCATGACAAACACTAGGTTGATCACAATTTTCAAGAGGGAGATGACGTATGGTTGTGCATTAGGAAAGAAAGGATGTAAGGGGAAGGTAAAAAAACTCAAACCCATTCGTTGTGGTCCTTTCAAGATCCTAAAAAATTTGGTAATAATTCATTCCAACTTGATTTTCCTTATTACATGCAAACGTATTGAGTTGTTAATGTTGAAAACTTACGCTTCTAAGAGCCTCCTTTGATCGATGACCAAGGAATTTATGTTCAGCTAGCTTCTATTGAATATTTCTGGCCAGAATTTCTAGATGAGATCAATGTTGGAAATATCATTCCTATGTATTAATATGTTGTCCTTGATGGAAACTCTCTTGTAAAATATGGAGTATATGTCTTCAGTAGAAGCTCAGGATTCCATCAGAAAAAATGTGTAATGTCCAGCAGAATATTTGGTAATATTCATATTGAAGATTGTATATGTGGGCTTGTACAGGCAAAGTTGCGTATGTATTCGGATAAGAGTGATCCAAGTCGCGTATGCCTTTTGCACTCCAAAATGATAATACCAGGGGGCATTACCATGGTATTAGCCCACAGGTTTGAGCACCATGTCATATATTTGATTTCCTCCAAGAAACCACCACTGGTGTCATCTCTGTCTTCAATATTTATTATATGGAAAACTACTTACAATATTGTACTGATGTAGACTCATATTAGTACGTAGGTATCTACCTGCAGAAGGCTGCAACCTTCTCTTGTTTTCCAGCTTCAACTCTAAGAGAGCTAGAACCCCCTGATCTCATTTAGCAGCCACTACTAGAAGGGAGCTTCAACCCCCCGATCAGAACACCAGCTTCTACTAGCAGGAAGCTTCTTCTTCCCTAATGAAGGCTTCAACCCTGAGAACCACCAAATTTCTTCACTCCAGTTAAGTAAACATTCACCAAGTCTTAGATCTAATCATCTCTTCAATGGTTCATGCAAGAACATAGTCATTTTAGGTCTAGAGATCTTGATCCATCAATCTATCCAAGGTGCATCATAACTTCAGATTCATCAATAAAGCGGAGTACATCCTATGCAGATATACTTCAGAGAGAAGTATTAGTGACAACCCTTACACATGCACACTTTACACTATGATCTTCTTCTCCTTATATAGATTTAGCCTTTACCAATACCATGGGTCAAAACCTCATAGATGCTGATGTTATTCTTGGATGAAATCAGATAGAAAACATGGCACTCAATCATGTGTGCTAATACCATGGTAATTTCCACTAGTATTATCATTTTGGAGCGCAAAAGGCATATGCAACTTGGATCATTCTTATCCGCGTATAAACACGAATTCACCTATACAAACCCACGTATATAATCTTCAATATGAATATTGTTGAGCCCCAAGATTGTTCTTTATTTAATCATACTTCACTCCATTTTCTTGTGTCCATTGTTATCCCAGGCTCAAATGATCAATGAAATTAGTTAAAATTACTTTAAGAATGAGTATCATGGCGAACTTGCTAAGTTTTGTGATTTTGTCATTGTAATGCATTTTGAACTAAAACTAACTACAGAATGTAGACATTCCGTAGCTAACTGCCAATTCTGCAGCAGTCTTCACGTTCAAGCATGTTCCAGGTGTCCTCTTAGGAAAAGCCACACATGGGTATATTCCACATCATGTCCTCAACGTTTGTTGCTCACCATGAAGAATGAACAGAATTCTGGACATGGTTTTGTACGTGGGAACTCATACAAGGAAGCAGACTCCTAATAGGACAAGGACAGTCCAGATGTCCTTTGTCCCTTTACGCTGCCATATTTAGAGTTCTAGTACGATTTTGATATGAAAAGACAATGATCCCCGTATTGTTGCAAGTTCTGTTACGAAGATTTGTTATAAATGTACTCGGGAAACCGAGAGACAAGCTCTAGATTTTGATTAGATTTCATGGATTGACTGCTATATTCCTGAAGACCAAGAATACTCCGTTTTAAGTTATTTTCCTTTAATGAAGAAGACAGCATTGCTTTGAACGCGTTGAGTTGATTTTGAGTTAGATTCCGTCTGGTGGTAGAGGGCCCCTGCCTCCTGAGCGGATTTACTTTTGCAATCTAGATAAGTATTTTAATTCGTTTTCAAGTTTTTGAAGTTTGAGTTCATAGTTAATTTCATTATTCACTATAGCTATACTTTTTCTAAGAAACTCTTCCAAAAGATCATTATAATGAATGGGAAATGGTTGTAGTGTTATAGATTTTAATTGCAATTTCTTTTGTTCATTATCACAGTTGAACTTATTCTAGTAAAATCTTCCAAAAAATCACTATGATGACTAAGGCATGACTATGATACTGAAGGTTTCAGTTGCTTGTTTACACTAAGTAGCATATCTGATCTTACTCTTAAAAATCTCTTCCAAAATATCATAACAATGGGTAGGAAATAGCTGTGATGTCTTAGTTTTTAATTGTAATTGCTTTCAGTTTTCATGTTTGCATTTGCATTGAATTGTACAGCCAGGATTGTTCTAACAAGATCTTCCAAAATACCATTCATGATGGACAAAATAGGTTGTAGAATCCCATATATTAATTGCATGATAACTTAGTTAGAGTACTCCGGAGTCAAATTGCATTCAATTCATGCTCTGTTATTTTGTTTCAAGTTTGATAATGGCTTGTTAGTTTAGCACTGTTTATTATAGACTAGTAGAACTCTAGTTTAGTTCCAGATTAGCTCACTGTGTTTACATGCCACGTTTAATTGCCATCCATTGCATATTAAATTGCATTAGTTGTCAAACTTAAATACCACGGTCTTCATTATTTACAAAACTTCTTTTGTTCTAAAACATATATTGACTCATAATCATCTGAACAGAAGATAGTATCAGTCCAAGGCCTGGAGTACTTTTGCAACCTTTTTACCATTCCACAAACAAGCCTTTCCTCAAAGACTATTCTAAAAGGAAATCTATAACTTTTGAGTAAGGTTTAGTGATGTTAAACTAAGTTGCAGAATAGAATTAGGAGCTAGTTTTAGAGTAGAGATCTTATGATGTTACCAATGTTCTTTTCCACATATGCTTCAACAAACCTTTAATCATGGATAAGATGTTGTATCATTATAAGCTGATTGTTTAATTGTTTAGTTAGGAGAATTTTTATACTTAGCTGCCCATTTCTCAAGCTCTTCCAAAATACCTTTAATGAAAGAATTGGACAAGTTAAGTTCATGTTGTGATTCATTTTCTTGAAGTCATTATCAAGCTTTGTATTCTGCTTAGTCATAGTTTAGGTTTGGTTCTGTTTCAATATTTGCATTTTTAATTTGTCATCAACAATTTAGGCTTCACTCTGTTTTTAACCAGTAGCTTCTTTCCACCAGCATTTAGTTCTTTCCCTTATGAACATAAAACCATAAAAAGACCAAAAACATCATAAAACACTAGACACAACGCAGTAAGAAACAAACACCTAGGCACATACAGTGCACCACACTTCAGCAGTTTACCAACCCTGGTTGACAATTAAATGAACTCAATTTAGGAGACTAGGTTGAGCACAAACATTTTGGCGCCGTTGCCGGGGAAGTGTAACTAGGTATCCTGATTTCCTACATCCACAAAAACAAAAACAAAAACTTCAATCACCTACCACACCCACTATATCATGTGGTGCAGTAAGAGCCACACATCCACATCATGAATTCATATTTTTGCAGGTAGAAGAAGAGGTGAAAAAGAAGGTTGAAGAAATGGATGGAGATGATGACAATGAGGAAGATCCTTTTGGATTTCCCATTCAAGAAACTGATATCAACGTTCAAATGAAGAACATCCATCCATATGTACTTCCTAACTTCAAAGGTATAAGATCAGAAGACCTGGAAACCTTTCGTTTTGAATTTGAAATAATTTGTAGATCTTATGGCTACTCATTGCACATGCAAAAATTGAATTTGTTTCCGGCAACATTGAAGGATAGAGCTCTTAGATGGTTCATGACTTTAGGAAAAAATTCTATAAGGACATGGGATGATATGAAAAGAGTATTTTTGGAAAAATATAAAGGTTATTGCATGCACCATGACCTTAGAAATGAAGTCTTTAAGATGAACCAAAAAGAGGATGAAAGCCTAGAAGATTTAGTGGAGATATTTACTTATAATATCAAAAGATCTAAATTGCATAATTTAGGATCAGATGCATTAAAAACTCTCCTACTAAATTCTATAAAGGATGAATGGATTGATCTTCTTAATCTTGTGGGAAAAGGAGATGTCTATCAATTGCCATTTCAAGAAATTTGTGAACTATGCAAGAACATATCAAGAGGAAAAGCAAAGTGTGTAAGATCCCCTCAAGATCCATTTATGGCAAAAGTAAGTAAGTCAGCATCAGGATTGGTAAGTCAAACTGAACCTAACAATTTGCTAAACATTCTTGGCAATTTAAATGAACAAACTAACATGCTAAGAATGCAAAACAAGCAAAAAGTTGCTTCATTTATATTTTTCCCTAAATGTAGAAAGAAACATGCTTTGCATGAATGTCCACTTGATAACATTAAAATGTGTAAAATTTGTGCAGGATCACATACTACTGAAGATTGCCCATCATTACCAGGGTTGAAGGCAATTTACCAGAAGGATAATGGAGCAAATCAAGCATAAGAGAAACTTTGTTATGTAGCTCCAAGAGGACTATGGCAGCCTCATCAACCCAATATGATGCAATATCCTTATGCACAGTATCAAGGTTATGCACCACAATCTCAAGGTAATTGGAAAACACCCTTGCCTTGGAAACCTTGGCCATCTCAATCCCAACCTCAAAATCAACCTTGGAAACCTTGGCCATCTCAATCCCAACCTTAAAACCAATCTTGGCAACAATGTTGGCAAAGGCCCCATCAAGGAAATCCACCATATCCTCAATCTTTCTCTCTCTATCCTCAATACCATCATCAATGTTATTCATACCATTTACCTCCACTACAACATCAATATCACCCTTATTTGACCTCAATTCAACCTTTCCCATTACCATCCACACAAAAACCCCAAAGATTCCCCACTCCACTACCTCCACAACCATTTCATATCCCCAACAATAAAACACCTCAATCAACTTACAATTTTGAGGTATTGCAAAATGATTCACCAGCTGGCATTGAAGAACAACAACTAGAAGAAGAAGACTCAGATAAGGTCCAAGAATCATGGATGTCTGTTGATAAAGAGAAGTTATTAGAACCAGAGATTGAAAAGTATCATGCATGCCTATCACCAGATTCTATGAATGAAGATCACATCTCCGAAGACTTGCATTTCATGATAGAGGAAAGACAAGGAAGACAAGATTACATTGAATCTTGGTTCAATTCAGTCATCGGATTCCAATGCTCAATTATTCAATATCTTCTGACATCATCTAAATCAAGACAGTTGGCATCTCATATACAGGTACATATGAAAGAGTGTCTTTCAAACCTGCATATGAGTTTATCTATCATCTTGTTACAGACATGGTTCCATTGGAAGTACTCATATACTTGAACAATATTTTATTTTTCAAGTAGAGTAGGACATAAAATAAAATAAAAAATAAAAAATAAAATAAAAGTATAAACATGAAAACCAATCACTGATTGGCATGTTTATACAAAAAAGATAGGGTGAAAATCAGAGTCTTTCTGACACTCTAAATTTTCCATTTTGTTTCTGCAAGCAGCTGTTACAAAATCATAAGTTCAGATTCATTTTACTTATGATTCATTTCATTCCATTTACTTATCCATCCATACTCCATTTCATTCATTCATTCATACTTCACTTCATTCCATATTTCATTCATCTCATTCCATACTTAATCCACCTCATTTCCATATCAAAATTTAAAGTTTGATGTTTTTCTGCAAATGAATAACAGATGTTATAGATTGCAGGCCATTTCTTATATTCTTCCATTCCATTTCATGAATTGTAATCCATCCCAGTCCATCATTCACTTCATACATATCCCATTATACCATGTTTCATCATCTATCTTCACCCATTTCATATAATATTCCATGTATATTCCAAACCACTCCATTCCATGATTAAAATTCTCTACAGGCACATTTTGCAGCTAAACAGACATTCTACAGCTAATCAGACTTTCCGCAGCCAGACAGTCATTCCGCAGCTACAGATCCTGAAGACACTGATCAACAGACATTTGAAGTGCAACAAGATAATCCAGTATATCCATGAACAAGAAGAATCAATAAGGATTATGAAGACTCACAAAGTAATAATTTCTAGAGGAGAACAAAGTATACAAAAACCACAAAAAGCAGATGAAAAGCAAAGGTAAAAAGTTTTGATTATAATGGCATATCATAAACTTTAGTATAGTTTTAGTTATGAATCATTTGACAAGTTGTTTTGATTATTTTTATTGATCATGCCAAAAATACCCTCCGCAAAACCTTGGATAAAAATCCTTCATTTCAAATTCTATACCCGATCATCATCTAAGTGGTTAAATGTTGAAGTGATTGATTTTCTCACGTCACCCAGCCAAATCATTTAATGATGATTTTTGAATCCGTTGTAAAAAAATCTCCGTAGTATTTTCACTCATTGATTTGTTTTCTTCACCTCACTTCATTAACTCGTTCCATAACCACTCCCTATTACTCCATTCCGTAGCCAGCCCTTCATCATTTCATTCTACAAAACAGAGGTATCTCTATCACCATGAGCAAAGGTATATCAGTTTGAAATTTGAAGCCACTGTCACCGTGAAGCAGAGGTATATCAGTTTGAAGATTGAAACACTATCACTGTGAGAAGAGGTATATCAGTTTGAAATTTGAAGCCACTATCACCCTAAAGCAGAGGTATATCAGTTTGAAGATTGAAACACTGTCACCGTGAAGCAGAGGTATATCAGTTTGAAGGTTGAAGTCATTGTCTCCGTGAGCAGAAAGAGTACTAATCTGAAGATTGAAGAAGAAATTATGGGCCTCATCGTGAGAACTGAACCAGTGGGCACAAAATACCTGGAAGGATACCCTCAAAGCAGAGAAATGTTGCAACAAGTAGGATGGCTGCAATTCCTTGAGAAATTTAATGGCTTCCACAAAGAAGTTACTAAAACATTTGCAAGGTCATTCAAAGGAACCGAGGTTGAAGTTGGAGATATTAAATTCACTGTCACAGAGGTTTTTATTGCAGAAGCAACAGGATTGCTTAGACATGGAGAAAGATGGTTTAAGAACAGAGAATTTCATAATGAATCATGGAAGCAAATCCTCAAATCACCAGGTATGGATGTCACTATGTTTAAAAAGGGAATTCCAAGCTCTGCATTAAAGAATAAATGGAGAAACATATTGCTCATTCTACAAAAATTTATCACTTGTGAAGGTAGATATGGTACTTTTTATGTTTACCATATTAGGTTGATAATGCATTTTCTGGAAGAAGAGCTTAATTTGCCCTATTTCTTGCTTCAAAGTTTAAAAAAGATGGCTTCAAGTGTTCAAAGGAGAGTCCAATTCCTAGAGACAACTCTATACCATCATGGCTTGGTTAAGATTCTAATCGAACACCATTTATCCAAAAAAAAAGATACTTGGGATAATTTCTTGGTAAGAAATCACTTTGAGGAACCAAAAGAGCCTTCACCTGAACATCAGCCTACAAAGAGAAGCAGAAAATGGAGAGCCTCTAAAATCGAAACTGATAAAGCAATTCAAGATAGCAGTGAAGAAATAATCTCTGAGAAGTTGACCCAGATTAAGAGACAGCTTAAGGAAGAGAGGGTAATCAAAAAATTTGCCACAGAAAAAGGAGAGGGACCATCCCAGCCGAGAAGAAGCCATAGATTCAGGGGGAAACTAAGGAAAACACAGATCAAACAAACTAGGGTGATAAAAATAGAAGATGAGGAAACATCTATTGAAGAGGATGTTGAAGAAGATTTTGATGAAGAAGCCCCAGAAATTGACCCTGCACAGCAAGAAATTTATAACTATGTTGAAACATTGGAAAGGAAAGCTTCAGAGAGTAGAGATAGAACCCCTAGTCCTCCACTGTCCGAAATAGATGTGTTAAGAAGAGATAGGTACGAGTTGTAAGTACTTAATAGACATATTAGAACTAAGAATGATATTCTAAAGGAACAAGTCAAACTCAAAACCAGTATGAACTCAACCCTGTCTCTACAAATGGACAAAGTGGAAAAGGCTAATGAAAAGTTGAAAAAGAGAAACAAGAAGTTAATCAGGGCACTTACCAATTTAAGGTTCAAGTTAGTCATCAGAAAGCCCAAAAGACCTTTAACTTCTAGGCAAAGAAGAAGAAGAGGGTTGGATGTTCTTGCAGAAGTCTCTGAGTTTATGGAATAAATTTCATGAGGACATGCAAGAAGTCAGCAGTGGGGGTATGTTGAGCCCCAAGATTTTTCTTTCTTTCATCATACTTCACTCCATTTTATTTTGTCCATTGTTATCCCAGGCTCAAATTATCAACGAAATTAGTTAAAATTACTTTAAGAATGAGTATCATGGCTAACTTGCTAAGTTTTGTGATTTTGTCATTGTAATGAATTTTGAACTGAAACTAGCTACAAAATGCAGACATTCCGTAGCTAACCGCCAATTCTGCATCTGTCTTCACATTCAAGCATGTTCCAGGTGTCCTCTCAGGAAAAGCCACACATGGGTATATTCCACATCATGTCCTCAACGCTTGTTGCTCACCATGAAGAATGAACGGAATTCTGGACGTGGTTTTGTACGTGGGAACTCATACAAGGAAGCAGACTCCTAATAGGACAAGGACAGTCCAGATGTCCTTTGTCCCTTTACGCTGCCATATTTAGAGTTCTAGTACGATTTTGATATGAAAAGACAATGATCCTCATATTGTTGCAAGTTCTGTTACGAAGATTTGTTGTAAATGTACTCGGGAAACCGAGAGACAAGCTCTAGATTTTGATTAGATTTCATGGATTGACTGCTATATTCCTGAAGACCGAGAATACTCTGTTTTAAGTTATTTTCCTTTAATGAAGAAGACAACATTGCTTTGAATGCGTTGAGTTGATTTTGAGTTAGATTCTGTCTGGTGGTAGAGGGCCCCTGCCTCCTGAGCGGATTTACTTTTGCAATCTAGATAAGTATTTTAGTTCGTTTTCAAGTTTTTGAAGTTTGAGTTCATAGTTAATTTCATTAGTCACTATAGCTATACTTTTTCTAAGAAACTCTTCCAAAATATCATTATAATGAATGGGAAATGGCTGTAGTGTTATAGATTTTAATTGCAATTTCTTTTGTTCAATATCACAGTTGAACTTATTCTAGTAAACTCTTCCAAAAAATCATTATGATGATTAAGGCATGACTGCGATACTGAAGGTTTCAGTTTCTTGTTTACACTAAGTAGCATAGCTGATCTTACTCTTAAAAATCTCTTCCAAAATATCATAACAATGGGTAGGAAATAGTTGTGATGTCTTAGTTTTTAATTGTAATTGCTTTCAGTTTTCATGTTTGCATTTGCATTGAATTGTACAGCCAGGATTGTTCTAACAAGCTCTTCCAAAATACCATTCATGATGGACAAAATAGGCTGTATAATCCCATAGATTAATTGCATGATAACTTAGTTAGAGTACTCCGGAGTCAAATTGCATTCAATTCATGCTCTGTTATTTTGTTTCAAGTTTGATAATGGCTTGTTAGTTTAGCACTGTTTATTATAGACTAGTAGCACTCTAGTTTAGTTCCGGCTTAGCTCACTGTGTTTACATGCCATGTTTAATTACCATCCATTGCATATTAAATTGCATTAGTTGTCAAACTTAAATACCACGGTCTTCATTATTTACAAAACTTCTTTTGTTCTAAAACATATATTGAATTATAATCATCTGAACAGAAGATAGTATCAGTCCAAGGCCTGGAGTACTTTTGCAACCTTTTTACCATTTCACAAACAAGCCTTTCCTCAAAAGACTATTCTAAAAGAAAATCTGTAACTTTTGAGTGAGGTTTAGTGGTGTTAAACTAAGTTGCAGAATAGAATTAGGAGCTAGTTTTAGAGTAGAGATCTTATGATGTTACCAATGTTCTTCTCCAAATATGTTTCAACAAACCTTTAATCATGGATGAGATGTTGTATCATTATAAGTTGATTGTTTAATTGTTTAGTTAGGAGAATTTTTATACTTAGCTGCCCATTTCTCAAGCTCTTCCAAAATACCTTTAATGAAAGAATTGGACAAGTTAAGTTCATGTTGTGATTCATTTTCTTGAAGTCATTATCAAGCTTTGTATTCTGCTTAGTCATAGTTTAGGTTTGGTTCTGTTTCAATATTTTCATTTGTCATTTGTCATCAACAATTTAGGCTGCACTCTGTTTTTAACCAGTAGCTTCTTTCCACCAGCATTTGGTTATTTCCCTTGTGAACATAAAACCATAAAAATACCAAAAACATCATAAAACACTAAACACAACGTAGTAAGAAACAAACACCTAGGCACATACAGTGCACTTCACTTCAGTAGTTTACCAACCCTGGTTGACAATTAAATGAACTCAATTTAGGAGACTAGGTTGAGCATAAACAAATATTACCGAATATTCTGCTAGACATTACACATTTCTTCTGATGGACTCCTGAGCTTCTACTGAAGACATATACTCTATATTCTACCAAATAGTTATCATCAAGGACAACATATTAAGACATAGGAATGATATTGCCAACAATCTCCCCCTTTAGACTTGATGGCAACCATGATGGTGTTTTATCACTACAACAAATAGATATATATGACCATTATTCAAATTCTTCAAACACCCAAAAATCTCTCCCCCTTTGACATCAAGAGAAAAGGGCACTATTTTGACCATGCTCCCCCTGAGTGTATGTTGAATCTTCAGATATTTTCAATGAAGTACATGACTCTATAACTCAACCAAGTATGACCTTTCCTATCACCAAGGACTCATAGTTGCATCAATGATCCAACCAAGTGGAATTACATATTTGACTCAACTTTCCAACCAAGTGGGTTTACAAAGTAGAACAAGTCCGTACATGACTTAATAAAACAATTTACATCATGAGATCCAACATCCCCTTTACAGATATGTCATTTAAATGACCAAAATATCTTAAGAGAGAGATCATATATCAGAAACCAATCATAATGCCAACAATGCATCCTTTTCAGCAATACAGGTTCTCCCCATAAGCTGATGCATCCTGAACACCTTCAACAACTAATTCATAAAAGCATATTCATCACAGAATGATATAAAAATATGAATGTTGGAACAAGAATAGATATTACCCAACTATACCACATCTATTCTAAGTGCTGACCCAGAGAATTTTTGTCAGCGAAACCCATACGCAGTTTTTTGCACATAAACTCGTGTATATACATGATTAATCTTTAAGAAACATGCGTATCAAAATTAAACTTTTGAAATTAAGTAGATTTGACTAGAGTGGCAGAGAAAACTCTCGGCTTCAGTCTGAGATATTTGAATGCTTCCCTAGGAAGAGGTTTAGTAAATATATCAGCAACTTATTCTTTGGAGGGAACATATTCCAATTTAACCTTTTGTTAAAGAACTTGGTCATGTAGGAAGTGATACTTGATAGGAATATGCTTAGTCTTGGAATGCATAACAGGATTCTTTGAGATACTAATAGCACTTGTATTATCACATAAATGGATATGGGAGGTGAACACTTGATTTTAATGTCTTGTAGTGTTTGCATCATCCAAAGAAGTTGAGTGAAGCATGGTGCAGTAGCCACATATTTTTCTTCTAATGTAGATAAGGCAATAGAACTTTTTTTCTTTTTGAACCAAGATACTAATCGGGGCCCTATATAGAATACACCACCACTAGTTCTTTTTTGATCATCAACATTTCCAACCCAATCTGCATATGTGTAAGCATGAAGAGTGAGATCAACATTCTTTGCATACCATAGACCAAAGTCTTGAGTCCCTTGTATATATTGAAATATTATTTTTACAGACAGAAGATGAGAATATTTTGGATTGGCTTGGAATCGTCCAACAATCCCAACTGCATGCATGATGTCTAGTCTTATCCTGGTTAGATAAAGCAGACTTGCAATCATGGATCTATATTTTGGTTGACTCACCGTGGGAGAATCATCATGAGAGCTGAGGCTACATCCAGTTTCCATTAGCATACTCACAGGTTTGCAGTCTTCCATCCCATACTTCTTTAGAATTTTCTCAAGATATTTTTCTTGTGATAAAAATATGCCATCTGTTGCTTATTGCACTTGTAAGATAAGAAAGAATGTTAGTTCCCCAAGTAAATACATTTCAAATTCGTGCTGCATAAAAGAAGCAAATTTCTGACTCATGGACTCTTCATTACTTCCAAAAATGATGTCATCAACATATACAACTAAAATCAATAGTTTATCATTCTCTAATCTTTTGTATATGTTACTATCATTTTAGGTCCTTCTAAAGAATCTTAATCGCTAGAAGGAATTTTAGCCAAGATGAGCAATCAAGATGGGATAGCATCTATCAGACCTCCTCTCTTCAATGGAAACAACTTAATCTTATGGAAGACAAGGACAAGATCATATCTTCAATCTCTTGGAGTAGATGTATGGGCTATAGTTGAAGGAGGTTATCAATATCCAACTTCCATTCGAATAGATGCAATAGTAAGAAATAATTATGAAACTAATGCAAAAGCAGTCAATGCATTATTGGGAAGTTTGACTGAATCAGAATTTGTAAAAGTCATGCAGTTGAATACAACAAAGGAGATATGGGACAAAATCATTCTAAGCTATGAAGGTGATGCCAAGGTAAAAAGTGCTAAACTCCAAACTCTCAAAATTCAATATGAAAAACTCAGAATGCACAATGAAGAAAGAATTGCCAGTTTCTTTCTACGTCTAGAGATATTGTAAATCATATGAGAAATCTAGGTGAAACTATATCTGACACTACTTTGGTAGAAAAGGTTTTAAGATATCTAACTCCCAATTTTGATTCAAAAGTGTCTGCAATTGAAGATAAGTAGGATCTATAAACTCTTACTTTTTTTCAACTTCATGGGATTCTAACTGCTTGTGAAATGATAAAAGGAGGTCCATCTGAAGTTAAGGAAGTTGTCTTCAAGACTGCTACAAAAGGAAAGGAGGTAGAAGAACAAGAAGGATCAGGGTATGTTTTGAGAAGAAGATGCGATAATTTTTGTAAAGAAGCTACAACTTAACACTGGAAGGTTCAGAGGTAAGCTTCCCTTTAAAATTTTTTCTTATGGAAGATTTGGTCATTATGCTGCGAAATGTCCCCATAAAGATAGTCATGAAAAGGGAAATGAAGTGGCTAAAGGAAATAAGAAACGGTTTGTCAATAGAAAAAGCTACTATACTCATGAAGATAGTGATGGTTTATCAAATAGTGAAGAAGGAGAATCTGATCAAGATATTAGAATTCTCATGGCTTTTGAAAAGGACTCTAGTGATGCTTTTATGGATTGATTAGAATAAAATTACTTTCTTGATGAAATAAAACATCTCAAAATATGCTTGGAAGAAAACAAAATTGCCATAGATACTTTAAAAAATATCTTATGGAAAAGGAGAAGCATAATGAGAAATTAGAATGTGAAATAGTAAGTCTAAGAAAGGAAATTGAGAAAGTAAAAACTTTAAATCTTAGATTTGCTAAAGGATCTGAAAACTTAGATGAAATTAACAAGGTACAATGCTCTCCTCTTATAAAGACAGGTCTTGGTTATGTTGGAGAATCATCTCAGTCTTCAGCACCAAGCTATCTAAATGTAGCTAAAGTGAGCTTACGACATTCGGTCTCTCAAAAAAATAACAAATAAACTACATAGGTATCACATGACCACTTTAATACAAGGAAGAAAAATAACAAAAATATCAATTAGAAGGTAAAAATAAACATAAGGTTTCATGATCGTAGAAATTTCTTCTTTAATGGACAATGTTTCTCTTGTCATAATGTTTGTCATAAGGCTGCTCAATGTGTTGCATACAAATCCATCATGACCAGAGAAGAAAGAAAGAAAAGAAATGGGATTGGAATAAATAATAATACTTATAACAACTTTTCTCCTCTTCAAAATGAAATTGAATGTGCTTATTGCAATAAATTTGGTCATGAAGAATCTGAATGCAGGAGCAAACTTCATCCAAAAGAACATATACTTTCAAATTCCAAGGTTTGGAGAAAGAAAGACTTATAGGTGGAAAGTTGTGGCATATATTTATTTGCAGAAGCGGAAGAAAATCAATGGTACATTGATAGAAGATGATCAAAGCACATGACAGGTAATATAAATAAAATCCTTCCATACAATGCTCTAGAGAAAGAAAAGAATGTTACTTTTGGAAATGACTCTCCAACTGTCATTAAAGGAAAATGTTTTGTTTTCCTAAAATAAAAGGTGAAATCTAACAATGTTATGTATGTGGATGGATTAAAACACAACCTGCTAAGTGTGAGTCAAATGTGTGATCAAGGAAATGAAGTTGTCTTTAGTTCAAAAGAATGTATAGTACGTGAAATTGACACAAGAAAAATGGCAATAAAAGGAACTAGAACACCAAGCAATCTATATGTATTGAAAGGTGGCAAAGAGCAATGCTACTTGGGTAAATCTTCAGAAAATTAGTTATGACACAGAAGGTTGGGACATTTGAGCTTCTCTCAAATAAGCAAATCCAGCAGACTGAAAGCAGTTCGTGATCTTCCTAGCATCACTCTACCTGAAAGTACCATATGAAAATCATGCCAATTTGGTAAGAAAACTAGGCTGCAATTCAATGCTAAAGAAGGATCAGCATGTAAGCCTCTTGAACTAATACATACTAATCTATGTGTTCCTGTAAGTAAAAATTCACCTCATGGAGAACAATACTATGTTTTATTTATTCATGACTTCTCTAGAATGTGTTGGATCGGTTTGTTGAAACATAAATATGAAGTATTTGAAAGATTCTAGATCTTCAAAGATTTGGTTGAAAATGAATTATATCTAAAAATCAAATGTATTAGATCTGACTGAGGAGGATAATATATATTAGATGAATTTTTTGATTTCTGTGAACATCATGGCATAAAAAGACATTTTTCTGTAGTTGGAACCCCACAAAAAAATGGCGTGGTAGAAAGGATCAATAGAACAGTTCAACAAATGGCTCGGGCTATGCTTGATGAATCTGGAACTCTTGATACCTTTTGGGGAAAAGTAGCACATATTGCGGTAAATATTCTAAACAAGGCTCATGTTGAGGTGAACAATGATAAAACTCCTTATGAACTCTAGTATGGAAATCTTCCCACTGTAAAACATTTTAGAGTTTTCAGAATAAAATGTTTTATCAAGAACAATGATGAAAAACTTGGTAAGTTTGAACCTAGAGTAGATGAAGGAATATTTCTTGGTTACTCTTCTAGAAGTAAATCATATAAATGTTATAATAAAATACTTCGAAATATTGTTTAATGTATTGATGTTGTAATTGATGAGTCTCTCTCAACTCCGAAAAGGGAAATACCAACAAAAAATGAAGATGATGATGATGTATATATTATTGCAGCAAATAGCAACAATATAGAAGGTGAACCCAATGAAGCACCAGAAGAAGATCTATCTGAAAAGGCTCCATCTAGGTACATTCAAAAGAATCATCCAGAATCTTAAATTTTGGGAGAAAAGGTATCAGGTGTCCAAACAAGAAGAACTCTTGTAGGATCTCTTAGCTATATGTAATTTCTATCCACTATTGAACCACAGAATTTAAATCAAGCTAGCAAAGATGAATGTTGGATTCAAGCCATGAATGAATAACTTGATCAGATTGAAAAGAATCATACTTGGGAATTGGTTCCAAGACCTCATGATAAAAATGTGTTTGGAACAAAATGGATATTCAAAAACAAGTTAAATGAAAATGGAGATGTTAGTAGAAACAAAGTTAAACTTGTTTGTAAAGGAAATGCTCAACAAGAAGGTATAGACTTTGAAGAAACATTTTCTCTTGTAGCTATACTTGAAGCCATAAGAATTTTTCTTGATTTTTCAAGTTTTCAACAAATCAAAGTTTATCAAATGGATGTTAAATCTACCTTTCTTAATGAGGATCTAGAAGAAGAAGTTTATATAGAACAACTAGAAGGATTCATTATGGGAAATGATGAAAAACTTGTTTGAAAACTTAAAAATTCTTTATATGGTCTGAAACAAGCTCCTCGAGCATGGTACTATCGTCTTGACAGATATCTTCACCAACAAGGATTTACAAAGGGATATGTTGATAGTAACTTATACATAAAATTAGACAATGATAAACTGTTTATTGTAGTTGTATATGTTGATGACATCATTTTTCGAGGTAATGAAGAGTTCATGAGTCAGAAATTTTCTTCTGTTATGTAGCAAGAATTTGAAATGTCTTTACTTGGGGAACTAACATTATTTCTTGGCTTACAAATGCAAGAAGCAACAAATGGCATATTTTTATCACAAGAAAAATATATCAAGAAAATTCTGAAGAAATATGGGATGGAAGACTACAAACCTGTGAGTACGCCAATGGTAATTGGATGTAGCCTCAGTTCTCATGATTATTCTTTAACGGTGAATCAACTAGAATAGAGATCCATGGTTGGAATTATGCTTTATCTTACCAGGAGAATACCAAAGATCATTCATGCAGTTGAAATTGTTGGACGATTCCAAGCCAATCCAAAAGAGTCTCATCTTCAGGCTGTAAAAATAATATTTAAATATCTGCAAGGGACACAAGACTTTGGTCTATGGAATCCAAAGAATGTTGATCTTACTTTTCATGCTTACACAGATGCAGATTGGCTTGGAAATGTTGATGATCAAAAAATCACTAGTGGTGGTGCATTCTATATGGGGCCCTGATTAGTATCTTGGTTCAGCAAGAAACAAATTTCTATTGCCTTATCTACATAATAATCAAAGTATGTGGCTTCCACATCATGCTACACTTAAATCGTTTGGATGATGCAGACTCTACAAGACATTCAAATCAATTTTCCACCTCCCATATCCATTTTATGTGATAATACAAGTGCTATTAGTATCTTAAAGAATCATGTTATGCATTCCAAGACTAATCACATTCCTATCAAGTATCACTTCCTACATGACCAAGTGCTTGAACAAAAGGTTAAATTGGAATATGTTCCCTCCAAAGAACAAGTTGCTGATATATTTACTAAACCTCTTCCCAGGGAAGCATTCGTATATCTTAGACAGAAGCTAGGAGTTGTCTCTACCACTCTGGTCAAATCTGATTAATTTTAGAATTTTAAGTTCGATACCCGGGTTTATTAAATATGAATCGTGTATATACACGAGTTTATGTGCATAAAATCGCGTATGTGTTTTAATGACGAGAATTATCTAGGTCAACACTCGGAACATATGTGGTACTATTCGGTAACATCTATTGTTGTTCCAACATTCATATTTTTATATCATTCTCTGATGGAGATGCTTTGATGAATTGGTTGTTGAAGGTGTTCAGGATGCATCAGCTTAGGGGGAGCACATGTCTTGCTGAAAAGGATGCATTATTGGCATTATGACTGGTTTCTGATATATGATCTCTCTCTTAAGATATTTTGGTCCTATTAATGACATATCTGTAAAGGGGATGTTGACTCTAATGATGTAAATTATTTTATTCAGTCATGTACGGACTTGCTCTACTTTGTAAACCCACTTAGTTGGGTAGTTGAGTCAAATATGTAATTCCACTTGGTTGGATCATTGATGTAAGTATGAGTCCTTGTTGATAGGAAAGGTCATACGTGGTTGAGTTATAGAGTCATGTACTTCATTGAAAATATCTGAAGATTCAGCATACACCTAGGGGCAGCATGGTCAAAATAATTCCCTTTACTCTTAATGTCAAAGGGGGAGAGAATTTTGGGTGTTTGAAGAATTTGAATAATAGTTATATATAACTATATGTTGTAGTGATCAAACACCATCATGGTTGCCATCAAGTCCAAAGGGGGAGATTGTTGGCAATATCTTTCCTATGTCATAATATGTTGTCCTTGATGGAAGCTCTCTAGTAAAATATGGAGTATATGTATTCAATAGAAGTACAGGAGTCCATCAGAAGAAATGTGTAATGTCCAGCAGAATATTTGGTAATATTGATATTGAAGATTTTATACGCAGGTTTGTACAGGCGAAGTCGTGTATATATGCGGATAAGAATGATCCAAGTCGTGTATGCCTTTTATGCTTCAAAAGGATAATAACAGGGGACATTACAATGGTATTATCCTAGAAGTTTGAGTGCCATGTCGTCTATTTGATTTCGTCCAAGAATAGCATGGGAAACTATGTGGTTTTGACCCATGGTATTGGTAAAGGCTAAATCTATATAAGGAGAAGAATATCATAATGTAAAGTGTGCATGTGTAAGTGCTATCACTAATACTTCTCTCTGAAGTATATCTGCATAGGTTGAACTCTGCTTTATTGAAAAATCTGAATTTATGATGCACCCTTGGATAGATTGATGGATCAAGATCTCTAAACGTGAAATGACTATGTTCTTACATGATCCATTGAAGAGATGATTAGATATAAGACCTGGCGCATGTTTGCTGAAGTGGAGTGAAAAAATATGGTGGTTTTGAGGGTTGAAGCCTTTAGTAGGGAAGTAGAAGCTTCCTCCCAGTAGAAGCTGGTGTTCTGATCAGGGGGTTGAAGCTCCCTTCCAGTAGTGGCTGGTAAATGAGATCAGGGGGTTGTAGCTCCCTTCCAATTGCAGCTGGACAATGAGAGAGGGTTGAAACCTTCTGTAGGTAGATACCTACATACTGATATGATTTTGTATCAATATAATATTGTAAGCAATTTTCCATATAATAAATATTGAAGACATAGATGACAGTAGAGGTGGTTTTCTCCCAAATTAGGTTTCCACCTTAAATATTGGTGTTCATGTGAGTTTCTTTTGTGTGATGATTTATTCTGCTATTACTACACATATTTACTAAATATCAAACAAATGCATGACTGATAAGCTAAGTTAAAGATTTTTTTTGAAAATTTTCTAACAATAAAATTATATCAGTATACGCAAGTTTCTTTTAGCATATGCGTGTCTATACGTGAGTTTAGTTCATCAAAGTCAAGTATGGAATTTAGTAAAGAAAAAGTTAAATTATCAGTAAGCTCTAAACTCTGTTTCACCCACCCTCTCAGTATTTTTCCCAACACTCAAATAAGATACAATTCTCAATAGGGGGACAAGAGAATCGAAGAGAGGAAGTGTTCACTACCTTCGAGTCGGGCTCAAAGGCACTAAACCAAGCAAATAAAAATTTATGGAGATTGGAAAGGTGAGGGAGTTGTACCCTCATCTATTGAACATGTAATCAAGTATTTTGGTGTCCAAAAGCTTCCCAATGGAGAGGAATAATCACGAGTTCATAAGTTTTTCTCAAAATTCAAAGTTACAGGATTGGGTTGAAACTAGGATGGTTATGTAGATCTCTTCTTCCTAATTCTGACACCGCAAACGGTTCGAAAAACTGACGTCGTATGAGGAAGATATTGTGTTCTAATTGAAATGGAAAACATGTAAAATTATGACACTTTGACCAAGTTTGACTGGGATGCATAGTCAGAAAAAAAGAGAATATTTATCGAAATATTCCTTCCATGAGACCGGTCTTTGGTTGAGAAATGTCACTTTTCTATTGGAGGTAAGGGTTTGGAGGAGCCAGTGAGAGGGTGAGACGTGGCAAGCCCTAAGGTCGCCATGTGGCCCTAAAAATTCATTATAAAATTTTGTTGGAGGGCGCAGCGCTCGACCCTCAAACCTCCCTTCGGGCATACGCGCATGTCTACCAACTTCTCTACACAACGTTACTTAACCATAAGGTTCACGGGTTTTATTTATGGTTGACTGTAGTGAGGTTTGGGGGTTGGGAACCACCAGTGGTCCCAACCCACCAGCGATCCCTAGAGTGCGGTCACATGCCATGGTCGATAGCAACCACCATGGTCAGCCTAACCGATGATCATTAACCTCGATCAAAAAATTAACTGCAGTTCGGAGTTGGGTTCCGCTAAACCTTCAGGTTCATTAACGGTTGGGGGTGCGCATGTGGCCACCAACCTAACCATTAAATTTAAAATTTAGTTTAATCGGCGAAGGAGTTAGGGGCATGCCAAATTTGGCAGTCAGCCAAAAATTTACTCCATTCTCGAGTTCTCCACATTTAGTGGATTTTTCCTAGGAGATCTTGGGTAAAAGTGCAGGAGGCTCAATTTTAGACCAATTTGAGTGAATGAAGAGTCATTTTTTACTAATTGGAGCATTCTGAAGCCATTGGTGCAGTGAAAAAAGCCATTAAAACACTATAACTACATGTAATATCAAAATTTTGAGCATAATAAAAGATGTACAAGTCATTGGGAGCTAGACCAGTAGGTGTAGCGTAGGAGGGGTGAACTGCGTCATCATGCCTATTGTGTAAACTTCATGTGGTGACTTATTTATCTATTTTACACTATTTTTCAGTGTTATTTATGCTTATAAATCACTAAAGTTCATCTATAATTCATGGAAAAAATCTTCATGGAAAAAATCCTTAATCCTTATGCAAACTAATGAACCAATTATGCACATTTTTTTAAAACTGAAAGACCCTTAGCACAAAAAAACTAATACTGTCATTTCAGATCACATGGTTCTTTATTTTTATGCCATTTTTTATCATGGATACTGTGAAGAGAGGGATAAACCCTTCTTAGGATCTGAGGGCAAGTATTGTTGTTAAACTAGGGGTAATTTACAACTATGTAGCTACATTTAAGACTATGTCTCCGCACCTGTTTATGAATTGTGGCTTTCTATCTAGGAAAATTTCAGTCTTCACAGGGTTCCCGGTGATTTGGAGTAGCATATACTGGCATCTTATTTTCAATTATGAACATTTAAATTTTGTGGGGACCCATGGTCTCTTTAGACTGAGGGTCGTTGGTTGTGGTATAAGAGTTGGAAAAACATCCAGGAAAGTTTTCACCTCAATCAGACCTTGCATTCTATCCCATAGTGTTTTCACTATTGTGGTCTTGGTTTCACCCACCAGGGGTGGAATAATTGGGAAAATGGGAAAAAGGGGGGTTGGATGCAAGTTGGGCATAGGAAAAGTCCCACCCTAGATGCCATGGTACTTCAAAGAGGTCATGCATGCCGAGGTGGCGGAGTTTCAACAAAGAACATAGAAAGGTTGAGATATTTAAGCGAAGAGCTAGACTATCAAGTTGTACATTCTCCATGCATAATAGATTTTCCTGAACCATTTGATACACTAGGAAAACACCTTCACCAAGTTACTAAGCAGCTAGAATATATTTCTTGATATTTCTATGCCAACTGAAACGACATCATCGACTTCATGAATGATCTTCAACATAACCATTGGCATATGATGGATCACCTTGTTCCTTGTGTCGAGGTCATGAGATAATTACAAAGAGGTTGGATCACTTGGAAGGTAAGATGGAGCATATTGAGGGACATGTGCATGAGGATTTTCATGTGCATTCGCCAGCAGGAAATAACCCAGATGATACAGGGTCGGAGAACCCTGCAGTTCAAGGATGAAAATTGATTGTCTTTTTTTTCTTGGCACCTTTCAGTTGTATTAGTCAATCTGTAAATGGTTTGGTAGTTTTTGTTGGCTCATGACAATGTTTTTCCAATATTACCTTTTGGCTAATAAGTCGAGTAAGAATAAGGTTAAAATATTTATGATTAAAAGTCCATCACAATGAATAAAACAAAATATATTTAAAAAGAAATATTTTTAATATTCAATAATTTAAAATATCGTAATAAATAATTATTTTAGTGTATAGTAAATTAAAATTAAAATATACTTATGGTTTAGAATGAACACTAAAAATTCAAAATTCAAATAAAATGGAATATCTTAAAAAGCATTGACATCTATATTTTTAATTTGTTTGTAGTAGTAATTGCTCCATATAAAAAAGTTAAATTTTATAACTTCATTTCATTGAGAAAAATTATATTTCTTTATATTAAATTTTATGGTAACTTTTTAAATTAAGCATATATATATATATATATATATATATATATATATATATATATAGATTAGATATTTAAAATCAATATATTATTGTTAATAAGTGTAACGTAACTAGAAAAACCACATTTACCAATGTGGTTGAGATACGTCGTTAGGATTATAGCAACCCAATTAATAATTATTAGGTGTATCTTGTTAATTAAAAACATATTATTTATATATATATATATATATATATATATATATATAGACACACACACACACACCAAATGGATTAAGACTATAAACCCAATGGAATAATATTATGAGTCCTTTATATTAATATTATAAACTCAAGTGATTATCCAACCCAAGGGATTAATAAACCATAAAAAATATTAATATTATAAAACCAAGAGATCAATATTATAAACCCAAGCAATTAAACAGCCCAAGGGATTAATAAACCTAAGACAATATTAATATTATAACATTTCAATAATTATTATTAGATCTATTATCACATTGACACAATGTTTTTCACAATGCAATGTTGGTCAAATTTTATAAAAATTTGGCATTAGACCATGGTTGACCATGATTGACCATGGAAAATGACGACTAAGAATAATTTAGCATTGTTGACAACAATTAAGAAAGGTTGATTTTTAGATTAAGAGAATATTTGTCTATGAATACGAACCCTTATATTAATAAACCCAAGGGATTGATATTATAAAACCAAGGGGTTAGTACTAAAACCACAAAAGATTATAAACTGGAGGGATTAATATTATAAAAGTAGGGTATAGAAACCCTAAGATAAATATTATAAACCCTAAAATAAACATATTTAAGTGTCGTTTACCATGGTTGATTTTAATATTGAGGTAATCTTTGTCACAATATGATGTTGGACCATGGATGGCTATGGTTGAACATGGTTTATTTTCATATTGAGACAATATTTTCAATAACGTGACATTGTACCATGGTTGACCATGATTAAACATGGGCAAAAACAGTTGGCAATGGCTTACCATTCTTCACAATGGTTTAACATTGTTGATTATGGGTTAGGATGGTTGAAAATGGTTTATTTACATATTGAGACAATCATTGTCACAGTGTGACATTAGAAAATGGCTAACCATTCTTGACCATGATTATAATCCCAACAAATTGATATTAAACCCAAGGATTAATATTATAAACCCTATTATATAATATTGTACCCCAGGTATATGAACCCTTATATTAATAAACCCAAGAGATTGATATTATAAATCCAATGAAATAATAAAACCAATGGGTTAATACTAAAATCCTAGGTTATTATAAACCCGAGGGAATAATATTAAACCAAAGGGATTCATATTATAAATGAAAGGTAAATTAACCCTAAGATAGATATTAGAAACCCTAAATTAAATATGGTTAACTATGTTTTACCAAGGTTGATTTTCATATTCAGAAAATATTTTTCATAATGCGACATTCAGACATGGTTGACCATGGTTGATTTTCATATTGAGACAATTTTTGTCAGAATGCAACATTGGATGATGGTTAACAACATTTACCAATAGAAAAAAAAGTCTTAGAGTAATAAGCCCAAAGGATTGATATTATAAATTCAAGGGAATCATAAACCCAAGGGATTAATTCTAAATCCCTAATATTTTATAAATCAATGGGAATAATATTAGACATAAGGGATTAATATTATAAACCTAAGATATATAAAAACTATAATAAAAACTGTAAAACCTAAAATAAAAGTGCTTGACTAAAATACATATGGTTGAATTGGTTGACTTTGGTTAACCATGGTTTACTATGCTTGAATTGGTTGGGAGCAATATTAAAACTAATGGATGAATATTATCAACCTAATTTAGTTAATTAAATGCATCTGATTTATATTAAACCCCAAGAATAATATTATGAACCCTATGAATAATAATGTTCCATAGGAATATGAACCCTTAGATTAATAAAACCAAGGGATTGATATTATAAAGCCATTTGAATAATAAACCCATGGGATGAATACTAAAAGTACAATGGAAAAATATTACACCCAAAAAATAAATATTATAAACCCAACATATATAAACCCTACGATATATATTGTAAACCCTAAAATTACCATGGTTGACCATGGTTGATTTTCATATTAAGACAAACTTTGTCATAATTCAACGTTGCAACATGAATGATCATGGATATTAGACCCAAGGGAGTACTATTATAAACCTAATGTAAATAAACACGAAAATGAATATTATAAACCCTAAAATAAACATGGCTGAATAAGATAAATATAGTTGACTATGGTTGACTATGATTGACCATGGTTTACTATGATTGAATATGGTTGGGAGTAATATTGAACCCAACGGATGAATATTAATAACCCAATTTAATTAAATAAATCCATTGGATTTATATTAAACCCAAGGATTAATATTATGAACCATATGAATAGAAATACACCCTAGGAATATGAACCCTTTGATTAATAAACCCAAGGGATTGATATTATAAACCCATGGGAATAATAAGCACAAAGGATTAATATAAAATACACAATGGTATAATAATACACCCAATGGATAAATATTATAATACTAATGTATATAAACCCTAATATAAATATTATAAACCCTAAAATTATTATGGTTCACTATGGTTGATGTCATATTGAGGCAATATTTATCACAATGCGACATTGAAACACGGTTGACCATGGTTACCATGATTTATTTTCAAATGTAGATAATATTTTCTCACAATGAAATATTGGACCTGTTGAGATTCAACAAGAAATTTTTTTGGCACCCATGACCCTAGTGAAAATTAAGCACCTACGCTAGGGTCAGGCCCACAGGCTATTTTTAGGTGCATGTCAATTTTTGTTATCCCTTAATTTAGATGGACATTAAATTATAATCTATTATCAATGTGGACTTGAAAATAGTTAACTGAAGTGGAAAATTGGTTAGCTAAGTGAATTTTGAGTTAAGAGGTTGGTTGGTGGGACATGTAGAGTGACCCTAGTTGTAACTGAGTGATTCTAGTTGTAACAGAGTTGGAAGTGTAGTAGTGCATGAGTTGGTGCAAGTCGTAAATATTTTAACTCAGTTAAGTGAGTTAAACTCACTTGTTCTAGTTGTAACTGAAGATGCACTAGTGAGAGATCAAGTGAATTAAATATTAATTAATTCACATGTAGTGATATCACATGCAATTTAACATTTACTATTATTAACTACATGCATGTCAGCTCTAGTGGAGACCTAGTTGAGTTCTAGGTGAAAGGGAAGAAAACTATCAGTTGTGACATTATATGCTTGCACACATGCAAGCACGCACACATTGGAAGAACCGATATTTACACTGTCAAGGTAGGCAAGATGGCATCAATTGAGGGATTTCTTTCAACATGGATTGTGCAGTGAAGGCAGGTTGTCTGAAGACAGATAATTAGCTAAGGGATTTCCCAATTTTTTATGATAGTGTGAGACAATTAGCTGATGTACGAAGAGCACTTGTGAGAAGAGTTTTGTATGTAATTTTTTCATGTTCCATGATATAATATAAAATATAATATAGTGGGTTTTTTAGCTCTAAGCTTTCCCTATGAAATTACTTGTGTTGTGTGTGATTGATATTTCTTCATGCTTATGTAATTGGCGATTGTTTTTTTAATTACGAAAATATTTGTAGAAGCGATTTCGTATTTAAATTTAGCATATTGTTAGATCAGATGAATCCAAGATATACATTCATATTGTATAATTTCTACATGGTATTAGAGCACGGGAAATTGCAGAAGTGAAGTAGGAGTTGAGTTTGTGGTTGGATAGAATTCGAATTTATAGAAAGACTTTCTTAGTGATACACTTGATTCAAGATCGAAATGGATTTCAATGGCTTGAGGTTGGAGTATGCACTCGAGGGCATCTTGAACTACATTTCTTGGAAGGATAGGATGGAGGTGGTACTCGAAGATAATGGCTTGAAGGAATTCATTGAAAAAGACATTTCTAAGCCAGATGTTGCAGATACTGCCAATATTGATGCATGGAAAAATAAAGTTGGAAAGGTGAGGAGGATCCTGTTGGAGGGAGTACAAGACCACGTTGTCTCCAGCCTCCATCTGAAAGCCCCACCATATTCTATGTGGAAGGATTTGATGGATCTATTCCAAAGCAACAACATCCATAGGAAATTTTCACTCAAAGATAAACTCAGGAAGATCAAGATGGAAAAGGGTGACACCAATCCAAAGTATCTCAAAAACTTTGTCCAATGTCGGGATGAACTGGGGAGTGTGGGAGTAAATTTTTTTAATGATGATCTAGTGATATTGGCTCTCCTAGGACTTCCTAAGAGTTGGCACATTTATGAAGACTCTATTAATGAACGGTAAAATTTGTCGAATTGGGAACGACTGTGGTAGGATCTGGTGTAGGAGGAGTTCAGGTAGAACACCAAAGATGGCTCTTCATAAAAGCATGATTATGAAGAGGATTTTTCTTTGGCTGCCAAGGTGAAGAAGGGGAAGGGGAAAAAATTCCATTCTAAATCCGAGTCTAAAGGCAAGAAGAAGGACATGTCCAAGGTGAAGTGTTTTCACTGTCACGAACATGGGAATTTTTCTACTAACTTTCCACAAAAGAAGAAGAACAAGAACGTTGTTGGAGCTGCCACCGGTGAGGGCCTTGCCTCTCAATTTTAGCTTGAATTCTCCTTGATTGCATGCATGGTTT
Organism: Pinus albicaulis; assembly: GCA_034641835.2. Taxonomy (NCBI): domain Eukaryota; kingdom Viridiplantae; phylum Streptophyta; class Pinopsida; order Pinales; family Pinaceae; genus Pinus; species Pinus albicaulis. The sequence goes on along the minus strand of CM076572.1, from coordinate 155,395,288 downwards.
CAAGTGCATTTGGATCGGGGTGGTATTTGGATAGTGGCGCCTCCTTTCACATGACGGGAGACAAGGAAATTTTCAATGACTTGGAGGAGAAAGATCTCCAGATGCATATTGAGATGGGTGACAATGGATGGTACAGTTCTACCGGTATTTGTACCATTACTTTTCAGAGGGAATCAGGTAAATTATTTCAATTAAAATATGTGATGCATGTACGAGGTGTGAAGAAAAATTTTGTCACAGTCACAATGTTGGAGGACATAGGCTATGATGTTGTTTTCAATGATGGAAAATATTTCCTATGACATAAAACAATGAGTCAAGCCAACAGGATAGGGATTCAAGTTAACTATCTATATAAGCTGGAGGTAGATGGTTGCGCTTCCATGGTGGGTAAGGCAGAGAAAGTGGTGAGACGTGATGAGGGAAAATTATGGCACAGGAAATTGGGCAATATTCATCATGGTGCTTTGAAATTCATGCAAAAATATCTACTGGACTTCCAATAGGAACATTTTCTCAGTTAGATCAGTGCAAGGGTTGCACCATAGGGAGGTATGTAAATTTCACCTTTCATGAGAAGGATAATCGTGCTTCAGGGATCCTTGAGAGAGTTCACAGAGACGCGTGTGGACCATTCTGGTTTGCTTCAACAACAAAACATAAGTATTATGTAATATTTGTTGATGAATTTTATCATAAATGCTGGATCTTCTTCATGCAGAAGAAATATCAAACATTCTCTAAGTTTTTTGAGTTTAAGGCATTGGTGGAGAAAGAGTCATGGAAGCAAGTGAATGCACTTTGGAGAAATAATGGTGGAGAGTATATCTCTAACAAATTCAAGAACTTCTACAACAAAGAAGGAATTCGAGGATAACTCGTAACATCTCCTAACCCACAACAAAATGGCGTCATGGAGAGGAAGAACAGAATGATCGTGGGTGCAGCATGAGCAATGTTACATGATCAGGGCATACCAATGCATTTGTGGGCAGAAACATGCAACATTGTGATTTATGTGAAAAACCATTTTCCTCATAGAGTACTTGGCATGAGTATACCCGAAGAAGCTTTCCTTGGTAAGAAACTATATGTTTCACACTTTAATATTTTTGGCTCATATGTTTATGTGCATGTGACCAAGGATGCCAGGAAGAATCTGGAGTCGACAGCTGAAGTTGGGATTTTTGTGGGGTACAAAGAAACACCCCATAATTATTGTTTGTACTTTCCAAACATCATAATGACTATAGTGCGATGAGATATGAAATTTGATAAGGGGAAATCCATGCGGTTGTTGCTTGAGAGGGAGATGGATTTGCATGCAGAGGAGGAATTGTCGTTTCCCAAAGATGAGTCTCAAGATGTGGATCAGCCACATGAGGAGGTTCATGGAGTGAAGGAAGCCACTCATGCAGAACCATCCATCATAAATGTTAGAAAGCACACCATGGAAGCTGATATGCTAAGACTTGATGCTGTAGAGAATGTAGGAGCCCCTACTTCACAATGCAGGCAGAGACAATCTCTTGACTGATTTTCTAGATACATGGCTCTTATGAGAAAATGTATTGTGACTGAACAATATTCCTTTTAGGAATTAGTGCAACAACCTACTTGGGTTGATGCAATGGTAGAGGTGTATGACTCCATTGTAAAAAACAATGCACAGGAAATTGTCCCAAGACTGGTTGAAAAATCAGTTGTACGTTTGAGATGGATCTATAAGGTAAATCAAGCTATTTATGTGAGTGTGGAGAGATAAAAGGCTAGATTTGTGACCCGGTGCTTCTCACAGATCAAGGGGATAGATTGTGATGAGAATTTTGCACCTGTCAAAAGGTACTCTTCCATAAGGACCATCCTTGCACTCTTAGCGTAGATGGGCTAGTGCATTCATGAGATGGATGTGAAAACTATGTTTCTTAATAGGATAATTAAGGAAGAAGTGTAGATAGAGTAGCCTAAAGGTTTTGATATATTCAACAGCGAGTCACATGTGTGCAAGCTCAAAAGAGCTCTATATGGGCTGAAGCAAGAACCCCGTGCTTGGTACACTAGGATAGACAATTGTTTCACCGGAATGGGCTTCACCAAAAGTGAAGAAAATACAAACCTATACCATATTTTGGATGAGGGTAACCTATTGATCATTATTCTTTATGTTGATGATTTAGTTTTGATTGGTGATGATCAGCTGATACACTCATGCAAGGATCTTATATGAGAATTCAAAATGAAGGATACGGGTCTTCTTCATTATTTCCTTGGATTGGAAATATGGTAGATGGATGGTGAACTTTTTTTTGTCTCAAGGCATGTATGTAAATGATATACTGGGTAAGTTTAACATGGAGAGCTACAAACCCATGGATACACCTCTTCTAGGAAACTGGAGGAAAGAGGATGCTACTTCTAGAGAGGTGGTGTATGCTACTGTCTATCGAAAATTAGTGTGTTGGCGAATGTATCTAGTAAACATGAGACCATACATTTTCTATGTGGTTAACCAACAGATTCAAGCTATGGTTAAGCCTACCAAGGTCTTTTGGAAGGAGAGGAAGCATGTCCTGAGATTCCCGAGGAGCACATCAAAGTATGGTCTATGGTATAGAATAACGGATGGAGTGAAGTTGCATGGCTTCACAGATGTGGATTGGACTGGCAGTCCATCAAACGGAAAGAGCACATCAGGGGGGATCTTTAGTATTGGGTCTACAATTTTTTCTTGGTACAATAGGAAGCAGAGATCCGTGGCACTCAGTTCAGCAAAAGAAAAATACATGGCATCAAGTCAAGCTGCATGCGAGGCTATCTAGATGAGAAAGATATTGGTTGGCTTGTTTGGTTCTCATATGGATCCGAGAGTGATTCATTGTGTTAATCAGATTTGCATTAAGCTCTTGATTAACCCTGTGTTTCATGATAGGTGCAAGCATATACATATCCGATAGCATCATCTCAGAGATTGTGTGCAGAGGAGAATTATGTTGCTTTAGTACATTCCCACAAAATATCAAGATGTTGATATTCTGACAAAGGCGCTCACTAGGAGAAAATTCGAATACCGTAGAGACAGGATTGGGGTGAAGGATAATCCCTTTCTTGTTGAGAGGGAGTGTTGAGATTCAACAAGATTTTCTTTTGGCATCCACGATCCTAGTGAAAATTAGGAACCTACACTAGGGTGGGCCCCACAGGATATTTTTAAGTGCATGCCTATTTTTATTATCCATTAATTTAAATGGGCATTAAACTATAATTTATTCTCAATGTGGACATGAAAATAGTTAATTGAAGTGGAAAGTTAGTTAGCTAATTGGATTTCAATTTAAAAGGTTGGTTGGTGGGACACTCAAAGTGACTCTAGTTGTAACTGAGTGATTCCAGTTGTGACAGAGTTGGAAGTGCAGTGGTGCATGAGTTGATGCAAGCTGTAAGTAGTTATACTCAGTTAAGTGAGTTAAACTTGGTTGTGCTAGATGTAACTAAATATAGACTAGTGAGAGATCAAGTGAGTTAAATATTAATTAATTTACATGCAGTGATCTCACATGCAAATGAATATTTACTATTATTAATTGCATGCATGTCAGATCTAGTGGATACCCAGTTAAGTTCTAGGTCAAAGGGAAGATAACTATTAGTGGTGACATTATCCACTTGCACACATGTAAGCACACACACATTGGATGAGCCCATCATACTTGCGTAGTCAAGGCAGGCAAGAAGCAAAAAATTCAGGGATTTCTTTTAGCAGGGATTGCACAGTGAAGGCAGACTGTCTGGAGACAATAAATTGGCTAAGGTATTTTCCAATTTTTGTATGAGAGTGTGAGACAATTAGCTATTGTACTGAGAGATCTTGTGAGAAGAGTTTTGTATATAATTGCTTCATGATCCATGATATAATATACAATAGAAGAGAGTGGGATTTTTAGTTGTAAGCTTTCACCGAGAAATTATCTTTGTTGTGTGTGATTGATATTTCTTCGTGCTTATGTAATTGGCGACTGTGTTTTTAATTCTGCAAATATTTGTAGAAGTGATTTAGTATTTAACTTTAGCAAATTGTTAGATCGGCAGAATCCAAGATATATATGCCTATTGTATAATTTCTACAGGACCATGGTTGATTTTCATATTGAGAAAATATTTGTCACAATGTGACGTCGGACCACAGTTTACCACAATTATAAACCAAGGGGATTTATATTATATGCAATGACTAATATTATAAGCCCTATGAATAATATTAATCCATATTAATAAGAACCCTTATATTAATAAATCTAAGGGATTGATATTAGAAACCAAACATATTAATAATAAAAAATGAAGGGATTATAAACCCAAGGGAATAATATTAAAAGTGCAATGGAATAATATTACACCCAAGGGAAAAATATTATAAACCCATTATATATAAACCCTAAGATAAATATTGTAAACAATAAAAGTATAGTAGTTAACGATGGTTGATTCTCATATTGAGACAATCTTCATCACAATGCACTGTTTCAACATGGTTGACCATGGACATTAGACCACAGAGATTAATATTATAAATCTAACGTAAATAAACCAGAAAATAAATATTATAAACCCTAAAATAAACATGGTTGACTAAAATAAATATTGTTGACTATGGTTGACTATAATTAACCATGGTTGACTATGGTTGAGTATGGTTGGGAGTAATATTGAACCCAATGGATGAATATTATCAACCCACTTTAATTAAATAAATCGATGGGATTTATATTAAACCCAAGAATTAATATTATGAACCCTATGAATAATAGTACACCCTTGGAATATGAACGCTTTGATTAATAAACCGAAGGGATTGATATTATAAACCCATGGAAATAATAAACCCAATGAATCAATATAAAATACAAAATGGAATAATAATAAACCCAATGGATAAATATTACCCAATGGATAAATATTATAAACCTAAGATATATAGAACCTAAGATAAATATTGTAAACCCTAAAATTATTATGGCTCACCATGGTTGATTTTCATATTCAGAAAATATTTGTCACAACGTGACATTGCAACATGGTTGACCAAGATTTATTTTCAAATGTAGATAATTTTTTCTCACAATGCAATGTTGGACACTATTTGATTATCATATTCAGAAAATCATTGTCACAGTGTGATGTTGGACCATTTCTTACCACGATTAGAAACCAAGGGGACTTATATTAGACCCAACGATTAATATTATAAACCCTATGAATAATATTAATCCCTATGAATAAGAATCCTTATATTAATAAATCTAAGGGAGTGATATTAGAAACCGAATGGATTAATAGTAAACATCGAAGGGATTATAAACCCAAGGCAACAATATTAAACCCAAGGGATAAATATTATAAACCCAAGGTATATAAACCCTAAGAAAAATATTATAAACCCTAAAAAAGAAATTGTTGACCATGTTTTACCATGCTTGATTTTCGTATTCAGACAATCTTTGGCACAATGCAATGTTGGACCATGGTTTACCATGGTTTATTTCCATATTTAGAAAATATTTGTTACAATGTGACATTAGACCATGGTTGACCATGATGGTACTACTAAGGGATATATATTAAACACAATGAATACTATTAAACCCTAGGAATAAGAACCCTTAGATTAATAAACTCAATGTAGAAATTTAATACAAAATATGTATTTCCTGGATTCTCCTAATCTAACAATTATATGCCATTTTTAAATACATAATCACTTCTACAAAATATTTTTGGAATTTAAAACTCTATCGCCAATAGCGATATCATGAAGAAAGATCAATGAAACATAACATAGATAATTTATCAGAAAAGCATAAAGCTAAAAATACCACTATCATATGTTATGTATATATCATGGATCATGAGACAATCTCATACAAAGCTCCAATTCAAGAGCTCTCAGTACTTCATATAATTGTCTCACACTGTCATACAAAAATTTGCAAGTTCCTTAGGCAATTTACTGCCTCCACTGCGTAATCCCAGCTGATAGAAATCCCTGAATGAATGGAATCATGCTTGCCTTGACTATGCAATCCTCATGGGCACATCCAATGTGTGTGTGGTTGCATGTGTGCAACCGATAATGTCACAACTAATAGTCAAATTGTCCCTTTCATCTACATCTCAAATGGGTCTCGACTGGATCTGACATGCATGTAGTTAACAGTAGTAAATCTTCAGTTGCATGTGAGATCACTAATTGTGAATTAATTAATAATTAATTCACATGATCTCTCACTAGTGTATCTTCAACTACAACTAGCACAACTGATTTTAACTCACTTAACTGAGTTAAACTACTTTAAAACTCTCATAACTACACTTCCAACTCTATTACAACTTGGAGTCATTCAATTACAAATAAGTCCACTTGCATGTCCCATCAACCAACCACTCAACTCGAAATTCCTATAACTAACTAATTTTCCACTTCAGTTAACTATTTCCAAATGCTCATTGAGAATAGATTATTGATTATTGTCCAACTATTATTAAGAGATAATAATAACTAACATGCATCTCTAAATAGACATGAAATCTATAAATATAACTTTCACATACATCTATAAATAGACCTCATGCATAAATAGAATTTTCTCATGGATTTATAAATAGAAATCAACCTAAAAATAGCCTGAGGCTCCATCTTATTGTAGGTGCATAATTTTCACTAGGATATTCATATTGAATCTCAACACTCCCTCTAAACAAGAAGGGGATTATCCTTCACCCCGATCCTGTCTCTATGGTATTAGAATTTTCTCATGGTGAGGGCCTTCATCAGAATATTTGCATCCCGATCTTCCATAGGAATGTATTGAAGCAACATGATCTTCCTCTACACACAATATATGATATGATGATATCGGATATCTATATGATTGGATCTATCATGAAACATAAGATTAATCAAGATTTTAATGCAACTCTTATTAGCACAATGATTCACTATCAAATCTAAATGAAAACCAAAGAAAATAATGAAAATATTTCTCATCCAAATAGCCTCACATGCAGCTTGACTCTCTGCCATGTATTCCGCTTCCACTGAAATAAGTACCATGGATCTCTGCTTCTTGTTGTACCAGGAAACAACTATAGACTCAATGTTAAATATCCCCCCTGATGCGTTTTTTCTATCTGATCGGCTTCCTGCCCAATCGACATCCGTGAAGCCATGAAACTTCACCTCATCCGTCTATATGTACCATAAGCCATACTGATATGTGCCCCTCAGGTATCTTAGGACATGCTTTCCAGCCTTCCAAAAGAGCTTGGTAGGCTTAACCATCACTTGACTAAGTTGGTTAACCACATAGCAAATGTTCGGTCTCGTGTTCACTAGATACATTAGAGAACCCACTAACTTCCGATAGAAATTAGCATACACTACTGCTCTAGAAGTAGCATCCTCTTTCCTCCAGTTTCCTACAAGAGGATTATCCATGTGTTTGCAGCCCTCCATGTGAAACTTACCTAGTATCTCCCTTGCATAATTTCCTTGAGACATAAAAATTTCACCATCTCGCTGCCATATTTCCAATCTAAGGAAATAATGAAGGAGGCCCATATCCTTCATCTCGAACTCATTTGCAAAGTCCTTCTTGCATGAGTGTATCAACTGCTCATCACCAGTCAATATTAAATCATAACATAAGGAAAAATGATTAAACGCTTACCCTCCAACACAATTTGGTATAGGTTTGCATCAACTTCACTTTTGGTGAATCCCAGTCTGGTGGAATAATTTTCTATCCAAGCTTACCAAGCACGGGGTGCTTGCTTCAGCCCATACAATTCCCTTTTCAATCGGCACACATGCGACTTGCTGCTGAAGATCTAAAATCCTTCAGGATGCTCTATGTACAACTTTTCCTCAATGATGCCATTAAAAAACACAGTCTTCACATCCATTTGATTAATGCGCTAGCCCATATTCACTGAGAGATCAAAGATGGTCCCTATGGAAGAACACCTTGCGACAGGTGCAAAGGTTTCTTCATAATATATCCCATCGATCTGAGAGCACCGGGCCACAAATATGGCCTTTTATTTCTCAACACTCCCATCAGAAACTTGCTTTACCTTGTAGATCCACCTCGAACCTACCACTGATTTATCAACAGGCCTTGGAACAATTTCCCAAGCACTATTTATGACAATGGATTCATACTCCTCCACCATTGCATCTACCCATGTGGGCTCTTGCACTGCTTCCTAAAAGTAAGATGGCTCAGTTACAATACATTTGCTCATGAGAGCCATGTATCCAGTAAATTGGTTAGGAGACTGAGTTTGTCTATGTTGTGAAGTAGGGGCTCTTACATTCTGTGCAACATAAAGTCTCAGCCTATCAGCTTCTGTGGTATGCCTTCTACTAGTTCTGATGGTTGGCTCTGCATGAGTTGACTCCCGGACTCCATGAACCTCCTCCTGTGGCTGATCCACATATAGAGAGTCGTCTTTGGGAACCAACAGTTCCTCCTCTATATGAAAGTCTAGCTCCCTCTTAAGTGACAACTGCATGGCTTTCCCCTCATCAAATTTTATATCCCATCGCATAGCAGTCATCTTACTATTAGGAAAATACACATGATAATTATGGGGTGTTTCTATGTACCCCAGAAAAATTCCAACTTTAGCAGTTGACTTCAGCTTCTTCCTGGTGTTCTTGGTTGCATGCACCTAAACAGACGAGACAAAAGTCTTAAAGTGTGAAACTTCCGATTTCTTACCAATGAAATCTTCTTCAGGTGTACTAATTCCAAGTACTCTATGAGGACAACGGTTTTGAACATAAACCACAGTGTTGCATGCTTTCACCCACAAATGCATTGGTAGGACCTGATCATGCAACATTTCTCGTGTTGTACACACGATCATTGTGTTCTTCCTCTCCATGACCCAATTTTGATGTGGGTTATGGGGTGCAATGAGTTCTCTTTGAATTCCTTCTTTGCTGTTGAATTATTTGAATTCGTTAGAGATGTATTCTCCACCATTATCTCTCCTCAGATCCTTCACTTGTGTCCCCAACTCTTTATCCACCAATGCTTTAAATTCATAGAACTTTGAGAATGTTTGATACTTCTTCTACATGAAGAAGATCTATCATTTAGGAGAAAATTCGTCAACAAAAATAACATAGTACTTATGTTTTGCTGTTGAAGCAACTGAGAATGGTCCACACACATCTGTGTGAACTCTCTTAAGGATCCCCAAAGCACGGATCTCCTTTTCATGAAAGGTGGACTTTACATACTTCCCCATGGTACAACCCTTGCACTTATCTAACAGTGCAAGTGTTCCCATTGGAAGTCCAGTACATATTTGTTGCATGAATTTCAAGGATGCATGATGAAGATGGCCCAATCACTTGTGCCATAATTCAGCCTCATCCCGTCTCACCATGTTTTCTGCCTTGATCATCATGGAAACGCAGCCATCTACCTCCAACTTGTAGATATTCTTAACTCAAATCCTTATCCTCTTGGGTTGACCCATTGTTTTATGTTGCAGGAAAGCATTTCCATCGCTGAAAAAAACGTCGTAGCCTCTGTCCTCCAACATTGCGACTGAGACCAAGTTTTTCTTCAGACCTGGAACATGCATAACATCTTTCAATTGAAATGTTTTACCTGAATACCTATGAAAGATAATGGTACTAATTCCAGTCGCATTGTATTGTGCATCATCACCCATCTCTATATGCATTTGGAGATATTTCTCCTTCAAATCACTGAAAATATCCTTATCTCCTGTCATGTGGAAGGAAATGTCGTTATCCAAATACCACACTGATCCCAATGCACTTGACACCATGCATGCGATCAAAGGGAAGTCAAGTTCAAATTGCGAGGCAAGGGCCTCACTAGTTGCCGCTCTAGAAACATTCTTGTTCTTCTTCTTTTGCAGACAGTTAGTAGCAATATGCACATGTTCATGACAGTGAAAACACTTCACCTTGGAAAAATCCAGCTTCTTGCCTTTAGAATCAAATTTAGAAAGGAATTTCTTCCCCTTCCCCTTCTTCACCTTGGTAGCCAAAGCAAAATCCTCTTTATCATAATACTTTGATGAAGAGCCATATTTGGTGTTTCACCTAAACTCCTCCTGCACCAGATCCGACCATAGTCGTTCCCAATCCGGAAATTTTTCCCGTCCGTTGAGAGTGTCTTCATAACTGTGCCAAATCTTCGGAAGTCCCAAGAGATCCAAGGTCACAGGATCATCATCAACAACAATTATTCCCACATTCCCCATTTCATCCCCACATTGGAAAAAATTCGTGAGATACTTTGGAATGTTGTCGCCCTTTTCCATCTTGATCTTCCTGAGTTTACCTTTGAGCGTCAATTTCCTATATTCGCTGCTACTTTGGAAAAGATCTGTCAAAGCCTTCCACATAGCATATGGTGTGGCTTTCACATGAAGGCTTGAGAAAATGTGGTCTTGTACACCTTCCAACAAAATCCTCCTCGCCTTTGCCACTTTATTTTGGCACGCATCAAGTAATGTAGCATCTATCGAAGTGGGCTTAGGAACATAATTTTCAATGAATTCCTTCAAGCCATTATCTTCGAGCACCGCCTCCATCCTGTCCTTCCAAGCAATGTAGTTCGAGCTTCCCGCGAGTGCATACTCTACCCTCAAGCCATTGAAATCCATTTCGATGTTAACTTAGTCGTAGCACCAAGAAAGTCTTTCTGCAAATTTGAATTCTTTCCACCAACAAACTTAGCTCCTGCTTCAAAATTGCAATCTCCTGTGCTCTCATACCATGTGGAAATTTAATACAAAATATGTATTGCCTGGATTCTCCTGATCTAACAATTATATGCCACTTTTAAATATAGAATCATTTCTACAAAATATTTTCATAATTTAAAACACAATCGCCAATAGCAATATCATGAAGAAAGATAAATCACACATAACAAAAATAATTTACCATAAAATCATAAAGCTAAAAACCCCACTATCATATATTATGTATTTATCATGGATCATGAAAAATATCATACAAATCTCCAATTAAAGAGATCTTAGTACTTCATACAATTGTCTCACACTGTCATACAAAAATTGGCAAGTTCCTTATACAATTTACTGTCTCCAGACAACTTGCCTCTGCTACAGTATCCCAGCTGATAGAAATCCCTGAATGAATGGAATCCTACTTGCCTTGACTTTTCAATCCTCATGGGCACATCCTATGTGTGTGTGGTTTCATGTGTGCAACCGATAATGTCACAACTGATAGTCAAACTGTCCCTTTCACCTACATCTCATAGGGTCTCCACTGGATCTAACATGAATGTAGTTAACAGTAGTAAACCTTCAGTTGCATGTTGGACCACCGATTGTAAATTAATTAATAATTAATTCAATTGATCTCTCACTAGTGTATCATCAGATACAACTAGCATAACTGAGTTTAACTCACTTAACTGAGTTAAACTTCTTTACAACTCTCATAGCTACACTTCCAACTCTGTTACAACTTTGAATCACTTAGTTAAAACTAATTCCACTTGCATGTCCCACCAACCAACCACTTAACTCAAAATTCCTATAGCTAACTGATTTTCCACTTCAGTTAACTATTTCCAAGTGCTCATTGAGAATAGATTATTTTTTATTGTCCAACTAATATTAAGATATAATAATAGCCAACATGCATCTATAAATAGACATGAAATCTATAAATAGAACTTGCACATACATATATCAATAGACCTCATCTATAAATAGAATTTTCTCATGCATATATAAATAGACATCCACCTAAAAATAGCCTGAGGCTCCATCCTAGTGTAGGTGCATAATTTTCACTAAGATCTTCTTGTTGAATCTCAACACTCAAGGGAATAATTCTAGACCCAAGGGATTAAAATTATAAACCTAAGATATGTAAACCATAAAATAAATATTATAGACCCTAAAATAAACATGGTTGAATAAAATAAATATGGTTTACTATGGTTCACTATGGTTTACCATTGTTGACTATGGTTGGCATTAATATTAAACCAAAGGGATGAATATTCTCAACCTAATTTAGTTAATGAAATCCATGGGATCTATATTAAACCCAAGGATTAATATTATGAACACTATGAGTAATACTAAACCATATAGATATGAAACCTTAGGTTAATAAACCAAAGGGATTGATATTATAAACCCACACAATCAATACTAAAAGTCCAAGGGAATAATATTACACCCAAGGGATAAATATTATAACCCAATATATATAAATTCTAAGATAAATATTGTAAACCATAAAATTATCATGGTTGACCATGGTTGATTATTATATTCAGACAATATTTTTCACAATGTGACCTTGCAACTCGTTGACCATGGATATTAGACCCAATGGATTAATATTATAAGCCTAACATATGTAAAAGCCCAAAATAAATATTATAAACCCTAAAATAAACATGTTTGACTAAAATAAATATGGTTGAATATGTTTGACTATGGTTGAGAGTAATATTGAACCCAAGTGATGAATATTATCAACCGAATATAATTAAATAGATATGCGGGATTTTATTAAACCAAATGATTAATATTATCAATCGTATGAATAATAGTACACCCTAGGAGTATGAACCCTTAGATTAATAAGCCCAAGGGATCTATACTAAAAGCCCAATGGAATAATATTGTACACCAAATGAATAAATATTATAAACCCCAATATCAATATTGTAAACCCTAGAATTTTTATGGTTGACCATGGTTGATTTGAAAATTGAGACAATCTTTTGGCCCAATGCAACCTCGGACCAAGGTTGATTTTCATAGTAAGAAAATATTTGTCAGAATGTGACGTTGAACTATGGTTTCCCATGATTATAAACTAATGGGAGTTATATTACACCCAAGGATTAATATTTTAATCCCTATGAATAAAATTAAGCCCTAGGAATAAGAAACCTTAGATTAAAAAATTTAAGGGATTAATATTAGAAACCAAACCGATTAATAGTAAAAGCTCAATGTATTATAAACCCAATGGAATAATATTAAACCAAAGGGATAAATATTATTAACACAAGGTATATATATGCTAAGCTAAATATTATAAACCCTAAAATTTGAATTGTTGACCATTGTTTACCATGCTTGATTTTCATATTGGACAATATTTGGCACAATGTGATGTTGGACCATGGTTGACCATCGTATACCATGGTTTATTTTCATATTGTGACACTCTTTGTTACAATGTGACGTTGGACCATCGTTTATGATTTTTATAAACCCAAGGGATTTATATTAAACCCTAGGATTATTATTATAAAACCTTTGAATAATATTATAACCTCGGAATACAAACCTTTAGATTAATAAAGATAAGGGATTGATATTATAAATCCAGGAAATAATTAGCAAACCCCAATGTTTTATAAAATGAAGGGATTGATATTATAAACCAAAAGTATATAAACCTTAGATTAAAAATTATAAACCCTAAAATAAACATAGTTCGCTAAAATAAATATAATTGATCATGGTTGACCCCAATTTTAAAATATTAATTATGGTGGCTATGGGATTAATAATCTGAAGAGGTTAAAACCTTGGATTTATTAATCATATAGATTTTAATATTAATGAAATAGGAGGCAGGTTTTAATAATATTTAATATTTACAATATAAAATGCTTATTTTTCTAGTTATCATATTATCAATATTAATGTAACAATTTAAATAATGTTAATAATTTAATGTTAAAAAGTTCATAACATTAACTGCTAATTTTAATAATTATTATGGTTAATAATGTTATAAACATTAATTTTAAAATACGATTAATATTGTATTAACCATGTTATTAATAGTTTTTAATTAATAATATCATAAGTAATATGGTTCTGAATATGAATTTGAATATTATTTTTATTATTAATAATAATTTATATTTATATTTTCTTTAAGATATATTATTTATAATAACAAATATTATATTCTTATAAAAAAATATTATAAACTATTTATAAAATATTTTAAGAATATACAATAAATATTATAAATGTAAGATTATTTTTTATAAAAAAATTTCAATAAATATTATTATAATTTTTTAAATTATAATATTTATTAAAAACTAAAGTTAACAAAATTAAAATCAAACTATAAAAATTTACAAATATAAAAATTTCAAATTATATAAAATATTAAGAAAACTCAATATTATATAACCCAAAAAACCTAATACAATGAAGTTTTAAGTAATGACAGTAATCAATGCTATATTTAATGAACATGAAGTCTCAAACCTAAAATTATTTAAACCTTTAGATTAATAAACTCAAGGAATTGATATCATAAACTCAAGGTAATATTAAACCCAAAGGAATAATTAGAAAATCTCAATGTTTTATAAGCCCAGTAGATTGATATTATAAACCTTAAAATAGAAATTGTAAACCCTAAAATAGAAATTGTAAACCCTAAAATAAACATAGCTCAGTAAAATAAATATGGTTGACTATGGTTGACCACAATTTTAAAATATTGATTATGGTAACTATGGGATTAATAAACTCAAAGGGTTGGATTTATTAATCATATAGATCTTAATATTGATGAAATAAAAAATGGGTTTTAATAATATTTAATATTTACAATATTAAATACTATTTTTTCTAGTCATTAATATTATTAATATTAATGTAACCATTTAAATAATATTAATAATTTAATGTTATTATAAATGCTAACTTTATAAGTGAATAATAACATTCTAAACCTTGAATGCTATTTTTTAATATTTATTATTATTAATAATGTTATAATCATTAATTATGATTAATATTATATTAATCATATTATTAATAATTTTTAATTAATAATATGGTTTCCAATATCAATTTAAATATTATTTTTATTATTAATAATAATTAATATTTATATTTTCTTTAAGAGATATTATTTATAATCATAAATATTATGATTTAATATAAAAATATTATAAACTATTTATAAACTAATTTAAGAATAAATATTATAAATTTAAGATGATATTTATTATAAAATTATTTGTAAAAAATATTATTATAATTTTTTTTAGTTATAATATTTATTAAAAACTAAAGTTAACAAAACTATAACTAAAATTAAGTTATAAAAATATAAAAATCTCAAATTATATAAAATATTAAGAAATCTCAATATTACATAACCCAAAGAATATAAAATCTAAAACTTTATATTATGAAGTTTTAAGTAATGGGATTTATCAAAGTTATATTTGAATGAACATAAAATATCAAACCTAAAATTATGAAGTATTAAGTAATTAGATTTATCAAAGTGATATTTAATATTTGAAATGTTAATTTTTTTAATATTTAATAACTCAAAATTATAAATTATGAAGATTACATATGAGGTTTTTACTTTCAATTTATTATACAAAGGTATAAATATGATTTTTGTATATTTTTATTTATTTTTTCATTAAAATACACATTTCCTTATTATGTGTTGTTTCTTGGAGTGAAGTTATGCTCTTCGTTGATTGAAATTACCTTCCATAATATATGTTTTTGCCAATAAAAACTACTTGTTTTTGGTTTCTATTCACCCATTTTACATTATACCCTATATACATTTAATTTGATTTTATATTTTTTAATAGGAGTGCATTTGTACTCCTCATTGATTCAAATTAACTTATATAATATCTGCATCTTTTTTGGAAAAAAACCTAATTGTTATTTTTTTCGAATTCTTATATTTGGACTTATCAAAGTGATATTTAATATTTGAAATTTTATTTTTAAAAAACTATTTAATAACATAAAATTATAGATTGTGAAATGATTTTACATTCAATTTATTGAAAAAATGCATAAATATGACTTTTACATACTTCTATTTCTTTTTTCATTGGGATGTCCATTTACTTATTATATGTTTGTTTCTTGGAGCGCATTTAATCTTCATTGATTCAAATTATCTTCTGCATCTTTGCTGCCAATAAAAACTACTTGTTATTTGTTTTTTATTCACCGACTTTACATTGTACCCTATATGATTTTACTTTGATTCTATCATTTTCACTGTGAGTTCATTTGTACTCTTAGTTGATTCAAATTATCTTATATAATATGTACACCTTTGCTGCCAAAACAGTCTACTTTTTATTTTGTTCTTATTCATGCATTTTATATTGTACCCTATATGTATTTTAACATCTAGTATACAAATTAAAGGATAGATTTTAATTCAAGGTTGATATAATATTTGTCTCCTTTTACCATACAAATCTGAGTGTTTATATCTTAAATTTACTTACATGAAAATTATATCTTAAGGTTCAGTGGAAAAAATTTACTTACATGGAAATTATATCTTGAGGTTCAATGGAAAATAGAAATTAGACGTTGATTGATTGGTGTTTTGAAAGATACAATTAGTTTTATATAGCTTTGCGAGTGGTGTTGGATTCTATTTTAGTATTAGGAGATTTTGGATTATTGAAGTTTTTCATATGCCTATAGACTTAATTTCTATACATCAATGAAGCATTGAAAACATTAATGTTAATATGAAAATTCATAACATAGTGTGAAAGATTTGAGAGCTCCACTTTACTGCAACCATTACAATTCAACCCAACATTTCCTAAAACTAGGTACGTGTTTAATTATATTACATTTAATTTGTTTGTTTGTTTGAAATTATAAATTTCTTATATTAATATAATTTGCAATTGTTTATATTTTAATTTTGAATTTAGAAATAAATTTAGTATATAGAAAAATTAATTTGATATTTGGATTATAAGCAACATAACTAAAACCTACAATTAAAAAAAATCATATATAGTTTCTAAATTAATAATCCAAACTAAAATTTAATAAATATTAAAAGAAACTAAATATTAATCTCTCCATTAACCTTATACCTTCGGCTAACAACATCATAGTTATAATAGGTTAAGGGCATATTTTGTAAATATGTATTTCCTGGTGCACATTTATTGAAGACAATCTTGATTTTGAGGAAAGAAAAAACTTAAGTTGAGGTTATCATAATATTTGTAAAGATTGCAAATTTTAAAACTATGAAAAATATAAGAGGTTATTTATTTGATTTCTTTCCACTTTTATTATTACATGTTTTGAATATTTTAAAATTAGTCATCTAAATATACTCCCACTACTCAAACACATCTTAATTCGAGAATAAATTCTCTCAAAAATGTTAAAAAGATCAAAATTGACAATAATATAATATAATATCACATTTCAAATTATTATTTTTAAGTTATCCATTATAATCAAACTATTACATAATTTTATCATATTATTTAATGAATATTAGTGGTTGCCTTTATAAACTATGTAGGTTGAGGATACATTTTTCCCGAATGACTAGAAGTTATATTGCAAGTCTAACTCATAAGGCATCCAATCAATCATTTGGTACCCAACAAGAAAAAAATTATAAAACCTTTTAGATTTATTTAATGGGTTAATTTATCTGAAATTTATTTTACTCTATGAAAAATTTTCATTCAACCAATCATTAAAGTCAAATCTACTCATCAAGCATCCAAGCAATTATTTGGCACCCTGCCAACAATAAATTATGGAACCCTTCAATTTTTTTTAATGGGTTATTTTATAGGAAATTTCATTATGTAAATGATAGTAACAACAATGACTTTAAAAAAATATATTTAAAGAAAATAAATGATGCTTATATGTCTTTCAACCAAATATATGCCAATAGGAATAGCTATTTGGTGTTACTTTCTTAGCTAATGGTAAAATTGAATTTTCTTCGTAATTCAATATAACAATATGGAAGTGGGCCTATTATTTTCTGTAAAATGAAAGGATTAACATATAAATGAATGTCATATAAAATGAAATAATTGTTTTCTAGATTTGATGTTGGAATCTAATTTTTGACATGGGTGAAGAAACAACAACAATTATATGGTAATTGATTATTCTGTTGGATAAATTTAATTTACTAGAAAAACAATGGTTATTGTTGTTTTCAACACAGAACCAATTAAGAATGGTATTATTTAATTATTAAATTACAAAAAATATATGATAAGCAGAAGAAAAATATATTAATGAAAATGAGAGCCATTCTCACAACCAAGATGTAAATTAGTCACTAAAACTAAAATACAATAAATAATATAGAATAAAAATATATTAATTAGTATTAACATAGAGTTATATGATGACAAAAAAACAAATTAGAAATAGATTCAACGACAAAATTTGGTTGATCTTAGGAATTTCTACAGCTATCGTGCAACTTATTGGTAACTCAGAGTTAACGCATAGTTGCTCACTCACTATCACAAACAGGAAAGTCCTTCACAACATCGTTCCTGAGGAGTATTTATCACAAACAGGAAAGTCCTCCACAACATCGTTCCTTAGGAGTATTTTGATAGAACATGAAATAATTTTTTCTAATAATATTTCTATCTCTATAGTACCATCAATGGGGCATCTTCAAAGTTAATCTACATCTACCATGTACATAATTTATATTCATAACAACAATAGGGAATTTGGGGATCGCGAGGAAAGTGAGTAGCAATAGAAAGAAAGGGTTAAAGGTCTGGGTACCGTGGTTGGAAAACTCATAAAGTCTCCCTATGCTGGAGAAGACAATGATGGCCTCTTCTGCATCACAAAGAACTCATTCTTCAATAAACCATTTCGGCACTTATAGAAAGTGACAAGTTTCTTAGTATTTCCAATCATGTTTGTCTCCATATTCCCACAACCCATTATATGTATAAAAAATTTCCATGCACACACAATTACTATTACCAATCCAAAAAAAATGGCCACAACAGCAATAGAAAAATATGCAAGCGCTTGTGCTGGTTCGTTCCCACAATTGGATGCATCCTATTTTGTCAGAAACAATTAAGCACAAGGAAAAATACGTACCAAAACCCTATAAAAATTTTCCATGCACACAGAATTACTATTACCAATTCAAAAGAAATGGCCACAACAGCAATAGAAAAAAATGCAAGCGCTTGTGCTGGTTCGTTCCCACAATTGGATGCATCCTATTTTGTCAGAAACAATTAAGCACAAGGAAAAATACGTACCAAAACCCTTAAACTAAGCTTAAGAAAATATTACAATGGTTTGTGTCTAAAAACAAATATTTTGATAAATGTTTCATGTGGGATTATTGTCAATTTAAGTACCTAAAAATATAACAACACAGCCAAGTGGCCAATCCTGGTTCCATTGCTTGAAAGTGGGAAGAAACCTGAAACCCAAATGATTGAACAGTGGTTAGAATCCAATATCTACGCGGAATCATGAAAACCCAAAAATATAATACACATTTAATATTGTCACCTTTCAATAGTAAGACGAAAACACAAATTCCTAAAAATTATTATAATTACACAAAATCGAACTAGACATAATAACCCATAAACATAATATCCCATAACAAGAGTAAGGTGATACATGGTTGAGTATATAAAATCGACTTTCTCCTCGGTGGCTTGCTCCTCCCCGGACAAAGCAGCATAACCCTTGTTGGAAACATCGGAAAAATAAGAGAGACGCATGAATTCTATTTGAATTATTGAATTCATGGAGTCTATTTGGAGTATCGTGTTCCACAAGTGGAGGATAATGCGAATAGTTAGACGTTTCATGATTAAATGAGAGGATAATTTCATGCGCCATGTTAGGAGTAAAGGAGTTCCAATTTTTTATAATTCCATCTACTTTTTACTATTTTTTTTAATCTATTTTTTGCATTCGATTTGAATTTTCGTATGTATGTGCCACGTTGCGTAGTCAGGAGTTTCATGATTAAATGAGGGGATAATTGTATGCACCACTTTGGAACTAGGAAAGGAGCGGTTTATTTTGTTTATTGTTTATCTAATTTTTATTGTTTTAATATCATTTTTTTGTTAATCTTTATATGTGGAGATAAATGAGAGGAATAATAAATTTTTAATCATCATTTGGTAAAAAATTAATTTAAGTAGGGTTTAAACACTTGATTTCGATATGCAAGGAAGTTATCACTTTTATTTTTATTCATTGATGGAGTCGTGACGATGAGAATATATCAACATATTTTAGTTTAGACCATTAGATCAAATAAATTAATTATAAAAATGATTAAAGTGGCCAATTCCAACAGGGGGACATCTAGCGGTGTAAATATACACAACACTATTTTTTTTATTTAAAATAAATAATAAATTTATATAAAAAATTATAATATATATTGTAAACTAATAAAAAAAATAAAATGAAAAAAATTGATAAACTTCGTATCATTATCATGTTATTGATAATAAATCTGACAAATATAAAATATAAAAAATAATTTATAGATTCGTTCCTTTATTTATTAGAAATTAAAAATAATTATAATAAACCTTTTAAATTAATAATTATAAATACAAAATTTTAATATTTTATATTTATATATTCTAATATAAAAATATTAAAATTTATTAAATATTTGGTTTATAAATTTGGTAATACCTCTTTATTAAATCATCTAATCAAAATAACAGGTTACATTATGAGATTATATACTTGGTAGTCTCAACCTCGTTGTAGGAAACCAGGTTTGTTGGCCACCTCAAAGAGTTATAAGGCAACCAAAATTAAAGTAGTTTGAATTTGTTTGTAAATACCTTATCAGGTAAACACCTTATCAGGTCTATTATATACTATATATATTGACATATAAACAAAGTAAATGTTATCCTCTCTTTGGATATCAAACAAAAAACAAAAAGCCTCTCAAATCATTCATTTGAGCATTCAATGGGTGTTGGGTCCTTGACACTTCACCCCGCCATATCAACCTCATTCAGACATTGGAGTTGTTGTTCTAATCGAACAAGGCGAACATTCTAATGATATTGCCAGAGGTGTATTTCTTGAATATCTCTATGCATTTCTGTCAATATGGAGGTTGCCTTCAGATCTCCTCCTACCTCTTGAACAACTACAATGGCCTTTGCCATTGAACACTTTATCACCCAATAAATATGAATAGAATACTTAAACAAGGATATTCTTCCTCTAGTATTCCCAGTGTTAGTCAGCATAGGTACCATTTCTTCATTAGGGATATCCTCCTCCAGTTTTCTTTTAAGGTCATGTTCCCATCCAGAAATGAAGGATTTTACCTCACCAAGTGTGCCCATTGCATAGGAAAGGAAGAGGTTCTGAATGATTTCCTTTCCAAGTTTTTTACCCCTTTTACTCGGCCCCACTTTTTCCTTTCCCTTATCCTTTCCTTCTCTTTTTTCAGCATTTCCTTTTCCTTCCTATGCTTTCACCATTTTTGTAGCTCTATGTCCACCTGAATCCACACCGGGTTTATCTCCCGACATGCAAAGTCATTAGGGTGAGAGATGTTAAGAGGACCTGTACAAGGAAACAAAGTAACATCATTGGATTTAGTAATTCTACATAGAATTTCGTCTTGTCTATTGAGAGTATCCACCTCAGTCGTATTAATATTCTCGTGTTAATCTCTCCAAATTCCCCTATCTCGGGAAGCTTTCCTCTTTTTGATCATCAAAACCCTCTTAAATTGTTCTGAGATCGTTATACACTACTCATGCCCATTAGTTTTTCTATTCAGGGCCTCGTGAGCATGGATCTACATTCAAATTTTTGTAATATTTCAACTTCTCAATGTGGACATGGAGTCAGGACTTAACATAGAGGAGTCGTATGTTACCACTGACCTCACACAGTGAGAAAAAGGTCAGAAAAATACTATAACCAGAGAATTGGTCCACTAATCCTATGATTCCCAAGAACAAAACCTTAACTTGTTTGGTTACTGAGTGAATGCCCCCATCAGACAAAATCCCAAAGTCTGTCAAACTTGAAAATTTACCCCTGGCCCTATTGATGGAACTAGCATACCCCCTATATCCAAAATAATCATTGTAATACATGCATATAAGTTCATATAATTGGCTTGCGGAACTAAATTTTTTACATTTAGAGCTGTAGAATTGACATGCAGAGCTATAGTCTTGGTATGTAGCATTGTAGAATTGACATGCAGGGCTATAGAATTGACATGCAAAGCTACATAATTGACATTAAGGGTTGTCAAAGCAAGTCTGATAATATTAGGAGTCGGGTTTCAGGGTCTCCCCATCACCCTCTTCCATCACCTCTCTGACAATCTTCATGCTCAGGATATAGAGGCTAGCATTTCATGTTCCTAAATTAACAATACCAACAAAATAACAGACTCTAAGGGAATCATGAAGGAGTACCATAGCAGAATATCCAATAGGAATTAAAAAAAAAGAGACCATACTGGGAAGGTCTATCAACATTAACAAACTCTGTCAAAGGCCTCTGAGACAAAGCATATTCCCATATAAACATCTTGACTAAACCAAGGTGGTACACATCCATTCCATTTACAAGACAGAGATTCATATCATATAGAATAAGTCCCCCTCTTCTCTCAGAGACAACCATAGTCAGTAAGAGACAACTCTTCCCAACACCCTCCTCTTCCCAACTCCCTTCTGCCCAACCGCCTTCGCTGTGTCTTCCATATTCATAAGCTCATTATCTAAGACCAGCCTTCTTCCCGACCTTTTCTCTGTCCAACACCGACATTTTTCCTAGAAATTCTCTGAAATTCCTTGTTGTCTTATGTCCACATGAAGTGTTTAATTTATTAGGGGTGGGTTGAGTCGCCCACCTCTTCCAATGCGTGTCGACTGCATTAGTACATGTGGCCTGAGTGGCCTCCTGCCACCTTACACCTCCATCCTCACACTTGGCACCCCGATCGGGGAGTTTGAATTTCGCTATTATCTTTGTCCACTATCTTTTGCAAGGTTTCAAGGCCACTATCCTATTTCAATCTATCCCAGATTCTGTCCAGATTCCTTCCTTGGTTGTTATACCCACAATTTGCAAGCAGGTCAGTTGCTGAATTTCCCACCTCTATGTATATGAGATGGTATCATATAGCCAATGTTTGGTATCAGGTCCTTGATCTCTTGTATGAGCCAAGTTGTGCAACAAATTTGACTAGTTTGTTCCCATCCTACTCCATGCTACGCCTTTTGGAGTATTCTTGTGACCAAAGTTGAGTCGCCTTCAACTATTAGCCTATTGTAT
Organism: Pinus albicaulis; assembly: GCA_034641835.2. Taxonomy (NCBI): domain Eukaryota; kingdom Viridiplantae; phylum Streptophyta; class Pinopsida; order Pinales; family Pinaceae; genus Pinus; species Pinus albicaulis. The sequence goes on along the minus strand of CM076572.1, from coordinate 155,372,062 downwards.
TGTTCTCTCTTCGCTATAAGGAGGCATTTTTTAAAAGCATTTAGAATCCTAGGTCCATTGAGTATATCCTCCTTACCTGACCTCGAGAATATTTGAACATCCCCCCTACACCTGCTTGACCAAAATTTCCTTTGGAGACTCGGTCGTAGTTGAGTTTTAGAAAACCTTGAGAGGGTGCCACGAATGTATCCTGCAATTGACAAACCATCGATTTTGATTTCCAAGAGGCTAGGGCAAGCATTTGAGGTTTTAGGTTCAATTTTTCCAAGATTCGAGCCTCATGAGAATTCACTTTCCAATAATTCTGATGCCATTTCTGTACAAGGATGGTTTCTCTTATATTATCGATAATAATTTTCCAATTTTCATCTTTCCGGTGAGCTTCCTCTTTAAATGTCCACCTATTTCTTTCTTTCCATACTTCCCACATTAGGAATCCTAAGGATATCAACTAGGCCCTATTAATGATTGCACTTTGGTATCCCCCTTTCGTCCAATTTTCTATTATTTATTTGATACTCACCCCATCTCTATCCGGTTGTTGAAAGAGGAAGGAGAGGTTCTACTAAAGACGTTTTATGACAAGGAATTTCTTCGACATGTATTCTATTGTTTCATTGTGTTTCCCACACATATTGCAAGTGGACGGTCCCTGCATCCAACGTTTTTGCAGTTGATCCGAGGTTAGTATCCTTCCATTACTTACTAGCCCTAGAAATTATTCAATTGTTGGCCAATGTTTCACAGACCAAATTTTCTGCCAAAAGTGTGAGGCTTGAGGTTGTATATTATTAGTTTTAATATGGTATCCTTCCTGACTTGTGAACATCCCTTTTGTTCGATACCCCCATCTTAGAATGTCTTCTCCCATCACTGCAGTTAGTTTTTTAGATTTTAACTCTCGCTCATACGTCTCCCATTATTGAGTGTCCAGAGCATTCTACCAATTTCTCTTTTTTTTCCATTTCGTCCATTGACTCAATATGTCCTTTCATCCTAGAACTAAGCTATTGTTTTGTTATTAATTCGATTAGTGGTTAGAAATATCTTGAATAAGTATATTCTGCTAAAAAAATTCTCCCTTTGGTGCCATGAGTCTTCCCAAAACATAGCAATGTTGCCTACTCATATTTCCCAGAAACTATGTTCCTTAATGAAATATTTATTTGAAGTTGCTAGATTCCATTTTACAAATCATTTTGGGGTATTATGAATCTTTAATTTTCCTTTTGTAGTTTTTGGCATTGCATTTATCTCCCAGATATGTTTCCACAATTCCATACCTCCCTATATGCATATCCACCAGAGAATTTCACCCATTACTTGGTTGAGCATATACAGGTCCCTCAATCCGAGACCTCTTGCTTTCTTAGTTTTAATTAATTTTTCCCAGGAGAGAAGGGCCCATTTTCTCTCTTGTTGGGACCCTTGCGACAAAAATTTCTTGAATATGTTAGACATATGAGTACAACTAGATGAAGGGACTGCCAACCCTGATAGTTGGTATATGGGATAGATTGCAAGACGAATTCAAAAGAACAACCCTACTAGGGGAATTGATTGCGTAAAAGGACCAATTTTCAAAACAAAATTAGATTTAGTTGCAGGTATCTTTATGTTGGGGAGGTAAATCCCCTCTGCGGACAGAGGCGATCCCTACTAGCCTAGATCGGGTCTAGCAACAACCAAGTCACGCTAAGATGCAAATTCCTAATTGCAAAAGACCAAGATGCGACAAGAGGCCTACCTTAAGTCCTATGCTGTCGTCGTTTGCAGAGAAGATGGTGCTTCCATCCCTTGCTTTGGCAGATCAAAATTCTCCCACTCAATGCGATCAAACACCTACATGTACAAGAAGAAACAACAAACAAACAAGTGTAAAACATAGTACCTGCAATTATGTATCAGTCAGAGAATATACAACTGATAACATCAAACATGAACATCTGAGTGGAACCATAATCGAAGTATTTTATTATTAATCAGAACAAATAAAGATACAACTTGAGCTCTGACACTGGATCTTCCTTCGGTGGGTCGACAAAGGAGTACGTCTCGATAAAGCTCGCCGTGAAAAGGACAAGTCTCTCTCTCTCTTCGGTTATCTGACGATAATCTCCTTACAATTGATTCAACTCTATTCAGGCTAGCTTGCAAAGGGAAAATGACAAGCTTATATAGATGGTGGAAGGGGAGTTGGGATCCCTACAATGGTGGGATTGGCCCTATCCTCAAGGAAGCTTCCATGATAGGTGGAAAACCACTTCCCCTACATGGACATCCGGAGCCAAACCTCCCAACTCATTTTAGAGACTCGTTCAGGAGTTGGTTGGAATCAAAATTTTTCCATTTATTTTTAAAAAACACTCCTTATTAAGCCTGGCACAGGTGATACACTGGGACAGAGTGCCAGTTGGTGCGCCCTCTTTGGTGGATTTCCCCCATTGGCATGAGGGTTGAACTAGCTAGTTGCACCAAGGCTAAAAAGGCTATTTTTAGGGCTTTTCACAGGAAATTGTCTTGAAGGGAATGATTTTCCTTGCGAAGGGGGATTCCATGAAAGTGGTTTCAGGTCATGTCACTACTCACAGGTCATGGAATAAGCCCTCCAAGTTTTGGGATGGGGGATTGCAGGGATGGTGACAAATTACTGTGTAACAGATGCCCCCTAAAGCATGAGGCCCGAAAGAGAGAGAGGGGTGAAATGCTTTACGTGAACGTGCCCAACTGAAAACACTGTCGTCAAAAAACCTGCGTAGACAAGTACAACTGATATCTCAAATACATGATATATACGTGGTATGGGCGCATCCATCCGTAAGAGAGTATACAATAATCAAGATCCAAGGCATGGATGCAGCCATCTAGTAAGGATCGATAAATAGACTCAGGTATGGTCGCAGCCATCCAATCAATGAGTCATGTAACCAATCATAACAATCCACAAAATCATAGCCTGGATTCTAACAGACAAAATCTAGGGTCTTGCGCTCCATCTCGACCCGGACAAAGTACAAGTTCAAGCATGTGAACAGGTGAGCTGAAGTCAAACATGCAAGAACATCGTCTGATTACCAGCTAATGATGAAAGCTGTTAACAGACACAAGAGGAACCACCAATAATGACAATGGCCCTCAAGGTAATATAGGTACAATCCATAGAATGTGAACAGTGAGCTGGCATCAAACACCCGGAGAAACATCTGATCAAAGGTCAATAATTAAAACCTTGAGTCGAGTGTGAAGAACCTGCCATTGAGGCATGCAGGCTCCAAGGTGCTGGAAGGGAGTCTCTAGATCAACTTCCTGGATAATGAGCTGAAGTCGACAGGAAGTGACCTTGATCAAAGGTGCACCACAGTGCTTCCCACATCATCAACACGAGATAGAGGAAAATAATGTTTGTGAATCAGGATCATATGAGAATCAGAGGAAGGTTGAAACTTGCAGAGGTCAACTGCTCTTGAACATATTGGCAGCATGACAGTGGATTTGGTAGTATCTGACATCAAAAGATCAGAGGTCATGATTATGAGGCAAAGAGTAGATGAGAGGTCAAAAGGGATTACCCAAACCCATGAAGGCAAACAGATAATGAGATGATATGTCCCCAACCCGACATGAATGCAGACAAGTGCCATGTTCAGGAGCGACATACTGTCGAGATGTCAATGATACTGGTTCCATTTTTCCCCACCATTTCTAGCGAGTACCCCACTTATTTTTGAGAACAAGCTTGTAGGGGATAGCATATGCTTGTAATATAAGTTCGTCCTTCGGAAGAATCCATCTTAGTACATTTAACGAGCCCTAGGAAGGAGAAACTCGAATATGATCACTACGACTGAATCCGATGTCATCAGGGTTTAACGAGTCTGACAAAAGGAAGAACTTGGCATCTTTTCATGTTTAGAGAGTTTGAAAAGATAGCAAAAAAGCAAACTCCAACAGTCCCTTTTCGTAAATATTTCCTCAGACCTGAAAGGTAGAAAACTATGTCTGATAAAACCTCCTAGTCGCAATAGGCTAGGGTATTCCTTTTTCGTAAATAATCTATCCCAACCCGAAAAAGGGTAAACCTATACTGGGTAGATGTCGTTTCGCAGCCACTTTAACGAGATCGAAATGACAAGGGACTCAGAAATCTTTTCATGTTTAGAGAGTCAGAAAAGAGCTGAAAGATGACTCCAGAAATGAATTTTTTGTGTTTTTACCGAGTCCAAAAAAGTATATAATACAACTCATATCACTGTCCAAGTTGCGTAAAAACCTGTCGCTGCACATAAAAGCGAGTGTAAAATCCATTTTTCGACAAAATATATTAAAATATTGGGAAAAATGACTTTCAAAACCTAATTTGACTTTGAATAGTTATAAATATGCCACGAATAGTAAAAACATATTTACTTTTACTTTTTACCTCATTTGGAGAGCAAGAGTGGGCTTTTGGTGTGCGAACTTGCGGTGGTGATTGCGACCAATCCAGTACATCATCTGGATTCTGGTTCATTCCAAGTAAGAAGCACTCCCCTTAGCTTTGTTTTGATTGATATTTTGTAAATTTTCATTGTTTATTTGACCTCTAGGGAAACCTTTTTCAAATTTAGGGCTTGGCCAATTGGCGCGACTATTAGCAAAACAGTCGCGCCAATGGCGCAACTCAAATTTCTGCATTAATTTACCAAAATGTGAGCCACTCAAATGAATTTTTAAGTGTTTCAGAGATCTAATAAGGTATTTTTGACCATGTTGGTGTAGATATCTAGCCACAATGGTGATTGAGTGGAAGGAGAGGGAACATGGGGAAGAGGAAAAAATGGCCATGCAAAATGAAGCTTGCATGAACAGCCTCTGGGACTGTGGTCTCAAGAATTTTTTCCTCACACCATGATTAAGAGCTCAACCTGAGATATTGCAGTATTTTGTTAGCATATGGGACAAGAATGAAGAAGTGTTCAAGCTCCGAGACCAAGTACTATCACTCGAATTCTCTGATGTTTATTTCATAACCAGATTGTCGCGCAGAGGCCCAGTGCCCATCATGAAGGGAAGTGGACCATCTAGGGAGAAAATGGATATGGTAATGGTGAGAGTGTGCCTAGGGGCGAAAAAAGGATCGGGTAGTGGGAAATTAGACATCCACACTATCTGCGATCTAGCACTTCGGGTAGTGCTTCACACCATTACGCGGGCTGCAGGATTGTAGGCCCCACATGAGGCAACCAAAGCACAACTCCTACTAGCTTCAGAATGCATGAATCCTACACTTTTCGATTGGGCCACTGCCGTGACAACAAACATCAAATGGTAGCTGAAAAAGTGCAAGAAGGCCTAACTAAAACAGTTTGGGTATGGTTCCATTCTGGTGTCGTTCATTCTGGAACGATTACTAATTTTCCAGGGCCAAGGGGCGATAGTCGCCGAGCCATCATTGAGGGAGCCAAGGATGGCTCGATGGGCAACACTTATGCCTAGGTCCGGAGGAGGCCAGCAGATGTCTTGGAGGCCTAAGTTTTTTGTATGGTTATGGCATCAGCTGATTGTAGTTGAGGATTGGCCCTACGTAGGTACCGACTTCACGAGAGACCCAGATCTTCCACTTATGGAGGGGAAGGAATGGGATGAGGAACTGGGTATGAATCTTTTGGATTTTTTATGTATTTATAATTTTTGGTGATACATGCCTATTCTAACAACAATTCTACGTGTATGCAGACATTGGCCCAGAAAGGCCCGCGGGCATGTTACCCATTGCACGGAGGACCCCTCTCGCATATGACCCCCAAGCTGAGGGCGGCGAAGGGATTGATCTGATCCAAAACTTGGAGGGCATTGCCCGGGGAATCCCAGACTATGCACGGATGGTAGATGTCCCGTTGGCTTACCAGCAATGCACTGTGGGGGTGCCTAGTCATCTTCATCAACTGCTGAGGCGAATGGTGTGTGCGGTGACATGTTACCACAAGCACCACGCTGATTAGCCATCGAGGATTTTCATATGCAAATTTTTGAGAGACATGTTGTCTTCGGATATTATTAGACAGACATGTATATTTTTTTGACTTTATGTGATGTACACAAACTGCAAACTATTCGACATATATATATCTATTTCTGGATGGATCTTTTTACATGTGATGATGTTTTTATATTCCATACAAATGTCTAATACAATTTTATATAACGCATCAGTTATATGATTTGCATAACAAATGACCCACAGGAAAAGTTCACAAAATGTATTACCACACATTTTATTTTTACGCAAGCTTAAAAGCACACATGGACACACATATGCAAACTATGCTTGAAATGATAAGGAGAAACGGGCATGCCCCCCAGCATGGTGTCTCAATTCGAGGTACATTCCCCCCAAGCTTCAGTCCATAGGAAATGGAGTGAAGGTTCAAAACACAAGAGATTTGATCTGAATCTAACAAAACTTGAATTGAACAGGCTCGTGTTTCATTATTTTAACAAGGTTGACACACTTAAAAGAACTATCCTCGTAGTTGCTTGTTTCATTACTTTAGGATGTTGACACAAGGAGAGGAACTATGCTCCGATGAGCTCTACGGAGGAGGATCAGGAGGGGGATAACCAGATAAATCACGCTCTAGACAACCAGACATTGCCCCCAAGCCATGCATGAACGAGGAAAGATGATTTCCATTGCTCCACGACAGATCTTCAAGAGACATGGTTTCAATAAGAGCTTCATCGAAGGGGAAAATTTCTCTTAAAGGGTCATGTGAATCTCCATCACTGAGCCAAGGGGATTAAGAATATATATTTTGAGCCATGCTCAAAGGAGCATGTTCAGGAGGAGGATCAGATGCAGCAATGATTTCACAATAATTAATATCAACAAGAGTTAATGGCATTGGTTCTCCGAAAGAGGTCACCTGTTCAGGAAAAGGGATGATCCAAGGGTCATCGGACCTAGAGACCATATTAACTTGAACAGTGTGCGGTGGTGGCATGGTAAAAATACCCACGAGGACAGGGTCCTTGAAAAGACGGGGTCCTACACTGTTACGGGGATTGGGGATCTGATCCACGTAAGGAACGTTTTTTTCAAAGGATGAGGTGAAGAAAGACAACTGATCCACAGTAATGATTTTTCCCTCATGAGGGAAGTTAAGAAGCTAGAAGAGGGTGGATGGTACGCATAGCATGGCGTGAGTCCAACTGCAGCCAAGAAGAAGACTGTAGTTAAGTTTTACGTTAACCACTTCTACTTCTACGTTGACTGTCTTCCCCTGTAATGTAATCTGAAAAATCTCGAGAACACCCAGGGGTTTTGATTCCCAACCATCAAATGCCTCTAAGGCATTGGGAGATGATGTAAGAGCCATAGAGCTGATGGCCTTCCAGCAGGCGGATGACATAACACAGGTGGAAGCACCTTCATCCACAATGTCCCTATGGATGTTGAGGCCATTGATCCCGACTTGTATAACAAGAGAAATCTGATGTGGAAGTCGGGGGACAAAATTTTCTAGGTCGAAGGTGAGAAGGTTAGAATCAGCGGGATCAATCCCACCGATTGCAGACAACAGAGCTTTCCGTTGCGATGGGAAACTTTGAAGCACTTCTAATGCATACATGGCAGAAGGCGCTTGTGCCAAACCCTAAACAATACTGTAGTGCTGAGCAGCATGGGCATTTGGGTTGTAGGAAGATCTTCGTAGAACACCTTTATAAGGTGGCCTCACAACAGGTTCAGCGCTGGGATTTTCAATTTCCAAAGTACCAGAGACGTGTGGGGGAGGTGGGCCATCCACAACTTCCTTTCTAGTTGCTTGACGTGATCCGGCATAATCCTTCGAACGTGTAGCAATTGAGACAGGTGCAACACCCTTCATCATAAAAACCTGGGACCAAAATGATACAGATGGTGAAGGCTACTCAACCATTTGGGTCTGCTGAGACGGGAACGGTTCTTTGAGAATGACCGGAGTCCCTTTGGAGCCTTTCAGAAGTAGACTAAGTTCAAATCGTCGAGGACAATCTTTGGTATAATGGTCTCCTTCACAGATAAGGTAGGGTTAATTCAGTTTATGTTGGGAACCATCATCAGTATGAGGTTTAGAAGACTCTAGTTTTGGGGCGTCGGGTTTGGATTTTCCTTTGCCCTTATTCTTTCCTTTGGAGGCTTTTTCCGTAGGATTAGCCTGAACGGTGTTGACCTCCGCAGTCTTGCCAGAATCTGGAGGGGCGGGAAGAGCAGAATTATTGGAAGAATTGGACTTCTGCTTCCCATTTGAGGATTTTCGAGAATTTTGAGACACGGAACCAATAACACCATCCACCTCTGGGGTAGGTGGTGCTTTAGAGGTTCCCGGCTATGGAGCATCAGTCAAAATATCATAAAGCGTGCCAGACTGAGAGTACACCAGATCAAGGTACTGGGCATGCGTGATGGCTTGTTCTTCAGTCACACATGCCCCCATAGCAATATCTTGAGTGATTTTGTTAACGAAGGAGGTGGTGAACCAATGAGTTAGTAGCTGATCAGGTATATCAAACTTGATTAGTCTACGACGACGTCGCCACTCATGAATATGATCGGATATGTGGGTGGCTTTATCCTACTTCAAAGAATTCAGGAGATGTGTCCTGGCTTCGTAATGAACCGGTAACTAGAAGTGAGTCAGAAAAGCCATAGCTAACGTATTGAAGTCTTGAAAGATGCCACGGGGTAATTCTATATTCCACTTAGCGGAAGTACCAGTAAGAGTGCGTTGGAAGAGACATATATGAATTGAATCATCTACCCAAGAATTGGACGAACACCACAGATGGTAGGTCATTACATGAGCTTGGGGGTCTTCTCCAGCTTTACCTTCAAACTTAGGACAGTCACCAGGTACCTTGTTCAGAACTAGAGGCTAATAAATATTTTGAAGAATCGGATCATTGGTTAATTTAGAAACGTCCGGTAACTCTAAGGCAGCCAAGAACGACAACTGTGGATTGAAAGGCATGCCAGGCCCTCGATAAGGACCTGTACCTGTACTCCACCCTGGTTGAGCATATCCTTTCTCCCATGGGTTCTGCCCCGAAGGATTATGACCATAGCGGGTATAGGCCATATAACCAGTCTGATATGGTTGCTGGTAACCAGTGTATGGGGGTTGATAACCGGGGTATGGACCCTGATTATATGTCAGCCCTATTTGAGCAGTATGCGGATTTGGCTACTGAGTGTAGGTATAGCCTGGTTGTTGAGGATAATAATTGGAACCTTGGGGCGAGTTATAATTCGGTTGAGACTGACCTTGAGGATAGTAACTAACTTGGGGTTGGGCGGGCTGCTAATAGGTGGGGTCCTGTTGAGCCTGATAAGTAGGGCGCACTAGTTGATTCAGTTGTAGGACCAAATAAATCGGCTGTTGAGCGGGGTTCACAGGATATGCAGGCTGGCCTGGTTCAACAGGTTGACCTGGCTAAATGAGCTGCCTTGGTTGAATAGGTTGCCCCGGGTGAATAGGTTGCACAGGTTGTATAGGTTGACCTGGATGATGTGGGACATCAGGCTGTGCTGGATGGGTCAATTTAACTGGTGGTGGAATGGGGCCAGGTTGTGCTTGAAAACTGGTTTGACCTGCAATAGGACCATAAGATGATCCTGGCTGTGCAACATTCGGACCAATAGGATACTGAAGTTGCATAGGTTGCACCATAGGTTGAGAAGGTTGGACTTGCCCCCCAGGACCATACAACGGCCCCAATTGGTACCCCGGTTGACCTGTGGGTCCTTGAGGTTGCCCTGGTTGGACCACAGGGTGAGGTTGCATAGGTTGACCTGAAGGGTTGTAGGATTGTCCTTGTAGACCATATAACAACCCTTACTGGCCCGAAGGTTGGCCTTGTAAGGGCTATCCTTGTGCGTCATAAAGATAAACATACCTACCCGAAGGTTGGCCCTGAAAGGGTTGTCCGTATAGATAAGCCTCTAGAGTTGGTAAACAGAAAGGGTTTTCCTGCTCATCGTATTGATATGGAAAAATGTAAAGGGGTGTACCATCCTGTGCATAATGCAAAAAATACGGACGGTTGGGATCTTGGGAGGATTGACCGACCTCGGGGTTCGATTGCTGTAAGGAAAATCGAAACTCTTAAGGAGAAATTTTCTCCAGCATAGCTGATGCTATATAGACGTCTTCGGAAAGCGACACAGTCCTTACGGATTGAGTGGTAACAACGAGTGCAGATGTGGCCACACAGACAATGGGCCTGATAGGTACTGAAGTGACCTGAGGGGATGACATGATGGGTGTCTTAGGAGACATCCCCAATGAAGGAATAACCGTCCTTGTAGAAGGAGTTGATATCCCCATAGAGGTGACAGCGGTCATAATTTGACTTAAGGATCTATACCCTGCTGGAAGTGAAGGACCAGGCGAAGACATGACAGATAACTCGAGGTTGTCTTCTGGGAACAACTGGTAATCTTCACCAGACATGGGGATTTCCTCACTAAGAGAATGGCTGGATGAGCCCATATATGAACCTGCCACTAGATCTTATAGCAGACGGCAAGGACTAGGAGGAATAACAATAGCTAGAAAAGGCGAACCCGATGTAAGAGGAGGGAAATGTTCCCATACTCCGAATCCAGACCAAGCATCGGATAAGGGCCAATTGAATTCAACTGGTCCTCCAAAGGAAAGCTTAGATATAATTGGTCCCCCGTCGAGAAACTCGGAAATGATGGGCTGCTGAGGTTCAACAGAGGACTGAGAGACCTCTAATGAATCATCTGTGTATGGACTACCAGTAGACGAAATTGAGGGTTCCGCCACTGTGACAGTAATGGCAAAAGGAAGAGATCAAACACAACACACGGGCTAAAAAATCAAGGAACACAATCAAACGGCCAACAAGAAAATTCTAACAGGGCGTGTGATTGCAGGTGATTTATTTTACCACATCGAAACTTAGAAACTTCACTGTTTCATGTTTTAAGAGTCGAGAAACAGATGAAAGGTGAATCTATCTCTTTTAGTTTTGAAGCAAGCATGAAACGACAAGCGCTTGATGATCCTTTCAAATTTAAAGAGTCAGAAAAGATCAAAATTACTACTCTGGTAATCTAGGCAAAGGGTGTACCAGATATCTGTGAACTTCAATATACACCTTGGTTTCAAAATGAAAGAGAAATAAACCAAGGACTTGACGTACGTGCAGGAAATCTCGCCGAATGTTGTGTCCAGTGTATCACGGGTATAAGGAGGCAGACTCAGCTTCCTAAGGATAAAGGATAGCAACCTAGTAGGGTCTCCCTTTATATACGCGACAGTACAGGGAGCATAAGTCCGTACTAGTGCTGTCTAAAGCTAAGAGGCAAACGACAGCTACTAGGTTTAACGACGTCGGAACACATCACTAGCCTAGACCTCTAAATTTTCTGTTAATGTTTCAATGTTGCCTTAAGGTAAATTGAGTAAATTTTAATGTTGATATTCAATTATGTTTCAATTTCCAGGCCCTACTGAATGTTATGTCTCAAAATCTCCTAAATGCACACTACATGCCACAATGTATCATTTCGTTCGATGAATAGCTAACTACGGGAAGGTTGAGAGATTTTCACACAATAAAAAAATGATCACAAAAAAACCACTAGTGTCTCTAATGCACGCTAATGAAAACTAAAACCTTTTCTTTCAAAGTTACAAATCACTAATAACACAGAAAAGATTCAATTTACATTAACTAATCAAGAGCAAAAGAGATTTTTTGTATTTTCAATGTTTAAGAGCAAAGTGCACTAAAGAAAATGAAAAATAATGAAAAGAACAATTTGAGAAGTGATAGCAAAAGAGCAAAGGAAATAAATCTCACTCAATGCCAAACACACAATCAAATCTCAAATTGATAAAGAAGTCCCTCAAATAAAAAAGAAATCCCAAAGACTCAAATGAACCATGTAATCTAGGCTCAAAACGAGATGAAGTGGAATTCGAATGAAGAAGAAGCCAATCACTCAAATAACGGAATAAAACAATGGAAAACCACTACGTGAATGCATAGAATCAATAATAAAATTGACTGATCAAACAGGGACCAAAAACTCCCATGGGAGGCTTGACACACTATAGCACCTAGATGCCCTAGGCCTAGACTGTAAAATCGATAGAAGAGGGAAAACAACTAGAGGATGAAGGTCACAGTCAGTCAAACAAGGCTTCAGAACACTCAGGCAGTCAAAAAAGTGACACCAAAACCACAGACCAAGCTCAGAAAGCTCAAAAATAAGAAAACCCTAGCACCTTATAGGATTGGCGCGACTGTCAGGCTGCAACTAGCGCCAGAACAGGAATGGCGCGGGTGATAAACTGGAAACATGCACCAGCTGGTGCGACTGTCAGGGAAAAAACCACACCAGTCGAGTTTACTAATGGAAAGGATGAAAAAGATCAATCAAGAAGCAGATCAGGGATGGTGAGGCTAAACAACAGTTTAACACTGAAAAAGAGCGAACCAGAAGAGCTGATCAAGTAGCCAAAGACCAAAATCAACTGAAAAGACAAGACAAACTCCAATCAATGTGTCTCCAGTGGATTCGCCAATTTGTTGGGGAGGTAAATCGCCTCTGCAGACAGAGGCAATCCCTACTAGCCCAGATCGGGTCTAGCAACAACTGAGTCACACTAAGACGCAAGTTCCTAATTACAAAAGACCAAGATGCAACAAGAGGCCTACCTTAAGTCCTACGCTGTCGTCGTTTGCGGAGAAGATGGCACTTCCATCCCTTGCTTTGGCAGATCACAATTCTCCCGCTCAATGCGATCGAACACTTGCACGTACATTAAGAAACAACAAACAAACAAGCGTAAAACCTAGTACATGCAATTATGTATCAGTCAGAGAAGATACAACTCATAACATAAAACATGAACATCTGAGTGGAACCATAATTGAAGTAATTTATTATTAATCAGAAGAAATAAAGATACAACCTGAGCTTTGACGCTGGATCTTCCTTCGGCGGGTCGATAGAGGAGTACGTCTCGATAAAACTCGTCGGGAAAATGACAAGTCTCTCTCTCTTCGGTTGTCTGACGATAATCTCCTTACAATTGATTTAGCTCTATTCAAGCTAGCTTTCAAAGGGAAAATGACAAGCTTATATAGATGGTGGAAGGGGAGTTGGGATCCCTACAATGGGGGGATTTTCCCTATCGTCAAGGAAGCTTCCATGATAGGTGGAAAACCACTTCCTCCACATGGAGATCCGGAGCCAAACCTCCCAACTCATTTTAGAGACTCATTCAGGAGTTGGTTGGAATCAAAATTTTGCCATTTATTTTTAAAAAATACTCCTTATTATGCCTGGCATGGGTGATACACTGGGACAGAGTGCCAGTTGGCGTGCCCTCTTTGGTGGATTTCCCCCATTGGCGCAAGGGCTGAACTGGCTAGTCGCGCCAAGGCTAAAAACGCTATTTTTAGGGATTTTCACAGGAAATTCTCTTCAGGGGAATGATTTTCCTTGTCAAGGGGGATGCCATGAAAGTGGTTTCAGGTCATGTCACTGCTCACAGGTCACGGAATAAGCCCTCCAATGTACGGGACGGGGGATTGTAGGGAAGGTGACAAATTACTGTGTAACACTTTCCAACAGGATACTCAAAGGGAGTTGAGACTAAGAGGGATACCCAAATATTTCGTTGGTAGGGATCCTATGCAGAACCTCATAGTTCTTTCCAAGAAACATTGATACTAGAGATGGGTATTAAAAAAGAAAACAATGGATTTATCTTTTTTTATGAGGGTTCTCGAAGAACCAATGAAAATGTTGAGAATAAAGAGAAATGCCTTAGTTTCTTTCACATTTGCCTAGAAAAAAAATAATTATGTCATCAACAAACCGTTCGTGAGTTAAATTAAGACCAAATTCCCATAAATTCAATCCTTTAAGGTGCCCTCCCTTGACCTTAATTTTAATATATCTACCCAGACCTTCCGCAGCAATAATGAAGAGGAAAATGGATATCGTGTCTCCTTGTCTTAGCCCACGAGTGGCATTAAGTGGATGAGAAGGAGCTCCATTGACCAGAATAGAGAAATTACAGAAAGAGATAAATGAAAGAATCCAACGAATCCATCTCGGATCAAAGCCAAAAGTGTGTAAAATAATTTGAAGGTAGTTCCAATTGATGCGGTCATAAGATTTGGAGATGTCGAGTTTAATCATCATTCCTTTGTTTTTAAAAGTTTTAAAAGAATTAATGGCTTCTTGGGAAGTTATTATTCCGTAGAGGATTTGTCTCCCCTTGATAAAACCAGTCTACTCGGGGGAAATTAAGGCTGGAAGGATAGGCTTAAGATGATTAACCATAATAGTTGACAGGATTTTATATATAACATTACATAAAGCCATAGGTATAAAACCAACAGGTTCATCAGAGTGGTCCTCTTTGGGAATTAAAGCAAGAAAACAGGAATTTAGCACAAAATATACCTTTCTAGTTTTGTGTGATTCCTCCACTAATTCCAAGATTTCTTTACCCATGAATCGCCACGCTGCTTGATAGAATTTGGTTGTAAAACCATCTTGTCTAGGTGATTTATTTTTTGCTAATACTTTTATGACTTCTTCCACCTCCTCTAGCGTAATCTCCTGTATTAGAGCCAAATTTGGTTCACGATTGACTATTCGGGGGATGTGTCAATGTATCTTTTCTATTTCCTTTATCCTACGTTGATCTGGCTCCATCCAGATATCCCTAAAACGTTCCACCAGCAATTCCTCCATGTCTTGATGTTGCACCAACCTATTACCTCCTATATCTTTGAGGGAGAAGATTTTGTTATGTTGTCTTCTCTGAATCATCACCTTATGGAGAAAATTTTTGTTTCTGTCCCTTTCTCCGAGCCACTGAATTCTTGATTTCTGTTTCCATATAATTTACTCTTCCTTCCTTTGTTCTTATAGTTTACATAGAATATTTCCTTCCTCCACCACAAGGATTTCCAATAATCCTTGTAGTATCATTTTTTGCTATACTTATTTCATACGAACCTGTAGTTTTTCCTTTTCTTGTTGAATATTGCCAAAGCTTTTTGTATTCCATTCCTTTATTTTTTTCTTTAAATCTTTTAAATGGAGTTAGAAAGTATGCATCATGTTTCTTCCCTATATTTGTCTTGATTCCCACAATCCTTTTGCCTTTTCAATAAAGGTAGGGTCTCTTAACCAGAACGCCTCAAATCTAAATGGTCTTTTCTTATTACTCTTCTTCATGTCTATCTCTGGGTAGATCGTCTAGTGATGTGATCCTAAACTAGGAAGGATTGAGGCCTCATAAAAAACATCACTACTTATAAGGGCTTCCGAAGATAAAAACATATCTAGCCTTGATGCTATTTGATGAGCTCCTTATCGCCTATTATTCTAGGTATACTTGCCATTCATTGTCAGTATGTCTACAAGGCGTAAATCTATTAAAATGTCCCTTAACATCTCCATCTCTGGTTCCTCTCTTTGTATACCTCCTTTTTTCTCTTCCAGGGATGTGATCATATTGAAATCTCCTCCTATTAGCGAGTACTTTTCATTGTGAAAATTCTTTAGCATTCCTATGCTCTCAAGGAATGCTTCCTTTTCTCCCAGAATATTGGGGCCATAAACATATGAGATTAGGATTCATTCATTTATCCAAATTTGCCTAAAGCAACGAGTTATAATATGAGGTAGATCTATCCATCCCTCTAACCTAATCTCCATTGGATTCCACAAAATAGTTATTCTGCCCACGCTACCGCTGGAGTCAATGGCCACTGCTTTATATTTAGGTTTTAGATACTTCAAGATTTCTTCTAATCGGTCTCATGAAACTTTGGTTTCCTAAAGGAGTACCACATGTGGCCTTTCCATATTTAATCTTTCTTGTAGATATATTTTCTTGCCCTTACTATTAAGGCCCCTCATATTCCACGAGAGATCTATCATTGGGTAACTTTGTGTAGTTGTTGGAATAAAACTGATAGTGGTATTACCCTTCTTGAATTCACTAACATTTCAGCAACCATTTGAATAGATTCTGCAAATTCTTTCCTCCCCTCTTCTTTCCTCCTTTAGCTTGAGTATTGGGTTATTGAGAGTTTCCTTTTTGGGAGCTCATAGTGTCTACCATTTATGTTTGTCTCTATTATTGGTTAGTCATGTATTGTTCAAATGTTTCTTTGTACAACCTCTTCTGTTCTTCTCGTATGAATCGCTCATCTAGGTCTCTCCATTCATGCAACAATTTCTTTAATACCACCTCTTTTTTGCTTAACTCATCCTTGGTTGTCTCTACTTCCATCGCAGATTGTTCCATCATGTGAGGTTGATCTTATTCTTCTATCGGTTCCTCTTGAGCTTTTATTTTTGTTTTCATAGATTTTTAGGTTAGGTGTCTGTGTCCTTCTTTAGTGGATTATTCAACTTCTTTTGAATTTTCTCATTTGCATAGATTTTCTATTGGTTCCTCTTGCGCCTTTCTTTTGGTTTTCATAGATTTTTAGGTTAGGTGTATGTTTCCTTCTTCAGTGGATTATTCAACTTCTTGTAATATTTCGTACCTATTTTGGTTACTCTTTTTCCTGGATGGGCTACTGTTCTCGTTTTCATGTTGTCTGTTGTTCTTTCTTCAACTGTAAATTGTCTTAAACCCATCATATTTTTCGGTTGATCCTCCTCCTCCCTCTGGTTGTTTCCCCTCCATCTCGTCTGGACTATTTAGAGGACATGATTTAAATAAGTGGCCATATTCACAGAAGTGTCGGCATATAAACGAAATGTGTTCATAGTCAAGAAGATGCTCCAAGACTTCTCCTTCATATTTCAATTCAATCGATTTATGTAGAGGCTCGGTTATATTCATGTAAACACAAATGCGAGCAAACAAGGTATACCTTCCTCAACGGGTGGTTTATGCTATTTTAACAACTGTACCAAGGGAGTTGCCAATACCTTCTAGTATTTTTGGGTTCGAGGAATCGACCGGCAATGCAAAGAGCCTAATCGAGACAGGTGCTACTAGAAATTGCTCTTGGTCAGGGTTATAACAGTCTTCCCATTGTCTCACAAATAATCCTACATTGTAGTAAAAATACGGACAGGTAAAAATAAAAATACTGACCTCCTTAAAAAAAAAAAATCTTTATCTATGAGGCTAGTGAAAATCACTTTGAAGAAGCCTCTTGCCCCAATTTTTAGATCTATATAGCCCTTTGGTTGCCATTTTAACTCTATCGATTTGATTAAATCCTTCGCTGCTAGCCAAATACCCATAAATCTACAGATTAAAGCATGGTCCGTCATGTAGCTTCTATACTCGTCTAATTTATGTGATGAAATGAAAAATAGTGTCTTCTTTGTGGCTCTTGGCAGGCATCCATTGGGCTCTTAAAACAGATCCTAGGTTAAGGCCGACACCTCATTGAGAACCTGGCTGCTTTCCAATGTACTCCCCTGCTGTTACATTCTAGTAAGAAAGGATCTCACCCCGGGCGATGCTGCCATTCTGCCACTCAAAACGGTCATAAAGCAGCCTTCTCCATGCCTCAAATCCAAAGTTGTTACAAGTTTTCGATATCTCCAAACCCTAGCCGTGCTGTCATCTTTCTTAATTCTAACTTAAAAATATTAAAATTTATTAAATTTTGGCGGCTTCAGTAAAAATCTATCACGACTGGGTTCATATCGACGGATACCCAATGGGACATTGAAATCTTACCAGCAGTGGTCACGTCGCGCAACCGGCCCGCCACTCATTAAGCGACTAGAGCAGGTTACATGTTCTCTCCACTACCCGCCATCTTCATCCACAGTGCTGTCTAAGTAAAGCCTATTTCCATTTGACTTTACTGATTTCTCTTACTCATTAAACGCGTAATGATAGTATTATCTTCTACGTGGCTATAGATATCATATTCAATCTATATTAAATTCTTATTTTTTTCCGAAGGAAAAATTGTAATCTTCCATTAATAGTGAAAAATTACATGTAGTAAATGTTGTTCAGCATATGCGAAATTCCTTCATGACTTATGAGTCTATCATTATTCCTGTAAATGTCTGTATCCATATCAGAAAATCATCACGCAGGATGATGCTGTATCAAGCTGTCAAAAATGAACATCACGTAGGATGTTTGTATCATAAACAAAAAATATATAATTGCACCTCGCAGGATGCTGTTCATAAGTAAAAACTAGATTTCTATATCATCATATATAACATGGAAAAAATTAGTGGTCTTCCACCCGAGGGTAGATTTGATCTATGTAAGGCCTGTGGAAGTATTGATACTGTGAGTTTCCCCTCTGTTCATGAATTATCCACTGTCCTCCTGGAATGTGCGTGGCTTCCTTGGATAATCTATCGTCACTGTGATTA
Organism: Pinus albicaulis; assembly: GCA_034641835.2. Taxonomy (NCBI): domain Eukaryota; kingdom Viridiplantae; phylum Streptophyta; class Pinopsida; order Pinales; family Pinaceae; genus Pinus; species Pinus albicaulis. The sequence continues at coordinate 155,353,662 of CM076572.1, read as the reverse complement.
TGCTCTCTATAGATATGATGAACAATGATGTTATTAAACTGAAATTTGAGGTGCATAACTTCATTCAAAATGTTTAAGAGTGCGTGTGAATGAAATCTAGATTTCAGATTGATCCAGTTAATGATAATATTTGAATCCCCGTGTATCTGTAAATCTCTGCATTCATGATTTAGTGCAAAATGCATAAGATGTCTGATGGTTATGAGCTCAGCGAAATTGTTCGTTCCCATGCCTAAGCCCATCTTAACTTTGTAATGATAATGAGATGATAAATATAGAATGAACCCCCCCCCACATCCATGCTGCTGCGCAGCACCATCGAAAAAGGCCCATGGTATGGATTGGTCTATGGGGTCCGGGGCAGCTGGTTTGCGAATGCGAGGAGGGGTAATTTCCGGCAGTTCATGGTATGATGCAACGATTTTGGCAGTAACAGATTGCCATCGAATCGAGCCATTTTTGAAAATCAGTTTGTTCCTAGCCAACCAAACTGCCCAGCTAATGATAAGGGGAAGGAACCCACGGTTTGTACCGGAATGAGCTTGATACCAAGCCTCCCATGCTACTATGATGCTTTCACCCTCCCAAATACTCATGAAGCCGAGTTCCTCAGTCACCTCCTTCCAAATTTGAACAGTAATTCCGCAGGTAAGAAAAAGATGAGTGGTCGATTGAGACTGTTGTTTGCAGAGTATGCACCAGGTGGGACCATGCACAGATCTGCGCATGAGCGCTTCCACCTTGGGGACCTTATTCCGGAGTAAACACCAGAAGAAGAGTTTTGTCCGGGGTGGGGTCTTTAATCGCCAGATGATCTTCCACCATCTCTGCACTATTTCTGGATTTTTGTAATTAATCATACACGGGTACCCTTCCTTGGGGGAGTAATATCCCTATTCAGCCTTGTCCCACATGAGTTCATCTGTTCCGTCTTTTATGCGAATATGAGATTCACTCAGAGCGATCGTCTAATCTTCCCAGCTTTGAGTATTATTATTATTAAATTCTTATATTTCAATGTCGCACAGATTTTTCATTGTTACCTCTCGACATCATTCAATTTAAAATAAGTATAAATATTTGTGGTCTTCTTATCGTATGTCTTTGTGGGCTCTGCATCACTGACCAAGAATTCCCTGTAAATTCCATGTTGTGCACAGCGTCGAGATCAGAAAACATCACGTGAAGGGTGAAAGAGAGCGGCCACGCTTTTCAGAGAGCGGCCATGCCAGGGAAGTTAGTGGTGGCCGGCGGTGTTGTATAACTGGCATTCATCTCTTAGTTTTGATGGAGTTTTTCTGTTTTCTAATTTATAATTTAAAAATCATCGAAATTACGTATTTTTATTACTTAAATCACTCTTTCAATTGTCTAGATAGATTCAGAGATACTATTATATTCTAAGGAATGATGGGAGTAAACTGTATTGTAATTTCTGATTGAGACGATATCTACAAATAAATTCCTTCTGGGTTCCCAAATAATGTGGTTATTATCCCATGGCGTCATCGACACGTTTCCCAATAGAAATAGCATCTATAGAAACCATCTATAGAAATAGCATGAACAGAATCGCTACTATCTAATGACCAGGCTCCTCTAGTGGTTTCATTCAGAGTTATTTTCGATGAGTGATTCAACTATTCCGATTAAAGGCCGGGCTTGTATTCCTCTCATTGAAAGAAGGCAACGGAAGTTATCTTCTCTTCACATGTACCTCGAATCCAACAGTCTAATTAGCGTTCAGCAACAAAAGTCTCTCACAAATTTGGAGACCATTTCTCCTGGGAAGGAGCTGGCAAAGAAGGAGAACAAGAGGGGCTCCAAATATAGAATGGATCCAGAGATCGAAGAACTAAAAGGTTTTATGGAGCTTGGCTTTGTGTTCAGCAAGGAAAAGTTGAGCCCCAGAATACTGTCTTCTTCCCGGGTTGAAGCGACTAATCGATCATGAGAATAACACCAAGATTTTAGGGTTTCAAGAATTGTCTTTCCAACGCTGGGAACTGTCGACCCCGAGTGCGACAGGAATTGAAGTGAAAGAAAATCTCAAACTCTGGGCACGTTGTGTTGCTACTACAATAAAATGGTAGTTGTACAAGACTATTCAACATGTTTCCATGTTGTCATAGAGAGAGAACTGTTCGGAAAGTTTTCTCAGCTCTGATGCTGTACTTTGGAGCTTGGATTTCCGATGGCTAGGGATATCTGCCCATTCTCATAATGGTATTATTGTAATTCGACATCTTAACAGGGAACATTAAAATAAGGCTTCTATAATTGATCATCTTTTCTATCTTTTTGATTTTTCGATTGCTGGTGCATATATATATATTGGAAGTCTTAAGCACGTTCATGCATTTTCTCAAGTTAAACAGCCAATTTCCAAAAAATTTACAGATTTTTACGGGAACAGAAGTCGTGGTCCGAAGTGCAAATTCATGCCAAAATGGTTGTCATTTTCCCTTTGGACACCTTTCAAAATTAAACTTCACTGGTAAAATACAAATCAATTTTAAACATTCTTTTGTTTTAAACATCAATCTGATCAGAATCTTTAAAATTTTTGAAGTTCAGATCATCCGTGGATAGCATATATTCGGTCAGAATCACTGAAATTTTTAAGTTGGGATGATGAATCAATTGTGATGAGTTGGGGTTATGGGTGGACTCTTTGAAAACACAAATATTTTTAATTTTTCATATCTTAATTCATTATTATTTCATTATTCGTATTTTCATGGCTTACTTTTATTTTTATAACAAATTGATAATATGATATTAAAAATATATATATTTCTTTTTTTAAATAATTTAATTAAATATTAATTTAATATAAATTATAATAAATAAAATATTATTTAATTATATATATATATATGGTGTTATAAAATATTAATTTATTTATATCAAATATATATGGTGTTTATGATGTTGTAAAAATATCTCAACAATTCAACAAACCATATTTATCTAGTTGTTAAAGTAAGGGTTATTTCCAAGTCTCGCCTTTAACGTTTAGAGTATTACATAAATTACAAACTATATATGAAATTACATATAAATCACTACATATAAATCACATATGTGACGTGTGTTCATCACTACTCACATCCACTCTAGAATCTCGTAGAACTTGTTCTTTCTTTTACCATCTCTCAAACTACCACTTGACCTCCATTTCAAATATGATTTCCTTTGACCATCATTGATGAAATTTGTATAATTGATGCTTCTCTATCTTCAAAAGGAAAATCTCGATACTGGAACACCCTATGGACAAACCTCCATCTATCAAAATGTAACAAACTATAATGTTGATAGTCGTATATGTATAGGTGAGTTGTCTCGTTTCTCACACATAGAAATCTCATAAAGTAACTCGTAAGTGATACTCTTGAAGCCCAATGTACAACAACATCCATCAGCATATAATAGACTCATACAATCAAATTAGTGATATAGTCTCTCGACACTGAACAACTTCGAGAACCACTAGTTTAACTATATTCCTTTGTTTATTAGTTGGTTCTGCAACTTTTACAAAATAAAAATATAAAAAAACACTGAAACATACATGACTCATAGTTGTTTTAGAAAATTTTGAAGGGGCCTTTATCATCATCACTATCATAATCTGAGAAGTCCTCAAGATCGACCTCTAGTGAATATTCAAAAGTAGCCATATTTGTTGATTCTCTTAATTTTCAATTTATGAGATCTTTTGCACGAGCATTACAATTGAATGTTGTGTGTCCATGTCTTTGAAGGTAAAATCATTAGAATAAGTTCATTTTATTATTTATTTTTCCCTTGATAATAGTTCCATCTCAACACGTGAATTATGTTATGCATCACTTGTTTTCATCCTCGTTACTTGTGCTAACAATGTTACAATCATTTCATCTAGTGATCGAGAGGTTAATTCGCTTAATATGAAAATAACATTATCATACCGTGAATGAAAATTATTTAATAAGATAGCCTTAGCATCTTCTTCTTCTATTTTTCCGTAATTTCCTCCAAGTGCCTTATGAGTGAGCCTTACGATTGTATTTCAGTAGAATTGAAAATTTCGTATCGGTTTTCGCATCTTCTTCCGCGGGTGTTATACTTCTTCTGCATATTCGGTCTCTTCCACAGATCGGTCTGCATCTTCCGCAGGATCAACAGGGTATTCTTCTGCTGCGTCTATTGATTTAGGTTCGAACCAGAGTGTGGCCATACTCCCGCGGCAGCCTCGAAGGGGTTCTGCCTCGGATCACTCTCTCGTTTTAAAAATGATGCAACTTGTAGAGAACCCACATAAAAATTCCAAATGAATGCTACACATCCAAAAACTGTACAAAACGTCCATTTGGGTTGTATGTATGTTCACACAACACGACCATTACTTTACTGTCTAGGAGCTATCTTGATCCAAGAACTCATTGACCACAAAGTTCCTTCAAAATCAATATAATAAAATATCTTCACTAATGCCATAGACGATGCCTGTCTTTTTTAGAAACCAACACTGATTAACTAATAACTACAAATGACATTAGTTTTTTTTTATTATGATATGAACCAAGAACTTTAACTTCGAGCTGAGAAGGTAGCATTAATACGTGTTAAGTGCATGTCACATGATTTTTTCCATATGCACTTTCCATATTATTCTAATAAATACTCATCACCATAAAGTATATCAAAGTGGTTAAAAAGTCAGGAAAAATAGGCATGGATTTATCCTCCAAACTCGAGCTTCGTTGGTGACTCTCTTGATTCTATCCTAATATTTATGAATAGAGAACCTTATTATAGCGAGATATGAAAAGAACTGTAAAAAAAATTTAAAACAATTATTTAAAAAATAAATGAACTAAAAATGAATGGAAATTTTGTTTTACTAAATGATGAGGTTGAGTTCAAAGCTATATGACCTTTAGAGATCCAGGCTAAATGTGGTATAATATTCCTCTCTTCTTTATTTCTTACTTGTAAAAAAAACTGATCCCCTAACAATCTGACACTGAAAACTCTTTCTTCCAAGGATGAGTTTTACAATATAAATTGGAGCATTTCTAGGCCTTCGACATATTATGGAAGCAGACCGATTATAAAATCAAAGGGTCATGAAAGGGAAATTTTGTGTAAATAACCACACGTCCTAGTGTGTAATCCTTCATGAAAATGTATACCTATCCTAAAAAAGTTACAAAAGGCCCCAAGGATTATTACATCTGGTTGAAAATGATGTTGGTGGAGTGGCAGTTGGAGGGCACATGCTTGCATGACCTCAAGGAAAATATGGTGATTGTTATTACTTATTTCACACTACATATGCACACCCTTCGTCCTATCTTCTTGTACAGAAGGCCCATGGACATGGTAGTTTAGTTAAATGTTCACAAATTTATAGAGCTTATTAGTATGAGCCCAAAGAGAGGTGGTACAACAAGATGATCAACCAATACTGATCCAATGGAAGAGACAAACACATTCCCAATTGGACCCAATTTTTAAAACTCTACAGTCCTATCCATCAATTATGCAACAACAGATGATGGGAAATGACCCCTCCCCATAAAAAAGGTGTGATATTTGTTGCTATTTGTGATTTCCATCCATGCCTCCATTGTTACTGGTGATATCCTACACTTCATACACAATCGACTTGTCCACTTTATCACCACCACTGCCCTACTCACGGAAATTTTTGTGACCAAAAATGACTTGCAAGACTTCCTCATCCAACCCCTTCTCTTTATCTCTATTCATTTCTACGTCTGAACCCTTGTATGATTGTTTGTGACTCTCTCTCTTGTGGGAATCCCATAGAGTAGATCTTATGGTGGTGTGATTGAAATTGGTGTCGATCAGGAACCTTATTAATGTAAGATTAATACGAAGATGCTATAGAATTCTTCTTCTGAAAACCATATCTTATCGATCATCTGGTCCTCCAAAGAAGAGCACCACATTGTGATGTTCCACATTGGAAGGAGTCAACTGGATTCACTCCCCAATTGGCCCCTATCCACTAGGATTCCCACAAAGCATGGTGCGTTATCCAATACCCTCTAGCTCACTGTTTCAAATCCTGAATTTAGAGACTCTAGGACACCGTCAATGCACACGTATTTGTGGAAGAGGAGTATGATCATAGCGAACAGTTTTTTTTCTGAGATCACAAAGCGATGGTGGAGATATGACCTACAAAAACCACTCACCACCTGCGTTCAAGCTCACAATCCATGATCAATGAAGAGGACAAACACAAAATTATTTCCTTTTCCACATGTAACGTTTTTATTTGATGGAGGAGGTTGAAAATGGGAGATGGAGATTGGCTGGAATGAACAGTGTCTGCCGATCAACTTCATAGAGAGAACACCTTCGGTGTAATTAGTTTATATTAATATTAAACCATGGTCACATGTTTATTTTTAGGTTTTATAACATCTATCGTAGGGTTTATATACCCTTAGTTTATAATATTAATCCCTTGGGTTTAATATTATTCCCTTGGTTTTATAATACCTTATATTTTTAGTATTACTCCCTTAGGTTTATTATTTGTTTTGGTTTTTAATAGCAATCCCTTGGGATTATTAGTCTAAGGTTTTATATTTCTATGGTATAATATTTATTCATAGGGGTTATAATATTAACCCTAGGGTTTAATATAAATCCCTTGAGTTTAGAAACATTGTCAACCATGGTCCAATGTCAAATTGCGACAAACATTGTTTCAATATGAAAATCAACCATGGGCAACCATGGTCCAACTTCGTATTGAGACAAAGATTGTTCTAAGGGATCATTTTCCTAGGGTGTAATATTATTCATTGGGTTTGTAATATAAATCCTTGGGTTGAATATAAATACGTTGGGTTTATAATCACGTTCAACCGTGGTCGAACATCACATTGTGATAAAGATTTTCTCATTATGAAAATCAACCATGTTCAAACGTCACAATGTGACAAATATTGTCTTGATATTAAAATTAATCATGCTCAACCATGATAAACCATGGTCCAATGTCGCTTTGTGAAAAAAATTGTCTCAACTTGAAAATGAATCATGTTTAACAATGATCAACAATGTTTATTTTAGGGTTTATAATATTTATCTCAGGGTTTATATACCTCGAGTTTGTAATATTAATCCCTTGCATTTAATATTATTGCCTTGGATTTTTAATACCTTAAGGTTTTAGAATTAATCCAATGGTTTTATTATTCCATTGGGTTTATAATATCAATCCCTTGAGTTTATTAATATAAGAGTTGATATTCTTAGGGTATAGTATTGTTCATAGGGTTTATAATATGATCCCTATGGTTCAATATAAATCCATTGGGTTTATGATCATGCTCAACCATGGTCAAACATGTTTATTTTAGGGTTTATAACATTTATCTTAGGGTTTTTATGACTTGGGTTTATAATATTTATCCCTTGGGTCTAATATTATTCCCTTGGAATTATAATCCATTGCATTTAATATTTTTCCCTTGGGTTTATAATATTAATCCCTTGGGTTTATTAATCTAAGGGTTCATATTGCTAGGGTATAATATTATTCATAGAGTTTATAATAATAATATTTGGGTTTCATATAGATCTATTGGGTTTATAATAATGATCAATCATGGTCCAACGTCACAATGTGACAAATATTTTCACAATATTAACATCAACCAATGTCACATTGTGACAAGGATTGTCTCAATATTAACATCAACAATGGTAAACCATGTTCCAATGTCGCATTGCGACAAATAATGTCTCAATATGGAAATCAACCATGGTCGCATTATGAAAAATATTGTCTCTTGGTTCAACGTCACATTTCGACAACCATGGTCATCCATTCTCAACCATGGTCTAACGCCGCATTATGGAAAATATGGTCTCAATATGAAAATAAACCATGTTCAACCATGGCCAATTGTTGTCCAATTTCGCATTGTGGCAAATGTTTTCTCAATATGAAAATCAATCCTGGTCAACCATAGTTTAACATCACATTATTACAAATATTGTGTTAATATGAAAATCAACTATGGCCAACGATGGTCAAACATGTTTATTTTAGGTTTTATAGTATTTATCTTAGAGTTTATATACCTTGGGTTTATAATATTTATCGCTTGGGTTTAATATTATTCCCTTGGGTTTTTAGTATTAATCCCCTCGGTTTATAATATAATTCCCTTGAGTTTATTATTCTAACTATTAGTATTCCTAGGGTATAATATTATTCATAGGGTTTATAATATTAATCTTTGGGTTTAATATAAATCCCTTCAATTTATAATCATGGTCAATGATGGTCCAACATAACATTGTGACATATATTTTCTCAATATGAAATTCAACCATGGTCCAACGTCGCATTGTTACAAAGATTGTCTCCATATGAAAATAAATCATGGTCAACCATGGTCCAACATAACCTTAAATATGAAAATAAATCATCATCTGCCATGATTGTTTTAGGGTTTATAATATTTATCTTAGGGTTCATAATATTGATCCCTTGGGTTTATAATCCCTTGGGGTTTTAGTATAAATCACTTCGGTTTATTATTTCCTTGGGTTTATAATATGAATCGCTTGGGTTTATTAATCTAAGGGTTCATATTCGTAGGGTATAATGTTATTGATAGGTTTTATAACATTAGTCTTTGGGTCAAATATAAATCCATTAAGTTTAATTAATTAATAATAATTAATATAAATTATAAAAAAACAATATTTATATTTTTTTATTATTATTATTGTTTATTAAACAATATAATATTGTTTTATTAGTTGATTATTATTATTATTTATTAGTTATTTATTAATTATCAATTTTATTTATTAATTAATTAATATTAGTTTTTTCTTTCGATCAAAAAAATTCTATTATATTATCAAGAACATACAAATTACAAAATGTTTCTCATTGACTCCCCTGACTTCAATCCAATCAGATTTGTTAACTAGGAGAGTTGAAGTATGTAGAAAATGTTCGCATTGAACCTATGGGCATCCTATCATGGAGGTGGTTGAGGAGGCCGCAGAGAGGCACTGCAAATAGACTCGATATCTCATGCATGTAGAAATCAATATGCTTGACTCTCACCTTCGACTCATGGAGGAGATAATTAGTCTAACACTGGATCTAGCGGATGTTAAGCAACTGCTCCAAAATCTCATTATGAAGGAAGCATATTTCGTTCATGTATGCCACAAGCTCATTCCTATCCTCATATATATGCTCGGTAAGGATATTCAGGTTGCCCTGGATTCCTCTGAGCTATTACGCAATTGATTCCAAACTTATTGGCATAACCACGTGGCCCGAGGAGAGGCCCTATTCCTAAGATATATCCCTCGCATGCTCCACCGCCTCTATGAGGCCAACCCAACTAGCGAGGCATAGAAAAAATCACGCTAAAGTCTAGGACCAAAAACTCGGATATGAAAACAGACTCCGCAAAGACTACCCCCTAAGAACCCAAACAAGATACACACGAGCCAAAAAACAAGGAGAGGGTAAAAACACCACAACATGACATATCTCATATTACATAAGGGTGCCAACAGTCTTGGAGGACCTAATGAACCCCGCCCATTCAAAAAAATAGTATTCAAAAGAAGAATTACATACCCATTGTGTCTAGATGATTTTTATGTTCTACACAAAGTTGCAAAATAGGGACTGTTGCGATATAACCTTAGCCCTCAAATGAAACCCCCCTAGGGCCAAGTCCAATGGAGGCCTAGATGGAAGGGATTCCCTCGGCTTCGAAGATACGAAGTTATTCCGGAAACACACCACCTCCTCCACAAGCTAAAATTACCACAAAACGACTCTGTAATATGAATGACCTACAAGGTTGGGTACCAACCATAGAACTAAAACGTTGAGGCCAGAAAAGCACACAACTGCAACCAGAATCAAAACACCTCCAAAACAAAAGATGCATAATAAAACCAAAACCAGATAATAGGGGATACTTGAAAGCCACAAAACACAAGGCTAAGTGAGGTGTTGCTCCACTGGCAGGAGCTAGAGTTTCCACTCTCAAGCCCAAGCTAGAGAGGGAGGCCTGAATGATAAATCAAGTGCACTCTAGGGTCCTAGATGAATGCCTATGAGATAGCCAAGATATGAATTGTTTCATTAAGGTTTGCCACAACTTGGCACTCATTGTTTAGCTTTCCAGGTGAGCTTGCATGAGCACCCTCATTCAACCTCACAACCCTACACTCATTTCTCATCTCTCTATTCTCATCAACCTTCCCAAAATTATTCAGATAGATTATAGTAATACCTATTAGATATAGAATGATCGAAGGACAATATTCATGTCCAATAAGGCTAGTCATTATGTGGAGGATGCCCACCACATGGGAGGGGGGGAAGCCCCAAGGCTAGTTGACCCAGTGTGTGTACACCCCAATTGGGGGAGTTTTTGTCTTCAACAATTAGCTGGGAGAGAGAAACCATTTCACCTAGATTTAGTTCGATTGATCTCAAAGATTAATTCCACTTCATGCTTATGTCGTTATGTATTTCTGAGGTGCCCCAATTAGCTAATGAGTAAAAAACCTTGTTACCAGTTCTTAAGGAGTGAGTTGTGATGACATATGAGAAACTACCTATTAATGCCTTTATCCACCCCCCTTGTGACTCCAGTATACAATTGTGCATGAGCTTATATGGGGGAGAACCATCGACTAATTTTTATGCCATATGGATAATAATTTTCAAATCACCAAAAATTTAAATCTTTGAGCAGCATATTGTTTGAGCAAGGAGGAGAAATGTTTCAAGACCAGTGAGCTAAGAAACATGGTTGGTTATGATGACACAATATACTTAAATTATACCCATTGGGATCCAAATGAATCTAGAATAACCCCACAAAAACCTGTTGGGGCTATGTTTCCTTTAGAGCCCCCATCAAAGTTAATTTTGGGAAAACCTAGAGGGGGTTTAATGAAGACTGATGAGGATCTAGCTGTGATGTTTCATCAAGATGGGGTAGGAAGATATATCATTTAGGGATACATATTGAGAGAGTATAGAATGGATGCTTCAAACTAATCAGCTTTTGAGTTCTCATCACCCCATTTTTCTACTAGAATGGTTTCACAAAGATTTGTTTTGCAGTCTTCCATTTAGAGGTACTTGAAGGAATTTGATTATTGAAGATCAACCTGTTTATTTCTTTCCAAATATTCTAGAGGAATAATCCCTAGAAAATGATCCATGCTCTATTTTTTATTGGCATTTTTGAATCAGGATTGCCTCCAATTATCTATCATTGTTATTATGTCGACTTGTTCTCAATGAGTTGGTCGAAAGATATCTATAACCTCTACCCACACCGCTTCCGAACCAAGAATTCACTTAATAAGTGGTCCATTATTTCTTCACTTTGCTTGCACAACGTGCATTGGGATGGTCCACTTTACCCATTTTTTATTATTTAATCCCAAGTCAAAATACATTTGTGTCAAACGAACCAGAGAAAGTGGGAGATATTCTCCCATAAATTCAATTTCCAAACTTTGTTCCATAAGATTTCACATGCCACGGAACTAATATTTAGATCAATGAGGTATTCCTACCTAATTGAAAACCAATGGGAAGTCTTATATCCCCATCTGAGCTTATCCAAGGCTTGGGATACAGTGATGCGTCGCTCTTGCATCAGATGATTCAAGGTGACCATTCTTCTGGGGACCCCTTTATCTGCTAGTCCCATTCTGTTTTGTGACACTCACCAATATGTTTGACCAGGGTCATCTTTCTAGAATTATTCCACTCTTTTAATACTTTGTTGGTACAGTGTCATTTTTATCTCTTGAATGCTATTATTATGATCTAGTCGGATAAGCTGCTGGCAGGAATCTTCCTAGAAGAAAGCAGAGGATTTGTTCCAAATTTTCCAAAATAAATGGTAGTAGATGAGGTGGCTATTGCGGTATGCCAAATTCCAAAAGGTTGACCCTGCAAGTGAAGGAGGGTCATAAAGGAGAGTGACTTGATATGTTCCCTGTCCATATTTATGAGCCCAAATGTGTTTCCATTTTTTTGTGCCCCCTTGAATCCAACACCACCATAACTTGGCGCCCATGACCACGTTTAATTCCTCTAGGCCACACAATCCTAGACTGTTAAAATCCTTTTGGAAGTAGAGCTTGTCCCAAGATACAAGAGACCATTTCCTTTCCAAGCTCATTCCTTTCCACAGGAACTTGCAAAAGATTGAGATCTTGTATTTATATATGAATTTGAGAGATGGAAGGACCAGAAGTTGATACACCGAGATGGAATTAAGGAATGCTTTGAGAAGAGTAGCATGGTCTTCCAAATTGGGCACCCAAAAATTCCAATTCGATATTTTTTTCATTATCTTATTAAATATTTCCCTCCAAAATGCTATACGAAGAGGGTTGGCTACCAAGGGAACTCCTATGTTTTTTGTGGGAAGAGTATCAAGATAAAAGTGCAATATGAAGGCTAGATTATTCTACAATGGGTTAAGAGTTTTAAAGAAATATAGATGGGACTTTTATTTTCCTATAAGCATACCTGAGGCATCTTGGAATTCAATGAGGATCCCATCTAGAGTTACTACTTCTCGGATAATGGGATCACTATAAAGAAAATTATCTCCTACAAACTGTTGATACGTCATAGTTAGATCTATACCCGGAATATGGAGTGTCTTTAACTCATTTCCTCATGCAGTAAGGCTGATTAAATTACCCAACTCTTTAGTTGCAACGATAAATAGAAAAGGGGATATTTTTCCACCTTATCTCAGCCCTCGTAAAGACCTGGTTGTGGATGAAGGAGTGCCATTGAGAAGGATTGAAAATAATGGAGTATAGATTAGAGAAAAATCAAGGAAATCCAGTCCTCTTTAAAACCAAATGCCTTCAAAACCGAGAGAATAAATTGGCATCTTAGACGATCGTAGGCTTTCAAAACATCTAATTTCACCATCATACCAGGCCTCTTATTGATCCTTAGATAATATATGAATTCATGGGTGGAAACAATGTTGTCAATGATTTTCCTTTCCTCCATGAATCCATATTGTTCTAGGCTAATGATTTGATGCAAGATCAGATTCAAACGACATACGATAACATTATATACGATCTTGTAAATGACATTGCAAATTTATATCAGTTGGAATACACTAGGATCACTGGTAACATTCGATTTCAGAACAAGGATGAGGAAAGTAGCATTCTATTTGGACCATACTTCACGATGCCTATGAGATTCTTCCACCAAATTGATGATTTAAGGCCCCATGAAATTCTTTCATGATTTAATGAATTCTGAGCTGAATCCATCTGGGATTGGGGTTTTGTTCATAGGCATGCAGGCTTAGCCAATGATTGTTCACACAATTTTCTATTACATTCTCAATCCCTTCAAGAAAGTTTGGTTGTAAAAAATCCTTTCGAAGGGAGAATAAATGAACCCAGACTAAGGCCGCCTTAAATTGTTCTTTCTTTGGGTTATAACATTCCTTCGAATATCTCATGTACAACCGACTTTGTTCATGAAGTATGGAGCATTCCCAAAGATTCATTTTTTGTCGTCCATATTTGCCAAAAAAAACTGTGAAGAAACCCTTTTCACGCAATCATAGCTCCACGAGTCCTTTGGGATTCCATTTACACTAGATCCATTGGAAAATTTCTTGCTTCTTTCGCTAGATTCCCACGAGATTAAATATCATGGCATGATCTTTCATGTACTGGAGAGAATCCTCCAACATGTTGTTTGAGATTACAAACTTTAGATTTTTCATGGTCTTTCGGAGGCATTGGCTAAGCCTGCATGCCTAGCATTGTGTACTAATTACGAGAGTCTCTTCTAATGTTGGGGATCAAATCCAGGACTAGTCGACCCGGTTCGAAGAGTGCTTCTCCTACTGACTCCATCACGGAAAGAGAAATTAATAATAAATGAATAAATTATTTATTAAACAAAAGTAAAAATGAATGAATGAATTATTATTAATTTAAAATTTTGTTACATTAATTAACAATAAAAATAACAATATTAATTAATAATTATAGTAATACTAATTAATAATAAAGTTCATATTTATTTATTTTGTAATAACAATAATTATCTTAAAATGATTATAATAATAACAATAATAATAATAATAATATTTCAATAGTTATTTTTGTATTATTGTTATTATTATTATTATTATATATTTATTAATACCAATATGAATATTACTATTTGATCTATACTATTAAGCTATATTAATGTTTTTCAACCAAATTTATTAATGTGGATATGAATGCCATTAATGTACCCTTTAAGCATATATCTATCACATTAAAATAAAAATAAATTAATGAATAAATTGAAAATTAATATTTTTCCTTACATTGCCCTGTATAATCCCAACGCATCACAATTGATATATATAATCCCAACGTAAAGATATCAGCGATTAACGGAATTTAGGTTTAAAACCTCACCATCATTGAACCATCCATCGAGAAATCCAACCTCCAACCTATCCATTCATCATCTCGACTTAAAAAATTTCAAAGCTTTTGATCAAATTGATGCTTAAGATACAAGTTGTATTTTAGCAATGAAGTTTTTAATTTTGAAAGATGTCAAACTGGAAAATGACAACCAGTTTGCCATGAATTTGAACCTATCTAGTGCTCATCTCGACTTAAAAAGTTTCGAAGGTTTTGGTCAAATTGACACTTATAGTAAAAGTTGTATTTTAGCGATGAAGTTTAATTTTGAAATATGTCGAAATGGGAAATGACAACCAGTTTGCCATAAATTTGCAGTTCGGACCAAGACTTCTGTTCCAAAAATCATGAACACTGGCTGTTTAACTTGAGAAAATACATGATCGAGTTTATGAATTCAAATATACTTTTTTTCCAGGGAAGAAAATGCTTCTTCTTTATATTAAAATTAAAAAAACAGCACATATGCTTATAATCGTTTCTTTCTTTATCTGCCAATCTTTTCCAAATTTATCTGAAATATTTATAACTTCAATAAATAAATAAATAAATATATATATATATATATATATATATATATATATATATATATATATATAAAAGCAATCCAAAAGCTAGAAAAGATGAACAATTTTAGAAGCCTTATTTTATTGTTCCGTGGAATGTCATAAAGGATAATTAAGAAGTCCAAGTACAATAATAGTGTTATGAGAATGGAAAAATATCCTTAGCCTTCGGAAATCCAAACTACAAGGTACAGCATCAGACCTGAGAATACTTGTGGAACAGTTCTCTCCGTATTACAAGAACTACAAAAATGTTGAATGGTCTTGTACAGCTACCATTTTATTGTTGAAGCAACACAACGTGCCCAGAGTTTGAGATTTTCTTTCATTTCAATTCCTGTCGCACACGGGGTCGGCAGTTCCCAGCTTTGGAATGACAATTCTTGAAACCCTAAAATCTTGGTGCTATTCTCATGATCGATTAGTCGCTTCAATCCGGGAAGAAGACTTAGTAGTCTGGGGCTCAACTTTTCCTTGCTGAACACAAAACCAAGCTCCATAAAACCTTTTAGCTCTTCGATCTCTGGATCCATTCTATATTTGGGGCACCTCTTGTTCTCCTTCTCTGCCAGCTCCTTACCACGAGAAATAGTCTCCAAATTTGTGAGAGACTTTTGCTGCTGAACGCTTAGAGTGTTGGATTCGAGGTACATGTGAAGAGCAGATAACTTCCGTTGCCTTCTTTCAACGAGAGGAATACAGGCCCGGCCTTTAATCGGAACTGTTGAATCACTCATCGGAAATAACTCTGACGAAGAAAAACCCGGTCAGTGGATAGTACCGATTCTGTTCATGCTATTTGTATAGATGGTTCCTGTGAGGAGTAGGGAAACGTGGCGATGACCCTATGGGATAATGACAACATTATTTGGGATCTTGAAAGGCATTTGTTTGTAAAAATCGTCTCAATCACAAATTATAATCCACTTTAACCCAATAATTCTTTCGAATATAATAGTACCTCTGAATCTATGCAGACTATTGAAAGAGTGATTTAAGCCATAGAAATATGCAATTTCATTGATCTTGAAATTATAAATTAGAAAACAGAAAAACTTCACCAAAACTAGGCGATATGAATGCCAGTTACACAAAGCAGCCGGGTACTACTAATTCCCTGACAAGGAAAGGAGTGTATTAATACGAATTAAGAAAATCAAAAGCAAGCACCTCCCTTGCAATCTTGACGTGATGTTTTCCAATCTTATGCTATGCTTAACACGGAATTTACACCGACTTTGTTAGTCGGTGACACAGAGCCCGCAAAGAGACATGATAAACAGTCCAGAAATTTTCCTGGTATTTTCTAAACTCAATAATGTCGAGAGGAGACAATGACAAATCTGTACCACATTAAAATATAAGATTTAAATATATAATGAATATGACGTATAACGCCACGGAGAAGATATTCCTGTGCGTTTCATGTATCGATGGAGATGGTGGGGTGTGGAGAGAGCATGTAACCTGCTCTAGTCGCTTAATGAGTGGCGGGTCGGTTGCGCGACGTGACCACTGCTGGAAGTGTAGGCGAGCCAAACATCTGGTCGGTTGAGGGATTGAAGGTAAACGGTAAACATTCAATGTCGCATTGGGTATACGTGAAAATGATACCAGTTGTGATCGGCTTTTTACTGAAGACGTGATTTGTTTTTCAGTTAGAAAAAAGAAAGCTAATTCATATTTTATATAGCGTTAGTCTATTTAGATTGCCTTTTTGCCCTTAAAATTATGGAAATGGAAATTTCAGATTTTCAGTAAGATTTTATTCAAGTTATAGTTATCAAATTTCAATATTTTGAATATTCTAAAATTTTTTTGATAATACTGAATTTATTTCCACCATAAAAAAATCTAATTCAAACAATGTTATTACAAAATTTCTTTATTTTTTTCTCAAATTCCAATCATTTTTAACGATCTAAAATTCCAATCACTTTTAACAATCCAAACAATTCCTCTGCTCCCATAAACGAGTCCTCTTATATATATAAAAAAAAATAACACGGTTTCATATTTCTCCTCTAATTTCCTTGGGACTTAACATCATCTTTTTGTTATAATGCATATTCGATTTTAGCATGCCCGGCACGTGAGCATAGTATCCGTTTATAAAGACCGACAATGGCAACCTTATCTAATGAAGCGTGAAGGAAATAAGATTACAGAGGGTATTTGACCACATGTTATTCAGCCGGGTGCCCATTTAGGGTTCATGATTTCTTCGTAAAATGTTGTTATGGGGAATATCTAAGTATTTTATGTATGTTGTAAGAAAGTTAAAAATTTATAGGTACAAGTTCTTGGAGTGATGGGTTCATGACTTTTTCTTAAAATGTTGTTATGGGGAATATTTAAGTGTTTTATGTATTTTTGTCGTAAGAAAGTTAAAAATTTATAAGTACAAGTTTTTGAAGTGATGATTGACACAATGTGATTCATCTTATGTAATGAGTGTTAAATGGTTTATTCAAAAAATCATGAAAATTTAGTAGTTACTATTACTTCTCATAAAAATGGTCATAAATAAAGGACTGACTTAACTCACTTGAATCTCAAAAATATTATCTAATATTATTTAATTTTTCAACTTTTATGATTATTTTGAGTTATTTTATTTTTTATTTTCTTATGTTATGTGTAACTCCTATATTGGAATTGGATGATTTAATCATTTTGATCTGATAGTGTAAATTGACAGATGCTGGTATATTCTTGTAGTCCCACTCCATCTATGAATAAAATTGAAACTCATAACTTCCTTGCATATTTAAATCAAGTGTTTAAACCATGTTTAAAATAATTTTTTTCCAAATCCTAATTAAAATTTTACTATGACTGATTACTATGCAGTGAAAACGTAAAAACATGAATGGAAACGTGGAATATAACGGTTAAAAGAGTTAACATTCTCCGACACCCCCAACGTGATGGGTTAATAAGTTCTCAAACGTTAACATTCTCCAACCGCCCAGTGACGGTTGAAATTCTGTAACGCTCCCAGTTTCTTTCAGACCATAAGGCCACCTCTGGGTGGAGACATGCAATCTCTTGGCATAGAGATTTCTTGAGTTTGTGGGACCTTTCAAAGCATTGAAGGAGCTCTCCATACCTAACTGGTCGATGGTTCAACAGAAAAATGAGATGGTCGAGATCATTCACAAGCTGTTCGATATGCTTCCTAATCTTGGATTTAATTTCAATATGTTGTTTACTGTAACATGCACACACAGGATTCGATTCTTGTTTTGAGTTATATTTCAGAACCGTGGGCTCTCGAAAATTGATTCTGAAATCGCGTTGGATCCCAGAATGGCCCCATATGTCCTCAACTTCTCACGGAATCAACAATATTTTTTCGACAAGTTTACTATTAGTTTCATTCAACTCAGTAAGTCTAAGGTTTTGACGGGCGATCACGGCCAAATCAGGAACGATTGTAAGTATGTAAATTCTTGAGCAAATAATGTGATTCAAGGCGTTAAACTTACTGATCTTGAAGACCATTTCCCTTCGATTAGGTTCTGTGATAAGTAAAATTCTGTGCTCAGTCACGACGAAATACGTTTGTACACTTCTTTATATTGTAGAGTGGGCTTTCGTATTTATCAGATTCCTTGTAATGCTTCGTTCGGTCATATCTTCAATTTGGCGTTCCATATTTTGTTGAAAACAAAAGATTAAGAAGTCTAAATTTGCTGGGCGACAATGGATATGGAAGGGTGACAAGATGCAGCTGACTTCAATATTACAGTTTGGTTTAGTTGATAAGAAGACCTCGTTTGCAAATCTCACGAGATATCGACCATCTTTAATTGCTTTAGAGTAGGTCAGTTCGTAAATATAATGAAATTTAAAATGAAAAGTGTGAAAGAATCTGTTTATTGATATATTCTCTAAAAATAGATGAAATAATATTCTGAAAATGAAGAATATATATATATATATAGTATTACTTTATTTATTATATTAATGTTAAAAATATTCTGTAAATGAAGAATATATATATATATATATATATATATATATGATTACTTTATTTATTATATTAATGTTAAAAATGTGTTATTATTATTTATTTAAATTATTTTTCTATCCTTACCTTTTATTCGATTTTCTGTGAATTATGTTGCAGGTAATTATCTTCCCATCATAACGAAGACATCTATTTAACCAGTCCCGGTTGTGATTATGGGATGGATCCTCAGGTTCAGAAATCGTTGAATTCAAAATAGAGTTGCGATGAAAGAAGTCAAGCGTATATTTTTTTTCGCATATTATAATCACATGAGAACGAGTTTCATTTAGAGTAGGTCTACTGATGCTGGCAGTTTACACAGTTCGATTAAAGCACCACATACTATGAATATTATCTAGGTATAATAAAATAAACTGAAATCAAGATGATGTCATTATCATTAATGACCAGAAACATCTTCCCTTCTCTTTTACTTTATAATATTTACATTATTATTATTAATGTATGCATCATTGTTATTATTTATAATTTACGCTGTTATTATTGCTGGTTGAAAATATCTTGTCATTGCCTTTCACTTTATAATATTTAAATGGCTATTAATGTAGCCCATCATTGTTCACATCTATGGTGGGAAAATTATTTGTCCTTTAAACAAAAAGGAGAATATTTTAAATTAATAACAAATCAAACACGAATACCATAAAGGTTATTGTAGTCGAAATTATCTTTTTGTTTAAAGAAAGTTGAGTTTGTATTAAATTAAAAAAAAAAAAAAAAATTAAACTACTTTCAATTAATAAACTTCTTATTGTATAATCATTTCATATCGGAAAAAATGATAGCTATATATATCAATAGTTTTATTTTTTAAATATATTAAAAAAATATTAGATATTTAATTAAGGTCTTTGTTGTCGCGAGGTCTATAACTTGGGGGACAAGAGGAACAGTAACAACTGTGAAAGATCAAGGCAATTGCGACAACTGTTGAAGTAGAAAGCATTAACCTAAATCATGATTGGCAATCTTGTCGTCCTCTCTGAGCTATAGCTTATCGATGGTAGCAGCAGAACAACGGTTGCGAGGGAGGAAATGTGCAAGCCAGACTCAGTTTCATTATTAGTAATGGAGGAATTGATTTATCACCCGATTAGCTTATGAGGGCAGAGATGGAAAATGTGACTGAGTTATTCATATACGCCGACGTTTGTATATGCCAGAGAACACATGAAATCTGTAAGTAGAATTTGATCTACAATGTCACAATTTAAAAATGAGAAGACTGTAAATTAAACGAAGGCAGAAATCAAGTGCAAAGGGTTGGAGAAAAGTGGTTTTTGGAAACCACTAAAAGGGTTTTCACACAACTTAGAGAGGGCAAGTGGTAAGACCTTGATCGAACGCGATAACAGTTAGCGTGCGACACGTGGATGCGAAAACCACTTTTATCGCGCACCTCCAAAAACATTGAAGTTGGTTTAATTTATTTGCGATAACCGTTGGATGAGACAGATTCGGCAAGGAAGTGTGTGATGACCGTTTGATCAAGGGAGCACTTGATGGAAGGTGTGATTCGGTGATTTATGAGGAATGGTAAAGTTGTGGGCCGTAAATATTTATATATATATGGTGCACTTGGTTTTTAAACCAAAGTTGAAATCATAATTAAGCAACTATATTAAGTGAACATTTAACATGGTTTATAACCATAATCTTAAAAGGGAAACAACTTCCGCATGAAAGGTAACCTTAGAATTGGGTTTAAATTGAAAACGCATTTATATATAATAATATGTGGGTTTTGAGCCGATACAATAAGGGTTATTGTCATCGAAATTATCTTTTTGTTTAAAGAAAGTTGAGTTTGTATTAAATTAAAAAAAAAAAAATAGACTACTTTCAACTCATAAACTTCTTATTGTATAATTATTTCATATCGGAAAAAGTGATAGCTATATATATAAATAGTTTTATTTTTTAAATATATTAAAAAAATATTAGATATTTAATTAAGCTCTTTATGATGTAGACAAAAAAGGATCATTAAGACTTTTTAAGCCCCACCAAACCTTAAAACACATCAGCAAAAGATAGGTTCGACCCCATGTTGAATTTAAAGAGATCATACATTGGGTAGACATGGGGATGCTTGAAAGCTAGAGCTAAAGAACATATTTCTTAGCTACATTAAGAAGTGTTTTGATTTTTCTCCTAAAAAGATTTGTAATTTAAATTTTAAATTTCAAAACATTTAATAAAATTTTATATTTTATATTTTTTAATATTTAGTATTATTAACATAAAAACATCTACATTATAATATTAATATGGTTAAAAAAATTAATATTAACATTAATATTGATAAATAAGAATAAGAATATTTACTTTTTAATAATTAACAATATAATTATTAATAAAAAAATTAAACTTTTATTCATTCTAACAACATGATTAAAAGTATTAATGATATTACCATTAATGTTTTTAATATAAATACTATTAATATTAATTTTAATTATTAATAATATTTACATTCTAATCATTTTAATTAAATATGGTTAAACATTTTTAACACACTCAATCACTCATTCTCACCAATGTCCAATGGGACACAACTTTCCTTAGCCATAGTAATCCATGATTAACCCTCTTAAACCATAATAAGCCATGGTGAAGTTTTATTATAATAATTAATTATAGTTATAATTGTTTAGATTGTTAAACTAATTATAATTAAAATAATATCTAAATAAATATAATAATTGTTTAAGTAATTAAAATTCTCTTTTCTTTAAATTAAAAAAAAAATTGATGGTTGTAAAGTCTTTTTAATAAAATTGAAGTTAAAAAAAAATCATTTTAACCATATCATTAATAGTATTAATGATATTAAAATTAATATTGTTAATAGAAATACTATTAATATTAATAATGTTTAAAGAATAATATTTGTAATATTAATTGTTTTAAAATTGTTAACATTCAATATTATTAAGATAATAACATTTACATTCTAATATTAATATGATTAATTATATTTAGATTATTTAAAAATATAATATTAACATTAATATTAATAAATAAGAATAATATTTTTTTTTTAATAATTAACAATAAAATTATTAATAAAAATATAGAAAATAAAACTTCTATTCACTTTAACAATATGATTAAAAGTATTAATGATATTATCATTAATATTGTTAATATAAATACTTTTAAGATCAGTAATAATAATTAATAATACTTACATTCTAATATTTACATTTTCATGGCTATTTTTTATATTATAATATTAAAATTTCATTAATATAATAATGACATATATTCAAAACAACAAGTTATTATAATTCTCTTTTATTTAAAATAAAAAAAAAGAATTTGAGGCAAAAAAAAAAAAAATTCATTGTAACCATATCATTAATAGTATTAATGATATTAAAATTAATGTTATTAATAGAAATATTATTAATATTAATATGAATAAGTAATACTAATAATATTTACATTCTAATCATTTTAATCAACTATGGTCAAACATTGCCAACATAGTTTCATTCTCACCAATGTTAAATGATAGAGAAGTTTACTTAGCCATAGTCAACCATGATTAACTTTACTCAACCATGGTCATCCTTGGTCAACCATTGTCATCCCTCTCACCCTAGAAAACCCTTGTTAATTAGCATTAGCCATAGTCCATCAACCTCATCCATGATAAAATGTCACATTCTCACAAATATTGTCTCAATATGAAAATCACCCATGGCCAACCATGGTCATAGTTGGTCCAATGTCGCATTGTAACAACAATTGTCTCGATGTTTAAATTATGCATGGTAAACCATGTTTAATTTTATTGATCCTTCGCCTTATTGGTCCCTTAGGTTATTAATATTTTTCCCTTGGGTTCACCAATTCCTTTGGTTTCTAATATTAAACCCTTGGGTTGTTAGTTCTTTTGGTTTATAATATGAATAATACGTTGGGTTAATTATTAGTGTTTATTAATTTCTTTAGCCATAGGGAACAACAAATAAAATGCACACAAAAAAGTGTTGTTCCCTATAGGGAATAGCAAATAAAATGCGCACGAAAAAGTGTTGTTTCCTATAGGGAACAATAGTTGTTCCCTGTAGGGAACAACAAAGAAAATGCACACAAAAAAGTGATGTTCCTTATAGAGAACAACAGTTGTTCCCTGTAGGGAACAACAAAGAAAATGCACATGAAAAAGTGTTGTTCCCTATAGGGAACAACAGTTGTTCCCTGTAGGGAACAACAACTGTTCCCTGTGCGGAACAACAAAAGAAAATACACACGAAAAAGTGTTGTTCCTTATTATAATTTTAAACCCTTGGGGGTTTATTAGTTCTTTTGGTTTATAATATTAATAATCTCTTGTGTTTATTAATTATTTGATTTTAAAATATTGATTCTTATGGTTTTTTAATTTCTTAGGCTTTTGAATTTAAAATCTTTATTTTTAGGGTTTGTTACTCTCTTATTGATCCCTTGGCCTTATTGATAACTTATGTTTTTAATAATTTTCCCTTGGGTTCACCAATTCCTTTGGTTTCTAATATTAAACCCTTAGGTTTATTATTTCTTTTGGTTTATATTATTAACAATCCCTTGGCTTTATTAATCTCTTCACTTCAAAATATTAAATAGTATGGTTTACTAAATTCTTAGGTTTTGTGTTTAAAGTATGTTAATTTTAATGTTATTTTTTCGGTTTAATATTGTTCCCTTCGCATTACTGGTTATTACTTCTTTTGGTTTATAATATGAATAATACATTGGGTTAATTATTATTGTTTATTAATTTCTTTGGTTTTTATATATTTTTTTATTAATTTTATTCATCCTTCGACTTTATTAATCACTTAAGTTTATTAATAATTTTTATTTCTAATACTAATTTGTTGGGTAATGGTTTTCCCTTGGGTTCACCAATTCCTTTGGTTTATAATATTGAACCCTTGGGTTTATTAGTTCTATTGGTTTATAATATGAATAATCCCTTGGGTTAATTATTAGTGTTTATTAATTTCTTCAACTTGAGTATTTTTTTTATTAATTTTATTGATCCTTCACCTTATTGGTCCCTTAGGTTATTAATATTTTTCCCTTGGGTTCACCAATTCCTTTGGTTTCTAATATTAAACCCTTGGTTTTATTAGTTCTTTTGGTTTATAATATGAATAATCGATCAATGTTATCCATGATCAAATGTCACATTATGACAAATATTGTATCAATATGAAAATCACCCATGGCCAACCATGGTCATAGTTGGTCCAACGTCGCATTGTGAAAAAAATTGTCTCAATGTTTAAATCAATTCCCTTGGGTTCACCAAGTCCTTTGCTTTCTAATATTGAACCCTTGGGTTTATTAGTTCTTTTGGTTTATAATATGAATAATCGATCAATGCCATCCATGATCAAATGTCACATTCTGACAAATGTTGTCTCAATATGAAAATCACCCATGGCCAACCATGGTCATAGTTGGTCCAACGCCGCATTGTGACAATAATTGTCTCAATCTTTAAATCAATTCCCTTGGGTTCACCAATTCCTTTGGTTTAGAATATTAAACCCTTGGGTTTATTAGTTCTTTTGGTTTATAATATGAATAATCGATAAATGGCATCCATGATCAAATGTGACATTCTAACAAATATTGTTTCAATATGAAAATCACCCATGGACAACCATGGTCATAGTTGGTCCAACGTCGCATTGTGACAACAATTGTCTCAATGTTTAAATCAATTCCCTTGGGTTCACCAATTTCTTTGGTTTATAATATGAATAATCAATAAATGTCATCCCTGATCAAATGTCACATTCTGACAAATATTGTCTCAATATGAAAATCACCCATGGCCAACCATGGTCATAGTTGGTCCAACGTCGCATTGTGACATCAATTGTCTCAATGTTTAAATCAATTCCCTTGGGTTCACCAATTTCTTTGGTTTATAATATTAAAACCCTAGGTTTATTAATTCTTTCGGTTTATAATATAAATAATCGATCAATGTCATCCATGATCAAATGTCACATTCTCACAAATATTATCTCAATATGAAAATCACCATGGCCAACCATGGTCATAGTTGGTCCAACCTCACATTGTGACAAAAATTGTCTCAATGTTTAAATCAATTCCCTTGGGTTCACCAATTCTTTTGGTTTATAATATTAAACCCTTGGGTTTATTAGCTCTTTTGGTTTATAATATGAATAATCGATCAATGTCATCCATGATCAAATGTCACATTCTAAAAAATATTGTCTCAATATGAAAATCACCCATGGCCAACCATGGTCATAATTGGTCCAACGTCGCATTGTGACAACAATTGTCTCAATGTTTAAATCAATTCACTTGGGTTCACGAATTCCTTTGGTTTATAATATGAATAATTGATCAATGTCATCCATGATCAAATGTCACATTCTGACAAATATTGTCTCAATATGAAAATCACCCATGGCCAATCATGGTCATAGTTGGTCCAACGTCGAATTGTGACAACAATTGTCTCAATGTTTAAATCAATTCCCTTGGGTTCACCATTTCCTTTGGTTTATAATATGAATAATCGATCAATGTCATCCATGATCAAATGTCACATTCTGAAAAATATTGTCTCAATATGAAAATCACCCACGGCCAACCATGGTCATAGTTGGTCCAACGTCGCATTGTGACAATAATTGTCTCAATGATTCAATCAATTCCCTTCGGTTCACCAATTCCTTTGGTTTATAATATTAAACCCTTAGGTTTATTAGTTCTTTTGGTTTATAAGATGAATAATTCCTCGGGTTAATTATTAGTGTTTATTAATTTCTTCAACTTGAGTATTTTTTATTAATTTTGTTGATCCTTCACCTTATTGGTCCCTTAGGTTATTAATATTTTTCCCTTCGGTTCACTAATTCCTTTGGTTTCTAATATTAAACCCTTGGGTTTATTAGTTCTTTTGGTATATAATATGAATAATCGATCAATGTCATCCATGATCAAATGTCACATTCTGACAAATATTGTCTCAATATGAAAATCACCCATGGCCAACCATGTCATAGTTGGTCCAACGTTGCATTGTGACAACAATTGTGTGAATGTTTAAATCAATTCCCTTGGGTTCACCAATTCATTTGGTTTCTAATATTAAACCCTTGTGTTTATTAGTTCTTTTGGTTTATAATATGAATAATCGATCAATTTCATCCATGATCAAATGTCACATTCTAACAAATATTGTCTCAATATGAAAATAACCCATGGCAAACCATGGTCATAGTTGGTCCAACGTCGCATTGTGACAACAATTGTCTCAATGTTTAAATCAATTCCATTGGTTCACCAATTCCTTTGGTTTATAAAATTAAACCCTTGGGTTTATTAGTTCTTTTGGTTTATAATATGAATAATCGATCAATGTCATCGATGATCAAATGTGACATTATGAAAAATATTGTCTCAATATGAAAATCACCCATGGCCAACCATGATCATAGTTGGTCCAACGTCGCATTGTGACAACAATTGTCTCAATGTTTAAATCAATTCCCTTGGGTTAACGAATTCGTTTGGTTTATAATATTAAATCCTTGGGTTTATTAGTTCTTCTGGTTTATAATATGAATAATCGATCAATGTCAGGCATCATCAAATGTCACATTCTGACAAATATTGTCTCAATATGAAAATCACCCATGGCCAACCATGGTCATAGTTGGTCCAACGTCGCAATGTGACAACAATTGTCTCAATGTTTAAATCAATTTCCTTGGGTTCACCAATTCCTTTGGTTTATAAAATTAAATCCTTGGGTTTATTAGTTCTTTCAGTTTATAATATGAATAATCGATCAATGTAATCCATGATCAAATGTCACATTCTAACAAATATTGTCTCAATATCAAAATCACCCATAGCCAACCATGGTCATAATTGTTCTAACGTCGCATTGTGACAACAATTGTCTCAATGTTTAAATCAATTCACTTGGGTTCACCAATTTCTTTGGTTTATAATATTAAACCCTTAGGTTTATTAGTTCTTTTGGTTTATAATATGAATAATCGATCAATGTCATCCCTTATCAAATGTCATATTCTAACAAATATTGTCTCAATATGAAAATCACCCATGGCCAGCCATGGTCATAGTTGGTCATTGTGACAACAATTGTCTCAATGTTTAAATCAATTCCCTCGGGTTCATCAATTCCTTTGGTTTATAATATTAAACCCTTGGGTTTATTAGTTGTTTTGGTTATAATATGAATAATCGATCAATGTCATCCATGATCAAATGTCACATTATGACAAATATTGTCTCAATATGAAAATCACCCATGGCCAATGATGGTCATAGTTGGTCCAACGTCGCATTGTGACAACAATTGTCTCAATGTTTAAATCAATTCCCTTGGGTTCACCAATTCCTTTGGTTTATAATATTAAATGCTTGGGTTTATTAAATCTTTTGGTTTATAATATGAATAATCAATCAATGTTATCCATGAGCAAATGTCACATTCTGACAAATATTGTCTCAATATGAAAATTACCCATGGCCATCCATGGTCATAGTTGGTCCAACGTCGCATTGTGACAACAATTGTCTCAATGTTTAAATCAATTCCCTTGGGTTCACCAATTCCTTTTTTTTATAATATTAAACCCTTGGGTTTATTAGTTTTTTTGGTTTATAAGATGAATAATCCCTTGGGTTAATTATTAGTGTTTATTAATTTCTTCAACTGGAGTATTTTTTTATTAATTTTGTTGATCCTTGGCCTTATTGGTCCCTTAGGTTATTAATATCTTTCCCTTGGGTTTGAAAATTCCTTTGGTTTCTAATATTAAACCCTTGGGTTTATTAGTTCTTTTGGTTTATAATATGAATAATCGATCAATGTCATCCATGAGCAAATGTCACATTCTGACAAATATTGTCTCAATATGAAAATCACCCATGGCCAACCATGGTCATAGTTGGTCCGACGTCGAATTCTTAGGTTTTTTGTTTTAAAATATTATTTCATATGCTTTATTAATCTCTTTAGTTTAATATATTAATTCTTAGAGTTTATTACTTTCTTATGTTTTGGGGTTTAAAGTATTATTGTTTCTGAGGGTTTTTTAATCTCTTAGATTAAATTATTTATTCTTAGGGTTTTTTATTTCTTGGTTTATAATATTAATATTTATCCTTTGCTTCACCAATTACTTCGGTTTATAATATTAAACCCTTTAGTTTATTAGTTCTTTTGGTGTAGAATATTAATAATCCCGTGAGATATTGGTAAGAGATATAAACTTATTATAATATTAATAAAATACTATTACTCTGTTATAATAGAATTATATTATAGTTTGATTTAAAACTATTAATGTAACAAATAATTTAATAATATATTTTTATTATATATTTTACTATTGAATAATATAATATTATATATTCTAATATTTTATATTCTCTCTCACACACACACAGATATATATATATATATATATATATATATATATATATATATATATATTTCAAGTTAATATATAGTATGTATGTAGTTAGTAATATTAATATATTATAAGTAAATATATAAAAGATTTTGGTGATTTTAATCATAAATATATAATATTTATTTTGGTGAAATATATGTGCTGGGTAGTGGATACAGGCCTATCAGCGTATATCAACCACATTGGTGAATGTGGTTGTAAATCTATTTTATATAAGCCTATCGGTGTATATCAATCACATTGGTAAATGTGATTGTGCTAGTGACTATTATATACTAAAAATATAGTTTTTGAATGTGCATGTTTTTATACTATGTCATGATATTGTTAGAGTTTTGCAAAATAAATAATGAATTTTAAAAAAAAATTTAATTTTTTATTAACTTTAATTAAAAGAAATTAAACAAAATTTAATATTTTTAAATATTTTTATTTTAAGAAAAAAATTTAAATAAAATTATATAACATTAATATTAAGGCATGTGTATGTTTTCACTGTAAGGAACACATTGTTGATGAAAACTTTTGGAATGATGTGTATTGTGTTTAAAAAAAATACACAAGATTAGAGAAGTTCTCATCTATAATATTAATATTTCTTATTTATAATTTTATTAATTTAAAATGTTTATTATTATTTATATATGTATTTTTTATTTTAAATAAATAAATTTATAAATTATTGTTTATCTTCTTTTTTATTACATATTTTATTAATAATATGTTGGTGATAAAGATTCTTATTAGCAATATATATTTTATTTAATAATTTCCAAAAAATCACATAATCAATTGATTTTCTCTAAAAAAAATTCATTAAATTAGATATGATCATAAAGATTTACAATTTCAAATATATATCTTATTTTATATTAATAAAGTTAAAATATTATATAAATTTATTATTATTATTATTCGATTTTAAGGTTACTGTCAAGTCATAAAACAAATTGGTGTTGAGACCTCACTGTTTGTGGGACAAGGGACGCATCTCCCCTCATCGATTTGAATGCTAAGTCTATAAAGGCATACATACTCTACCCCTCTAGTTTTTAAATGTGTGACCACTTAAGAGGAAACACATGCTCTTAACTATTAAAACCACTCAAACTGTATAATTATTATAGATTTATGTAATTCTGAATTTATTACAAAGAGAGAAAGATTAAG
The DNA here is from genome assembly GCA_034641835.2 of Pinus albicaulis. Lineage (NCBI taxonomy): Eukaryota > Viridiplantae > Streptophyta > Pinopsida > Pinales > Pinaceae > Pinus > Pinus albicaulis. The sequence goes on along the minus strand of CM076572.1, from coordinate 155,323,855 downwards.
TCTCTCAAATTTGTACTCCAAATTTAATAACGAGAGAAAATTGTAAAAAAAAAAATGCGAACATCTCTTATTATAATAACGAGAGAAAATTGTAAAAAAATAAATGCAAACATCTCTTATTATAAAATATCAATAGTTCATCATGAGAACAAAATGGCCGTTGGTCGTTGGGCATCAGAATTTGAAAGATGGAGTTATATTTAAAGTATATGCATTTGTTGTCGAATCGCATTTAGAAACACCTTTGTCATGCAAAAAGAAAATAAATCGCAATGTTTTGATTATCTTACCGAATCAACCTGCATTAGCATGCACACAGGTACAATGTATTTTGCATGCAGTTTGTATTTGGAATGATAGAGAACTGCGAAACTTAGGAGAAACCAAGGAGAAACAAAAACATTGCATGAAAACGTAGGAGAAACCCAGGAGAACCAAAACATTGAATGAAAACAGGAAAACATTGTAAGAAACGAATCATTTTTGAAAATTGAGTTTCTCACCAATAAAAAAAATGAGAATTGGCATGGAAAACAGTGTTTTCTATGACATTTCGTTTTTTTTTCTGGTTTTTTTAAGAGGAATGATGGCTACCATCCCATTTCTGGTAATAAAGGTTTTAAAAATGTTTTTTACAAGAATCTTGGACAATATGCAAAATAAAGAAAGAAGAGTATCAAAGAATGGCTCCAATTTCTTCAACTTGGGAAGTTTGTACTTGATATTTTAGGAGTTATTTAACTTAGATATGGAAGATTTTACAACAATGTGAATATGGATTCACTTATAGTCACTCTCTGATGTAGGGGCATTAAGCACAACATAAATACTTTGTATCTCAGTAGACATAGGGGGTCTCATGTTTTTAAATTCCCATGTAAATATTAGTATTTTGAATAAATTAGGAGGAGTTGTCAATGTTCTCTAACCACTGGAGAACATGAGGAATGTGAAGAGTCAGTTTAGTTACTTTGGGGACTTTTGTCTAAAATTAGGAATTCCAAAATTCTGTTGACTCATTGTGGAAACTGAATTGATTGATTACCCATTTTGTATAACTGTGAGCCTAAAAGGCATTAAAGGGAGAGTTCGTAGCTATTCATAAGAAGGGAGAGCTAGAGATTTGTTTAGAAGAGATAGAGTAGGAGGCCATCGAATTGAAAATCTGGCAAGAGATAGAGTTTCTGTAATTTGATCCTGTTTGTATATATGAAGAATAGGTTCTAAATGTATGTGTATTCCTTGATCAATTCCTGTATGAAACTGTTTGGTGTTTCAGTGAATTAAGCAATAGGGATGAAGTTGTATTCTGTTAGCTTATTGACAAATTGATGAAATTGTCAATACTGTGATTGAGTTGAATGATAAAGGTCAATTGGGAATCCTTTATACATATATGTGTGGGAATTGACTTCTGATTCATATGAGTAATGTGGATTTAATCCTATGTGAAGATGTCGAATTATATGGGTGATTATCTGAGAACTCTGTGTTATAAAACGATTGAATTTTCCTTTATTGACTGCTCGAACTCCTCATGAAATTATGGGTAGTTTTCAAGGGTTTGTGAGTAGGAAACCCTTTGGGCAAAGCATTGGCAGTAAATTGAAATTAGGTTTTGACTGTGTTCTATGGGTTATTGGAGGAATAGACATTCCTGCCGATATTGTGGAATCGAATTATTAACTTATGCGTAGAGCTGTGTGAATCGACCATAGAATGGTCGATTTCACAAACTGATTCTTGTTGGTGAGGTTTTAAGTCAGTTAAAACATTTGATCCAGTTCATTTAAAACATATTGAAGCTCTGTTTAAAAGGTTCGCACGCATCGAGTCCTGTTTTGTGATTGAGATCGATCAATCCGAATTATAAATTGTTGGGTTATAGTAGAGAGAAGGTTGTTCTAATTAATATGCTTTCCTAGATCTATATTGAGGGCGTTTAATTTTCTGTATAAGGGTTCGACAGGAATCGATGGGGTTTCTGGAGAACGCAGCTTGTTAACCTGACTCTCTCAGTGATAAGATTTATACAGTGTGAGTGTAATGCTATTTACATATATAGCATTCAGATGAGGAGTTAACATTGATTCTATTGTATATACATCATGCGGAAGGTCGATAGTTTGAATAGTGTTGAAGAGGAAAAAGCGGAACCATGAACGATGGGGTAGATGGAACCGTGATGGTGAAACAATAAAGCCAATTCTCAAAGGGAAAACCGGCTGTATCGTGTTGTGTAAAATTTGTATTTACATTTGTAAAACAAAAACGCGATGACAGTCATCGTTGGACATGCGTCCAAGAGTGGTATTCAGAAACCATTTTCATCGTGAAATTCATGAGCATTAAGGTTCGGAGTTGGAAAAAACGCGATAAGCGTTATCGTCATTCGATCTGGAGTATTGGATGATCAGCGGCGGTCGCATCGTGCAATGTATGAAGGTTAATGAGGTGAGTAATTGCGGGCCTGGATCAAGTTTTATGTTGATGTTTAAAAAATAGACCAAGGTTAATTAACATGTTGTGGGCCGAGCGTTATATGAAGTTCGCGGTTGAGATTATCGTGTTATGGGTTAGGTACTAACCATTGTTTAGACGTTGAGTGGTAAGTATTGGCATACGCATTTATGTCTTGAACCAAAGGTCTGTTTAGAACTTTGACTAGTGATTGTAGTAAGCACTCATATTGATACTAAGACACGAAATTATATAATGGGAGCCAAATACATATGAAGGGATAGTTATGGCTTGAATAATGCTAATGTATGCTGAAAACGAATGGTGGTGGACCCAACATAAAGGAGTTTGTAAGTCGCGGTTTATTATAATAATATTCTTTAATATTATTACATGAGGCAAGGTGCGTGGTCGCCATATGGAAATTTAGATTGGAGTCAACCCTTGCATATGTGAATGTTAAGTGAAGGACCATACATATGAATATTGAGCTGGATTAAAGTTTAAGTTTGGAAATTCCGCATATAAATGAAATCAGGATGTATGGGGTTAATAGCCATAACAAGACTTCAGAGATAACTTCTAAGATTGCCCAGATTTATAATTAATTGAAAAAAAATTGGAATGTACTTTTATAGACTAAGAGGGAGTGACAGAAGAGATAGCCCAGGCATCATTGTGGAATCAGAGCATCAGGAAGGCTCTGTTTGAAGTAAAAGAAATTTTGAAACTAAATCTATTTAAGAGTGATTGTAGACTTGAAAGCAAGGTTTTTTGAAGATTGACAAGGTATATTCTGAAGGTGTGAACACAGATGTGATGGTGATGTGCATACAGTGCAAGTGATTTCAGATTTGAAGGAGGAAAATCAGATTTCTAAGGTTTGATATGTAGCAAAGATAGACAGAATTACAGTGAACAGGATTTGCAGCAGCGAATGAAGAACACGATCAGGCAGAGATCTTGCAGGTAAATAATTTTAAATCTAACTTGAGATTTATGATTGCGGAATGATGGTTGCAGAAATATAAAGACATATTTCAATAGTGAAGTCAGTGAGCCTGATATTCAGCTAGAGGTTCAATAGGGAGGATAGTTTCAGTGTTCTCAAGATGAGGTGAGTTGATGAGCAGTTTTTAACTCTAGTTGAATAATTGTTTACAGAATTCAGAGTGTAGGCAATTGAAGAATCCTAGCAAAGGCAGATCACAGCTTTGACACCAGTGATAAAGGAATCCAACAGAGGATTCTCAGTGAAGAAGAAAGTGTGGCAGAACCTGGAGGATTCCCAACAGAGGTTGGATGAAAGAAAGACAGAAGTGTTCTTGATAAGTTGTAGAGTGAAGCCTAGAGAGAGCAGAAGAGAGTGCTCAGAAGGTTCCAGCAGATAGGGGACCAGTACTTGCCAAAAGTTGGATCTAAAGGAAATGATTGGTGAGGTAAGTTTCAGCAAGAGAGCTTGTTGTTGTAGAGGCTTAGTGCAGCTTGTGAGTGAAGAACTCATGGAGAATAATATGGCTACTGATAGCCATAACAGAGATTGCAGAGGTTCTGAGAGAGGCCACAAAAAAAGAGTGAGGGAAGATGCCAAAGCAAATGGCATGAGGAAGAACCTCACTGATGAAGAGTATTGGAAATAGATAGCTGAGATCAGTAAATAGCTTTGTGAACTGGAGAGGATAATAAAGGAAAACCATAGAGTTGGTTGGCTCATGAAGAAGAGTGTGAAATGGCAACCATTACAATTAAAGATGAGGCAAAAGGAGATTGCCTTATTGAGAGAAGAACTCAGAGCAGCTGAGTTGAAAGAAGAATTTTCTGCTTGTCAAGTAGAACAGAGCACAAGTGAAGAATGGAGATCTACAAGAGATCTTGTGAAGCATGATGAGGAATTAAGGTAGCAAGAAGCTTGTTTTGCTGAAGAGGAAGTCATTGAGGATTTCCTGAATTATTGGACATGTCAAGATCAATTGGATGATGTAAAGACTTGTGTTTTTGAGTCTGACAATTGTAAGGTGATGGTAGGTTCTCTAGAGGAAGAGGAACTCATAGTTCTTGAGTCAAGGATGGAATTTTAAAATTCCACATGGAGATTTTTTCGAAAGGAAGTGCTTGAGAAAGCAACCAAGACTGAAAATTCTTGTGATTTTAAAACTAGAGAGTTGTGTATGTTTGCAGGTACATCACTGGAAGATGAACAAGATTTAGAGTTTGTTGATGAGGAGGAGGAGACAATGAATATAAAATATGTTCAGATCAATGCTGAGATAGTGAGATCTCTGGGAGAGATGAAGACTGAAGAGTCTGAAGAAAATGTTCAGCAGAATGTTGAGGCAGAGAGAGAAGGACCAGCTGATGATTGGTCAAGAACAAACAGAGGCATAAAAGGTTGTGTGAGGTTTCCAAAGTCTACTCCAATTGAAGTTATTGAATGTATATGAGGTTGGATTTCCAGAGGAGAGAATTGGAGAAGCAGAGGACCTATGCATAGGAGAATTTGCTGAAGAAGCAAGGCAGGGAAATTGTCACGAAGGACAATCAGAAAACAGAGGATAAGAGAATGATTCAGAAAAATGAAGGATTTCATTTTGGTGAATCACAACAGAAGGACATTCATGAAGAAGATGATGAAAAGAAGAGGAGGCTAGCTGACAATTTCATGAGTAAAGCAAATCAGCATATTGATGTGCTGACAAAAAAGTTGGAAGGAAATTTTGAACAACATATTAATGTGTTGTCAGAAGAGAAGAAGGTATTGAAGCCTTGGAATTTTACTACTAATGATTCATGTGTTGATCATGTAGGGAAGGAATAATAGCAAATGAAAACTGTCAAAGAATTGAATAAAAGGGAAACTATGTGGGCTGAGAGCATAGTGAAGGGTCATCATTTTAACATGGTGATTGGAACAATGGAGGTGACTCCGGTAGCTGGGGAGAATGACAGTGAAGAATTTTTGAGTCTTGAAAGAGACTTAGAACTGCTGAAGGAAGGTTTGGTGACTGGGTCATCAAATAAGGACTTTGGGTCTTGTGGTTTAAAAATCGACAATTTGTTTATGTGTATAGGTGATGCCAAAGATAATCCATCATTGGGAATTGTCTTGAGAGAATAAAAGTTGTTTCAGAAGAAAGGAGATGAGACAGTCATGTATCATGTGCAGAAGCTTGTTACTGATGGTGACAGGGAAAATTTGGCTTGTCTGATGAGCTAAGAGAAGACTAAAGGATAGATTTTTAAAGCTGCTATATTAAGGGAGAGTCAGCATTCTATTCTGACAAGAGATGAAAATGTAGAGCTTGAAGAACTTGGTTTGATTGCCAGAATCAACCAAGGAGATAAAAGGAAATTACTGAAGTTCTCCCAAGAAGAAGAAAAATATGCTGAAACTGAATTGCAGCATGCTGAACATGTAAAACAAGTACAAAAGAGATGGCTGCAATGTTTGCTAGGAACATTTGAAAAATAGAAAGAGGTTGCGGACACTAAAGTAAAGATGCCTGAAGCTGTGGAAGAAAGAGCAGAAAATATTATTTTGCAGAACTTAATTATGATTACTAGTATACAAAGAAAATTATATGAGCATGTTACTGGAAGAAGAAAGTTAATTTATGATTTGTTTTCTAGAAGTAAATTTGCAGATGATGAACAAGTAAAATGTTGCAGAGGGACAGGAAGTTAGGGAGGAAGCAACACCCATGGTAACAGAGGCAGTAACATGGGGGGTGACATCTGCAGAGGTAAAATTAATTACAACAACAATTGAGGAAACAACCACAGAAGCAACAGCAAGACTTTTGAAGATAGTAACAACAGCAGTATTGGCAGCAACAGAGTTTGAAGACAACAGTGGGAAAGGAAATTTCCAGACAAGGGATAAACTGGAAAAAGAGTTTGAAACCATCAGAGAACTGATGATGAGAGTGACTCAAAAGTAGAATACAGTAGCAAGAAAGTAGAAGAATTCTAAAAAAGGAAAGACAAGAGCAGAATGTGAAAGTATAGCTGGTGGTAGATTGCGGAAAAAGATTTGGAGACCTGGATAAATGCAGTTGAAGGATGATGCAGCTGATGAACAACAACAAAACAGAGTATGGGATCTCGGAGGCAGCAATTAAAGACACATGTTCAGGAGATCATGAAAAATTTGAACCTTAGGAGTCTGATGCAGGGGCATTAGGCACAAAAAAAATACTTTGTATCTGAGTAGACATAGGGGGTCTCATGTTTTTAAATTCCCATGTAAATATTAGTATTTTGAATAAATTAGGAGGAATTGTCAATGTTCTCTAACCGCTAGAGAACATGAGGAATGTGAAGAGTCAGTTTAGTTACTTTAGGGATTTTTGTCTAAAGTTAGGAATTCCAAAAGTCTGTTGAGTCATTATGGAAACTGAATCGATTGATTATCCATTTTGTATAACTGTGAGCCTAAAAGGCATTAAAGGGAGAGTTCATAGCTATTCATAAAAAGGGAGAGCTAGAGATTTGTTCAAAAGAGACGGAGTAGGAGGCCATAGAATTGAAAATATGGCTAGAGACAGAGTTTCTATAAATTGATCCTATTTGTATATATGAAGAATAGGTTATGAATGTATGTGTATTCCTTGATCAATTCCTGTACGAGACTGTTTTTTGTTTTAGTGAATTAGGCAATAGGGATGAAGTTGTATTCTATTAGATTATTCAAAAATTGATGAAATTGGCAATACTGTGATTGAGTTGAATGATAAAGGTCAATTGGGAATCCTGTATACATATATGTGTGGGAATTTACTTCTAAGTCATATGAGTAATGTTGATTTAATCTTGTGTGAAGATGTTGAATTCTATGGGTGATTATGTGAGAACTCTGCGTTATAAAATGATTGAATTTGCCTGTATTGATTGCTCGAACTCCTCGTGAAAGTATGGGTAGTTGTCAAGGGTTTTTGAGTAGGAAACCCTCTCAGAAATTAATTGGCAGTAAATTGAAATTGGGTTTTGACTATGTTCTGTGGGTTATTGGAGAAATATACATTCATGCTGATATTGTGGAATCGAATTATTAACTTGCGCGTAGAGTTGTGTGAATCGAACATAGAATGGTTGATTTCACAAACTGATTCTTGTTGGTGAGGTTTTAAGTCAGTTAAAATGTTTGATCCTGTTCATTTCAAACATATTGAAGCTCTGTCTAAAAGGTTCACACGCATCGAGTCCTGTTCTGTGATTGAGATTGATCAATCCGAATTATAAATTGTTGGGTTATAGTAGAGAGAAGGTTGTTGTAATTAATACGCTTGCCTCGATCTGTATTGAGGGCATTTAATTTTCTGTATAAGGGTTCAATAGGAATCTATGAGGTTTCTGGAGAACGCAGCTTGTTAACTTGACTCTCTCATTGATAAGATTTATACAGTGTGAGTGTAATGTTGTTTCCATACACAACATTCAGATGATGAGTTAACATTGATCCTGTTGAATATACACCATGTGGAAGGTCGATAGTTCGAATAGTGTTGAAGAGGAAAAAACGCAACCATGAATGATGGGGCAGATGGAACCGTGATGGTGAAATAGTAGAGGCAGTTCTCAAAGAGAAAACCGGCTGTATCGCGTTGTGTAAAAGTGGTATTTACATTTGTCAAAAAAAACGCGATGACAGTCATCATTGGACACGCGTCCAGGAGCGGTATTCAGAAACTATTTTCATCGTGCAATTTTTTAGCATTAAAGTTCGGAGTTTGAAAAAGCGCGATAAGCATTATCATCATCCGATCTGGAGTATTGGATGATCAGCGGTGGTTGCATCGCGTGATGTACGAAGGTTAACGAGGTGAGTAATTGCGGGCTCAGATCAAGTTTTATGTTAATTTTTAAAATATAGACCAAGGTTAATTAACATGTTGTGGGCCGAGTGTTATATGAAGTTCGGGGTTGAGATTATCGTGTTAATGGTTAGGTACTAACCATTGTTTAATTAGACGTTGAGTGGTAAGTATTGGCATACATATTTATGTCTTGACCCAAAGGTCTGTTTAGAACTCTGACCGGCGATTGTAGTAAGCATTCATATTGATACTAAGACACAAAATTATATAATGGGAGCTGAATACATATGAAGGGAGAATTATGGCTTGAATAATGCTAATGGTTGTTGAAAACGAATGGTGGTGGACCCAACATAAAGGAGGTTGTAAGTCGTGGTTTATTATAATAATATGCTTTGATATTATTACATGAGGCAAGGCGCGTGGCTGCCATATGGAAATTTAGATTGGAGTCAACCTTGCATATGTGAATGTTAAGTGAAGGACCATATATATGAAGATTGAGCTGGATTAAAGTTTAAGTTTGGAAGTTCCGCATATAAATGAAATCAGGATGTATGGGGTTAATAGCCATAAGAGGACTTCAGAGATAATTTCTAAGATTGCCCAGATTTATAATTAATTGAAAAAAAATTGGAATGTACTTTTATAGACTCAGAGGGAGTGACAGAAGAGGTAGCCCGGGTAGCACTCCCTCTAGCAGGGAATAAGGAGGAATGGGGAACACTCCCAAAACATTCATAACAATCCAAACTACAACAAAGAAAGGAAGATTAGAATTTATGTTCATGAATGTTTTCAATCTATTCTCAGGTTAAATATGCTCAAGTTATAAATATACAAAGAAAGGAAGATATATATTTTATGTTTATATGAATGTTTCCAATCCATTTTCGGCTTAAATATGCTCAAATTATAAATATAATACATGGATATAGATGGTCTACTATGAGCATATCTAAAACCTCAACATAAAAGGATGTAGAAATTTTTGAAAAGTGACCAGCCAAAGAAACAAAAGAAAACAAAAATGCCTTCACTAATATGAAGAAAATGGTGGCAATATTAGAAAGTCTATATGAAGCATTGCACAACAATGAAGAGGATAATCAAGGAAATACAATCAAGTAGAGAAAATGCATAAGCCCCTAAAAGAGCAACATGAGGAAGTAAAACACATAAAAAGAGGTAAATAAATGAAGCAAAGAAAGAAAAAGTTAGAGATGTTTAAATTAAAAAAATTCTTATAGATTAATGTTGGAAGATAATTCTTCCATAGTCATATTCAAATTAGTTGCAGATTTATAAGTTAATGTTGAGAAAATATCTCAACCTTCCTAGTTATATTTAGAATTGGTTCGATCTCACGAACATCACAATATTCATGTAATTGATAATAATATAATAAAATTATTTATTATATAAATACACACCTCTGTCTTTTATGATGTTATCAGAGTCTCTACGGGCTTGACTTCCATCATGGAGGCCCAGGAGGATGGGAGAATTCTGAGATTAAATTAGTCCGTTGTACATAGTTAGCTTGAGTGTTTGTACCTAGTTAGATTGAATGTTTATTTTTCTATTATTTTAGTGTTAGAATTTAATATTGCATATCTGTATAGTCTCGATGTTTCTTTCTCTGTGAATATTACGCCGTGTTAATAAATATGTGGTGATCGAGCGTTGTGTTCTTCCACATCCAATTGACGATGATTCCTATGATTGGATTAGTCTCTGCATTCTGAGTCTTACACGTATTGATGATTTCTTCAAAAAATATGGCTGCAGTCTTGTCGGTAGAGACATAAGAACGCAAAGCCACCATTGATTATGTTCAAGGAATTTTCTTAGATCAGAAAAGAATTCCGATGTTTATTTGCCGGTGGCGCTACCCAGACATGGAATTTCTTCATCTTCTACTCTTTGACACCAGAATGCCAAAGAGAGGTCACGCTGCCCCACTGCTGTTTTTTAGTACTCTATATAGTGTGCTAATGTGCTGGGCATGCGATTGGAGGAGACTTCATGCATATTACCTCATTGTGACCACACCAGTTATGTGCATTTGTTGTTATTAGGAAAAGTTTTCGAGTTCTCGATCAAGAGGAGACCGATATGGTTGCTTTTTGTATTAATATTCTGGCAACCTGAGCAGCTATTTGAACCAATTTTTCTCGCTTCTGGGTTAAGCATTTGTTGTTGTTTGGAAAACTTTTCGAGTTCTCGATCAAGAGGAGACCGATATGGTTGCTTTGTGTATTAATATTCTGGCAACCTGAGGAGCTATTTGAACCAATTTTTCTCGCTTCTGGGTTAAGAACAGTTAAGAAATAAATATGCCGCCGAGATATCAATCTAGAAAACGTGTTGTTATTAATATCTACCTACACATTGAAGACCAAAGTTTCCAGGTGCAATCTGAGATTCAAATTTGGCGAGAAGGAGCATTGTGATTGTTGAAATCCTTAGTGAAGGTGAAAGGAATTATGTTTTTTTAATTTATTTTGAATTTGAATTTTTATACCTCCTGAGTTTGTTCAATTCAATTCACATATTTCACATATCAATATGTGAGTGTGATTTTGTTAGAATTGACCTTTCTAACAATTGTCTTAGGAAGAAGGAAAACTTCAAGATTAAGATTGAATGAAAACTTTAAGATAAAGATTAAATGAGATGAACAACTTTTGAATTATGCCTAGGAGAGATGTGGTGATTTTTCTATGTGTGGACCACACTTGATAGTGTCATGATTTTGCTTTTTTTGTTGTTGTGAGATTAGTTTAGTTTTCCATTTTGTTTGTAAAAAGTACAGAACTAATTATTGAACAGTGAAATATAATTACATTAGTAGCTTTCAATGTTTCTTGGTGTTGAGAGAACTAACCACTAATTTGATTATGTGAATCTGTTATAAGTTGATGGGTCCTGATGTACTTCATGCTTTAAGAGCTTCAAATACATGTTACAATATGAGATCCATTTATGTGAAGCAGGTCAAGTTGTTAGATCAACTCTTGAACACATTTAGTACTGGGACCATTTTCCTAGCCACTGATGGATAGCCAAAAGTGAAATATCTGACAGATGGTGATTAGTCCATAGGAAGGTTCGTCACTTGTCAACTGTTATTTCAAGAGCCTCGACGAAACGATTTGTCAATATTGTTGATCTTCAAAATTTCATCATGGATGGTCACAAGGAGTTGTACTTAAATGAGTCGTAAGGTAAGCTCAAAAACGTGGAGAGAGAAAGTGCACAGTCCAACACAGTAGGTATAGTTGTTCATGAAAATGAAAACGAGTGAAATGAATATCATTTTTTTTTAATAATATGTGTTATAATATGTATGTAAGAATTTAAGGGGGAGTGTTGGAAGATACTTCTTCCATACTCATATTAGAATTAGTTGCAGATTTGCAGGTGGATTTTGTGAGAATATGTCAACCTCCCTAATTATATTTAGAATTGGTTGAATCTCAAAACACTATAAATATTCTGATGTATTTGTGTAATTGGTAATAACTTATTTTTTTATGTGTGTGCACACCTACGTTTTTATCAATTAAAAAAAAATGGAAGAAGTAGAACTATAAGATTTACAAATCCAAGCCTTAATAGGAAAATGGCACACTTAGGACCCAAAATCCATTTCAAAGTAGTATATCTAGTATATAGCAACTCACAAAAGTTTATGTTAAAAATTAAGAAATCCAATTAGCCAAAGAAAAAGGTATCTACAATCCTCGAGGTTACCTAGGTTTCAAAAATAATTCCCGAGAACAATTTAAAAACGAATAAAGAGGGGAAATAAAAGACCTTAGAAGAAACAAACGATTATTACAATAATGAGGAGAAATGTTAGTCAACTAATGGAGGATAGTATAGATGAAAGAGAAATTCAAACAATCCAATTTAAAAACCAATAAAGAGGGGAAATAAAAGACCTTAGAAGAAACAAACGATTATTACAATAATGAGGAGAAATGTTAGTCAATTAGTGGAGGATAGTATAGATTAAAGAGAAATTCAAAAAATCCTATTACGAAATATCAAAGGCATTAGTGGAAATCAAGTGAAAGCTTCTGTAATGAAAAAATCCATTGCACTCAACCCATAGTTATGACGATTAAGAAAACAAAATTTAACATTGAAATGTGAACTAAAATTGCTAATATATGTTTCAACAGATGTGAATCAATGGCCATTGATGATAAAGGAATAGTTGGAGGCATTTCTTTACTATAGTGGCTTTTAGAACTCACTCTACATTTTCTTCCATAGCTAAAATAGGAATAAAAATGTAGTTCCAACCAATAGGATAAACTCAATGAGGCTTTATAAAAAATTACTATGTACCAAATCAGTAAGGAGAAAAAGTAGATTTCCTATAGAAAATCCAAACCATATCTCGAAAAATTAATATTTGATACTCTATTCTAGGAGGGAATATTAACATGATAAAAACCCTAAATAGGAAAATAAAAGGGGAATATTAAAACTAAAAGAAGATTTTAAACTTTTCAAACAAACTATAAATTAAACTAATTGAATTTAATAGATACAAAAGAAAAAAATGGTGCATACATTTGGAACAATGAAATAGAAGGACCACATGAAATCGGATCATGACTAGATAGATTTATAATCTCACGAAGACTCATAATATCAGCGATAACAATGGAGGAATCCATACTACCAAGTGTAAGATTAGATCACTAGCTGAAGCCCTAGAATTTGATTATTAAGGTTTAAAGATTTTCGATTAAGCCACTCCAACTTCCAATATAAAATAGCTAAATGGTGACAAGAAATTCCACAGAAAATTAATAATGTACAACTTTCAACAAAACTAAAATACATAAATGTCTATTTGAGAAAATGGAACAAAGGAATTACGTAATATTTTTTAACCACAAAATTTGGAGATAGTATAGCAACAAATCATAATAATGGAAGAATAATGTAGCTCAAAATTGTAGAAGTCTAGTTGCAAGGAAAAATAGACTACAAGAAAAAAATATGAAGAAATTTTATTAAAACATGTTGAGATTTCTTTTAATTAAATTTGGAGAAAATATCATGAATGTGACAACAATAGGATTTGTTGCTAAATTGACTCCATTTAATCCTGATGTGGAGTTACTGCATCATATATTTGTTGTGAGTGAATCTATGATTCAGTTTCTACTCCCAGCTATAAAATGTAAGCCCGTAGAGGCAAATGAGCATGAGGAATGTGAGGTGAGTGGAAGAGATGTGCAGATTAAAAACTTTGCTGTTGTAATTCTCCTTTTTCTGAATGAGATTGCCGATGCCCCTGTTTGGTGGACGTAGCCCAGATTGGTTGGGTGAGCCACGTCAAATCTCTGTTGTTTCATGTTTTCTTTTACTGTATGTGCTTATTTAAATTTTCACTGTGATTTTTTGCTCCAAAAATTGGTATCAGAGCTTACGTTGTTGATCTGGTACGTGCGTAGAGTATACTGCCTGTGACAGAGAAGCCGAGAGGCCAGGTCTACTGCGTGTGACAGAGAAGCCGGCAGTGACTCTGGATCAGTGTAAATACACAGTGCTGGTTGTTGTATCTCTGATTGCTCTGTCGTTCACTACGTCTGAAGGCTGCGTGCGATGGGATGGTCATTTGCCCACATAAAACCGTAAATCCGAGAGCCATTTGGGCAGCATTGAACTGGTGGTCGATTGCTGCATTTAAACTGGTGATCGAATTTAAATGAAACTGGTGGCTGTGGACTGTGAGACCATGGATCGGTTTCTGCGTTTAAGCTTGTTAAGGTTGTGTTAATGTAGCGTTGAACGTTTGAAGAGTGCGGTTGAATGTTTCGTGGAGGCTGGGGTTGTGATTGCAGAGCCGTAAGCTGTGATTGAGTGATTGCAGAGTGCAGAGTAGATCTGTCGTGGACTGAAGATCCATGTGATGCCTGTGCATAGATAAAGGCCGAGTTATTCCGTGAGGGCCAACATTCAGGGCCGTTGACCTTTTTTGACCGAGAGCTGACATATGGTAAATCGATATTTTATTAAACGATTTGAAATGGGTCTTGTAGTGCCATTTAAACGATTTGAAAAAGGTCTTATAGTGTAGTGCCATTTAAACAATTTGTTTTATGCCCTTTGCTCAAACAAAACAATTTCGATTTGAAATTTTTTTTAAAATTGATTTATACATTCCTTATGAAGTCATAAGATGGCACTTCATTGTTTTAAAAGTTTTTTTTTTAAATCGATTTTATATTGTATGAGATTTTTCTTTTGTAAATCAATTTTTGTAACATGCCATGATATTAGGGCAAGGGAATTTTTTTATAAGGCAAGGGAATTTTTAATCAAAATTAATATTTTTGATTAAAATAAAACCTTCATTTATTAAGATTTGAAATTGGAGAACATGGCAAAAACACAAAGTGCTCGATTTGAGATCAAGAAGTTCAATGGAAAAAACAACTTCGAGATCTGGAAAGTGAAGATGCACGATCTACTTGTACAGCAAGGTGTGGAGAAGGTGCTTTTAGGAAAAGCCAAACAGCCTTACACCATGACAGATAAAGAATGGAGTGACATGGATGAAAGAGCACTGAGCGGCATTCGATTGTGTTTGGCGAATGATGTTTTGTTTAACATCATGTCAGAGAAAACTACTGCTGGTTTGTGGACAAAGCTTGAAAAGATGTACATGACAAAATCCTTAACCAATAGGATTCTTCTGAAGCGACATTTGTACAGCTTGCGCATGAAGGAAGGTACGACGATAACTAATCATTTGAATACCTTTAATACTCTCCTGGTGTAGTTAGAAAGTATAGAAGTAAAATTTGAATCAGAAGATAAAGCTATAACTTTATTATGCTCGTTGCTCGAGTCATGGGATCATTTTGTTACTTTTGTAAGTCTTAGTTCATCAGAAACCCTTCAATTTGATGATGTTGTTGGAGCTTTGTTATCTGAAGAAACAAGGAAAAGGTCAAATTCAGAAACCTCTACATCAGAAGCAATGATGGTCAGAGGTCGTTCTAAAGAAAGACGCTTCAGTAAGCATAACAACTCGTGTTCAAAATCGAAAGGGAAGAAGAGTAAGGTAAAGTGCTGCTTTTATGGCAAATCAGGACATTTGAAGAAGGATTGTTGGAAGAGACAGCAAACATTGAAAAGAGACTCTTCGACAGAGAAGAAAGAAGCAAACACGACAAATGCAGGTTCGACATCCGTTTCAGGTATGAGTGATGAAGTGTTATCAGTTAGTTTGTCTAATCATGATCAACATTGGTTGTTAGATTCTGGAGCGTCAAATCACATGTGCATTCATAGAGAATGGTTTAAAACTTATAAATCAATCAATGATGGAGTTGTTTACATGGGAAATGATGTCTCATGTAATATTGTGGGAATTGGAAGCATCCAGATTAAAATGTTTGATGGGACAAATAAATTCTTAACTGATGTAAGACACGTGCCTGAACTCAGAAAAAACCTCATTTCACTAGGAGTACTAGACACAAATGGATATAAAACCTTTATTCAAGGTGGATTAATGAAATTTTATAAAGGAATTTTACTAGTAATGAAAGCAAATCAGGTTGGAAATATTTTTCAGTTAGAAGGAAGAACAGAGTCTAATCATGCTTCTACAGTATCTGAAAACGACAGTAATTCTATTTGTCTATGGCATCAACAGTTGGGCCATATGAGCGAAAGAGGATTAAAATTTTTATCTGATCATAAGTTACTTCCTAGTTTAAAATCTTCTAAGTTAGATTTCTGCAAACATTGTCTATTTGGGAAACAAAGCAAGAAGAAGTTTAAAACTGGAAAACATACTAGTAAGGGAATCCTTGATTATATCCATTCTGATGTTTGGGGTCCATCTCCTACAACCTCATATGGAGGATCATCATATTTTGTATCTTTTATTGATGATTTCTCTAGAAAAGTGTGGGTCTATATGTTAAAGAAGAATTCTGATGTATTCACAATTTTCAAACAGTTTAGAGCATTAGTTGAAAACATCACTGGAAGAACCATTAAATGTTTAAGAACTGACAATGGTGGTGAGTTTACTTCAAAGGAATTTGATAATTATTGCAAGGACGCTGGGATCGAAATACATAAAACTATTGTATATACTCCTCAGCAAAATGGAGTTGTTGAATGCATGAACAAGACTCTCTTAGAGAGAGAAATAAGTATGCTTAGTAATGCAAATTTACAGAAGGAATTGTGGACAGAAGCGGTTTCTACAGCTTGTTACTTGATAAATCGATCACCATCAACTGCAATAGGATGGAAAATTCCTCAAGAGGTATGGAAAGGTCATCCTTGTGATTATTCTAAACTAAAAGTTTTTCGTTGTGATGCATATGCTCTAGTTCCGAAACATCAACATTCTAAATTAGATCCTAAATCAAAAAGATATATCTTTGTTGGATATGGTGATGGGACTAAGGGATACAGGTTGTGGGATCCTACTACTCACAAGATCATCATTAACAGAGATGTTAAATTCAATGAATCTTCACTTGAAAATCCAGATGTAGATGATAAATTGAAACAGGATAATGTACCTAAGTTTCAACACATTCAGTTTGAAACCAGTTCAAATAATGATGATAGTGCAGATCATGAACAAGTTTCAGATGCAGATCATGAACATGTTTCAGATGCAGATCATGAAGAAGTTCTTACAGATAATAATCAGCAAATTGTGAAAGTACCAGAAACATCTTTAAGGAGGTCCACGAGAATCAGATGTCCTCCCAAAAGGTATGATGATTATGTTACTTCAGTTTCTTTAACCGCTAATGATGATGAACCTTTGTGCTATCATGAAGCTATAGAAGGTTTTAATAGTAATAAGTGGAAAGAAGCTATGAAGTACGAGATGAAGGCATTAGACAAGAATGCCACATGGGATATGGTGGAACTTCCTAAAGGTAGAAAAACTGTGGGATGTAAATGGGTTTACAAATTGAAAAAGGGTGTTGATGATACAGAGGACAGGTACAAAGCAAGGCTGGTCATGAAAGGTTTTTCTTAGAAAGCAGGAATTGACTTTCATGAGATATTTCACCAGTTGTAAAAATTGTTTCAATTCAGATTTTGTTAGCATTAGTTGCTTTACTTGATTTAGAATTACAACAACTAGATGTTAAAACTGCATTTTTACATCGAGATTTAGATGAGGAGATTTACATGGAACAACCCGAAGGGTTTGTTCAAAATCACAACAAGAAATTTGTCTGCAGGCTCAAGAAATCATTGTATGGTCTAAAGCAGTCGCCTCAACAATGGTACAAGAAATTTGATTCTTTCATGATGGGTCAAAATTATATAAGAAGTGAATATGATCATTGTGTTTAATTTAAGAAATTGAGTAATGGCATGTTCATTATCTTAGTGTTATATGTTGATGATATGCTTTTAGCAAGCAAAAGAATAACATAGATCAACAGGTTAAAGGCTTAGTTGGCTAGGACGTTTGATATGAAAGATCTAGGAGTAGCAAGACAGATCTTGGGCATGGAGATTTTCAGAGATAGGAGAAATGGTAAGCTGTGGCTATCACAATAGAACTATATTGAGAAAATACTCTTGAGGTTTGGTATGAACAATGTGAAGCCTATTTCAGTCCCTTTTTCTTCCCATTTTAAGCTTTCTTCAAGTTTATGTCCTAACACAAATGAAGAAAAGGAATATGTCTCAAATTCCATATGCCAATGTAGTAGGTTGTTTTATGTATGCAATGGTTTGTACATGACCAGATATTTCATATGCAGTTGGGATTGTCAGCAGGTATATGCAAAATATGGGAAAAGAACACTGGTCAACAGTGAAATGGGTGCTTCGATATCTGAGAGGCACAAGTGATTATTGTATCACTTATAACAAAAGTAGTGATTTTTTTTGTGGATATGTTGATTCCGATTTTCTAGGTGATTTGGATAAGAGAAGGTCAAATTCAGGATATATCTTTAATCTTGCAGGTGGAGCTATAAGCTGGATGTCAAAGCTACAAAACAATGTTGATTTATCCACTACAGAAGCAGAATACATAGCTGCTTCACATGCTTGCAAAGAAGCGGTTTGGTTGAAAGGTTTGTTTGGTGAGTTTGGTAGGTTGCACGACAACATCAATTTATTTTGTGATAGTAAAAGTTCAATTCATTTGGCTAAAAATCTGGCCTATCACAGTAAATCAAAGCACATACCTATCAAGTACCATTTTGTAAGACAGGTTATCACTGTACGGGGAGTCTCTCTTGAAAAAGTGCATAGAAAGGAAAATTGTGCAGACATGTTCACGAAACTAGTTTTATTAGAGATGCTACGATGGTGTCTGGCTTCTCTTGGCTTGCAGAAAAGATAGAAATAATAATGGAACATGGTATCAGGCTAATTTTTGTCAAGGTGGAGATTGTTGAGATTTCTTTTAATTAAATTTTGAGAAAATCTCATGAATGTGACAACAATAGGATTTGTTGCTAAATTGACTCCATTTAATCCTGATGTGGAGTTATTGCATCCTATATTTGTTGTGAGTGAATTTATGATTCAGTTTCTACTCCCAGCTATAAAATGTAAGCCCGTAGAGGCAAATGAGCATGAGGAATGTGAGGTGAGTGGAAGAGATGTGCAGATGAAAAACTTTGATGTTGTAATTCTCCTTTTGCTGAATGAGATTTCCGATGCCCCTGTTTGGTGGACGTAGCCCAGATTGGTTGGGTGAACCACGTTAAATCTCTATTTTTTCATGTTTTCTTTTATTGTGTGTGCTTATTTAAGTTTCTTCTGTGATTTTTTTCTCCAACAAAATGAACATAAAGTGTAAAGTGGTTAAAAGAAGCATAAAACAATTTTTTTTTTCATAGATTAATTATCCAATATAGATTTATCCCCAATGAGAAAAGAGAGCTTTAACTCACATGTGGATTGGGCATCCCTGTCAATAACCAAGATGAACACGTCACTGGTTAGTACTAGCTATTGCTAGAAGAATCTGTCGGTTGATGGTCTTTGAGGATCAAATGCTGGTCATTAAATGGGTAGAGCTCCTAAGGGGAAATTGTAGCCCCTAAGTTTTTCCATACTAGAAAGGATAAATCTACAATTCAGGAACTTTGAGGCAATTGAATTTCAACATGTAAAACATCATCTTAATACAATGGTGGATCCACTTGCCAATAAGGGAACTATTATCTATTCAGGTGAGCTAGAGCAGGATAAAACCTTAATAACTTACAAGCATTTACCATGAGAAATGGAAAAAATTCTCTTATAATTCATCTCGAGAAGAGTGGTGGCAACAGCTATGGGAAATTATATCATATACAAGGTAGAGTTAACAATATCCATTTCCATTTAAGTTTCACAGTGATATCTAATCACCTTATTAAGAATTGTGTGAAATGGCGGCTCATCATTAAAGAATATAGGGTGTTGGATTACCTCAAAGTTAATGAAATCTGTCTATCGATATTAGATGGCATTGTCAAATAGAACACTTGGAGGCTTAATGAACCTTCTCAAAGAGTAGAGTGGAGAAAGAAAACTAATATTCTACTTGCTTTGAAGGAGATTACACAAAACTTATGAAATGACTTAATAGAGAAAACCCTGAGCGATCTTAAGGAATTATTAGGGATGGATTTTTCTTAAGATTCCATGAATAATGAAATACATGAACTTAAAACCGTTAAATGGATACTTTGAAAGAGGAGAGATGGAAATCAATGATGGAATATTTATAAAAGGCTCATAGTATCAATTAAGATACAACTCTCAGGAAGTATCATTGAGAAAATGGGTCTATCAGGCCCTTATCTAAATTCTTGGACGAGAAAGTAATTCAATATAGAGGCAGAAACCCTAACTTCTCCTGTATAGGAATAAGAGAAAATAAATAGGTTTTTGGATCGATTAATAGAGTTTGTGGATAAAGTATTGACCCTTTTAAATCATAGAAGTGATTTGGAGGCAAGGTGAAAGAGGTGCATTTGACGTTCTTGGACAAAAAAATATTATCCATTATCGAGGAAATTTGAGAATATATAGGAAATTAGGGAGGTAGAAGTGGTCATTCTAGGCCTTAGGATGAACAAGCTGGAATCATGTTCTAGTAGAGGACAAAAAAGGTATCATGAAGACATGGAATACAATGAGAAACTATCAGGAAAGGAACACATCCTATCATGAAAGGAACAAAGATGTGCAATTGATCAAGAATGGAAAGAGTAGGGCGACACAAGAATTTAGGATAAGGAAACTTCTTGAAGTTGGACCATGAGTCTCATATTACATATATTTTTTCTGATAATTTGCTACAAATACAGTTTGTTATTAGGAGTATTTTGTAAGGTTAATAGTATATATCAGTATAATATAATAGATGGATGAATGAATAGGTGCAGAAAATATATTTTTTTTATATGTATTCCCTATGAAGTATCAGGGACATTTGAACTACGATTTCATTTAAAAAAACATCCAATATAATCATCTAGTAAAATAAGAGCGAAAGAATAGTAAGATAGATACACTAGAAATACATGAAGATACTACAACATAAATAGCTAACAAAAAATTATAAATCACTATTTAGTGAACCAAAAAAAGGATAAAAGAGTAGTCAACATTCATAAATTCACTTAGGTTGACATCCCATCTATAAGAAATTCCAAGAAAAATGTGGCACGATTGACGGAAACCTCAATCCATGAAGTTGATAAAGTATTCAATAAAGTAGTTGCTTTATCATGATCATCACCAATTGAACTTCTCCCTTTAGAAAAATTAAATTTTATTATCACTAGTGATATAGGTTAGCTTTGTTTTAAAGTAGGATTTAAAAATTTTAGGTAATATTTTGAAATAAACATAAAAATTAAAGAACACATTATTTTGTTGCTTTTAAATTAAAGTATATTTCGTTAGGAAACCTAATTGATCCCATATATCAGACACAAAGAACTATTGTTTCCAAAATCTACACTTTCCTACAAAGACTTGCATGGAGGTGGTTCTCTCCCTCCTTTGTGTTGGTAACAAAGTCTAAAAAACACCAACACAGTTGGATCTAAGATTATATAGATATAATGATAGGCATTTAGAATAATTAGGATTAGAATGGTATTAATATTAGTATTAGCTAATTAAATATTTATTGTACATTTGTATAGGTTAGTTTAGTATATGGCATCTGGGCCAGATACTAGTGAGTCCCAACACACCAAATGAGTAAGAGTCTTATTAGGGCCCTTGTCGAGTGGTATTTCCACATTGAAGGCTATAATTTTTCCATCTGTCAACAGATACATAACCAATATTGAACAAAAAAAGGTCGATATACCAATTTGAGCATGATCCAACCAAGCTAACATCTCCCATCAACCCCACATTGTATAGTTAGAGATGTTAAGAGTCATAAGGCTTTAGTACTTCCTACTGCCTCACAGGTCTCTAGATACCCTCCAAGCCCTCATCCAAGGTACTGACCAAAGAATCCTCCAACCAATAGTCTCACATCACCCATTAGCCCACTCAACCAGAGGTATTTCACCCACTTCTCTAATCACAATACACCCTTATGATGTGCATTATCCTTCTAGGATCTCCAAATTGGGTTGACCAAGGATTTCTCAAATCCCTATGGATTGTAGGAGTTTCATCTACCTTTCGGGCTCTAGGTACTCTCTAAACCCCACACAGAAACACTTGTCCATATACTTCTCCTTCTAGGGACCCAACCATCCACAAGGAAAACCAAGGATAAGTGTAGTCACAACATTGTCACAACATGCATATAAACATGCATATGTGCCACTTGTAATATTCTCTTATCAAAACATTATATTCCATAGCCTTGATTCCATAGCACTACATGTGACACTTTCATTGGGTTCATAATCATGATGTCAACTTGTTCCTCATTACATGTTCACCATTAACCATTATTAGTCATATAAGCCATGTAATGAAAACATACTACTCTGAATATTTGTGCATGAGCATCTATTACTTTATGCACCTAACATATCTTCATGCATCTAACATATCATTTTTAATATCTATTTAATGGACATGCATCTTTGAACTATTTCATCTCTTGCTTTTTTATCATGGCTATGGTATTATTCATCAACATATGATAACTTCTCAAAAAATTAAAGAAAATTATTAAAACTAGAAATATATAATTTAGAAATATATAATTTAGGAGATTCCCCCTCATTTAGCCATAAAATTTTGCAATTTTTTTGGGTTTCTCTAGTGAATCTAGTCAGCATCCTACATGTTTATCTTTTTTCATCTAACACAAGTCAGAATTCAAGTGACCGTAGTGTATTCATTTAAACAACAAACTAGTTTCAAATAAGCACACATGCATGCATGTATATTAATTTAAAACCTAAATTCTTTCCTATACTTGAACCTATCCAAGTTTAGTACTAAACCGTAACTTTCATGCCACTTAGTCACATACCCAGTTCTCTCAATGACTTATAGAGGCTACGAGATACCCAAAATTTTCTTTTTCCTTTTGCTATCTTGAAAATAAGCTCTAATACCACTTGTTCATACATCCCTACTAAATTTATATTTATCACACTTGCAAATTTTTTTTTTTAATCTCCCATACATTTTGTCAAACAATTTACATGTCAACATTTCTTCAAATAATTTGTATACAACCCATTAAGTAGTATTTCTATTGTATAACTTTTGTCAAACATTTTGTATGAAATAAAATAAGAAACATTGCTTGAATTCCAATCAAAATAATATGTGTGAAAAATTTAATAAAGTACATTAAATAACATTTTAACACTTTAACATTACTCAAAAGAGTTTGTATGCAAAATGTAATAAAATATCTTTAACACTTTTCTTCAAATGATTTTCATGAAAATATGCATAGAGAAGATACAACAATAATATCATATAGTAATGCTAACATATTAAAATATTATTCCCATCCATAAGTCAACATTTTCATTGGGGAATTTCATCAAACATTTTGTATGGAATGAATCATTAAACCATTTAGGGAGTTTTTCAAACACTTTGCACGCAAACAAATATAGAAAATTCCTCACATAATATCTCATAAATTATATAAGCCCAATTTATAAAAAATGAATTAAATGATTAGTGGGATTTACCATAACTATGGTTCAAGTTTAATCCTCTCGCACCTCTCACATGAAAATTTATAGCGGAAATTCCAACACGACATGTTTGATGAATTATTTTAGGAGAATCTAGGTAGCTCAACTTCCTATAATCATATCTCCTCAAATATCATGAACAAATATCTGAAACCTATATTAAATGGTAAATGGGATTTCCCCTCACTATGATCCAAGATTTAAACTCCAAAACCTCCTATAAGAAAATTTATAGAAAAAAGGTCAACATGGACTCTTTGAGGCATGATTTTAGTAGCTTCTAGCAAGCTCGGAATCCTTTGATCATATCTCCTAAAATATTGTGACCCAAGAACTAAAATATGGCGTATATGATTAACAACATTTCTCCTTAATATGGTCCATGTTTTAGCTTCTAGAACCTCCCAACAAAGAAGTTATCATAAAAATTACAACATGGCATTTTTAAGGATGGATTTAGGAATCCTAACCTCTAATAATATTTCCTACAATTTTCTAACCCAAGATCTAAAAATTGGACTAGAGGATTGATGGAATTTCCCCTAACAATGGTCAAATTTTAATATTTTGTTACCTCTAAGAAGAAAATGTATAGAAGAAAATCCATCATGACCTGTTTAAAGAAAAATTTAAGAAGCCTATCTTCCTCAACCCGTGTTGCTACAAAATTATATATATATATATATATATATATAAAATGGGACAACCAAATAGTATAAAAACAACAAGCATAATAAGTTTTCTAATGGGGAAACGTATTTACAGATAATCTCACTAAATAGAGTAATTAAACAATCATGCGTGTCACCAAACCATAGTATACAAGAAATATCATTAACATATAAATAAATATTTATTTACTACATCCTAAAAAATATCAGAAACTATTATCTTATACAAATGCAAGGAAGGTAATAAAAAAATAAATCAAATTATTTTTTTATTCCTTCTTTATAAATTAGGAACCGTGTGAGGTTCGAGTCCCATGTACGGTTTTGAATGAGAGAAAGGAGTGACAGAAGCTGGGTGAGGCATGTGCCACCCCACCATAGGCTCAATTATGTTGAAATATTTTTCATCATTGGCTACACTTGTTCTAGATTTTGATTCCTTGAGGAGAACTTAACTTAAGGGTTGTCAAGTTATAAAAACGCACAAGCGCGTTAAAGGAAAATCGCATTGGTGCATGAAACGCCTATCAGACCGCCCCAGTTGTAGTAGTCGATAAAGAGCACTAGCTTTTCTAATTAGTATTGGTATTTTTGCAGTGCCCATAAATCGTAGAAAAAGACCGGTACGCAATATCACACAAACACATCGTGCACAGTTACTAAAGTGCATCGAGTTTTCTAATTGGTATTGGTATTTGTGTGGTGCCAATACTTCATAGAAACACACCAGTGGGCATTGTCATACAAATGCACCGGTGCAAATTAACTAACATGCACTGGTGTTCATTTTCTATTTTTTAGAAACATTGACCTGTGACAGTGCAATTATTGTGATTTTTTAAAATTCATTATTCATCAAAAGTCGACACATATCTTATAACAGTATTCATATCAATTAAATTTTTATTAATGCATTTGAATGTGATGTTTGGATTAATTTTTTATATCATATCATCATGTTTCACATCTCTTCATTATAATATTTAATCATCCATATATTTAATCAGTGGTGTGGAATTTCATAGTGACAATGGAGAATGCAATAGAATAAATTAAAACTTACTTTGTTATATATATATATATATATATATATATATATATAAGACACTCTTTGTCATACAAAGTGGGACATTTATTGGTAACCCTCTGTCTTTCAATTGGGATAGTACATGTCCATTACATTAAAAAAAATGTCTGATTTCACAGACAAATATTTCAAAAAATGCAACAACTTATTTTGACATCCAAACATAATGATCATCATTATTCATTGGAATTGTTGTCACTGCTCGAGCTACTTCCATTAATTGGGTTATTTTGAGGAGTGTTTTGTTCATTGTGCTGATTTTTTTCTTCTTCTTCAACTCCCATCTACAAACATAAAAAGAAATTGTAATGAGTGTATATACATTGGTGAGAAGAAAGAAAATTTCAATATTAAATAATATACATCAATGTAAATTGAAAAGAAATTAACGATAGTAATAATCGACGCATGAACTATACACATTATTTTAAAACCAAATTTCATGCCATTTTTCAACAATTCATTTGTTGGTGCAATTCCATACTTTGTTTCCTGCAAGTTTTATACCCCATAACAAATCATATATTTAATATAAAATATTTTTTTGTTCTATTAATTATGGACGGAGCTAAGTAAAGCAGGATAGATTCTTACAAATTCCACAATTAATTTATAATATGCCAACATATACTAACAACCAATATTTAACCCAATGTCAATCAATTCATCTGACGGTTCTTATTTTTTTGTTAGCGCCTGTTTGAAGAAATTCAATTACGATTGTTTTAAAACAACTTAAAATATACAGAAATGAAATCTTGTTAAGTTGTTATAAGGAAGTAACAATTACTCACAAACTCAACCCTTTTCTTCCTTGTCGTCCTATTTTATATGCTGAATGGGTTCCATTTCTTTTCTTTTCTACAAGAAAATACTTGAAAATTGATATTTAATGCTAAATTGTTTATTTATTTTACCTAATCGGAAAATTCAATGATTACATATTACATTTGAAGAACGTTGTTGTTGATATGGCTCCCCATGTGATGCAATTATGTTCATTTCTTTGACCATCTCATTGTACACCGTTTTGGATATTCCTACTGGCATATTTCTGATATCATCTCATTCATCCTTTGTGATTTTCATAATCTTCTAGAAAATGTAACATGATAATAAACTATTTAATTTTTATATTGATATACGAAAAGTAAATATAACAAAAGTGATAATTATAAATGATTGATTTATAGTAATATATGTGCATATAATTCTAGACAAACATTTAAAGGAATATTAATTTTTCATTCCTTCTTTTTTGTTGTACTTTTTTTCTATTAAAAGTATCACATGTTTCATTGACCTATTCTCTCGAAACTCAACCTGTAGTTTAGATAAAATTTGGTTCTTGGAATCATTGGATTGATTTTTGTATTGTTAGTGGAAAGAACATCTATATACTCATTCCAATATATCCCTCAAAGATTTGTAAATTTTTTTCCCTCTTTCGTTAACCTCTAACACCACTCCAGATGAGCTAAGGAGCGATTCATATTCATTTGCATGTTCTATTTTTTTATTTTCTTATAACAAAATTCATTTTGTTCGTTGTTGGTCACTGTACAACATTAAACATATATGAATTAACAGATTGTTTGAAACATGTTATCTAATATTTTAGAGTATAATGAAAATTAAAAAAAGAAACTCATATTGGATCGATAGTATTTTTTCATTCACCTCATTCATCCTTATGCAATTTTTCCATCAAGCTTTTACGCTCTTCTAGTCTTATATCAGAAACAATCTTATCGAGCTTCACCATTTTGTGGGTATGCATGATACATATTAACAAATATATATTATTTAAGCTTACATATAGTTCAAAAATACTAATTTTTGTAAAGAATTTACAAAGAACTTGCCTTTTTTTCTTTTCTCGATGTTTTATCAGTATTTTTGTTACTTGATATCTTGTCAACCATTTCTTTATGAATAAGAAACCTGCACCATACCATTCATTAATATATTTTATAAATTCATCCAAAATTTCGATGATAATTTTTTTTAAAAAAATCAAGAAAATAGTGCGCCTTTCAAGAAGTACGCACCAAAGGCAGTGGGGCATGTTCTTATAAACCCACCACCAAAATAATACAAACATCATACAGTTCTCTTGTTCAACAAGGAGACTGGTTGCATTAAATGTTAACGATTTCACCGATTAATATAGTCAAATTAATAAAAAACCTCTAGTGTTAGTTTCTGTATCATAAGATGTCGTGGAGGAGGTGATGTGGCATGTTCTTGTAAATGCACCAAGAAAATAGTAGAAACACTGTACAGTGCTCTCTGTCAACAAGGAGACCCAATGTGTCATATGTTAACCGATGCACTGATTAAAAGAGACATAAATTCATATATATATATATATATATATATATATATATATATATATATATATATATATATATATATATATATATATATATTATCAAAAATTATGTGCACGATTCGCTATAATAAAATAGCGCACCGTTGCGCTATTTTAGACAAGGTGCACCGATTAAAAAAAATCTGTTTAAAAAAAAATCATGCAAGGGATGACATGGATTGGGATCCAGCTCTGCAAGTCATCCCGCAGGTTAAATGTCATATGCCTATATATATATATATATATACAAACCCTCTAAAGATAAAATGAAAATATGTAATTGTGAAGTCACAAAAACAAGAAGAAGCAAGGACAGAAACAAGAAGAAGCAAGCGTTTAATGTAAAAATGGATTTTTTTTTTTGGTTTCCTTTCTAAAAATTCACAGTAAAATTTAAAATTTTTACTATGCATGTATTAAATCAAACAGAAACTGTAAAAAAAACAATTATTACAGTAAACTTTAACATTTTTACGATACTATAGGGTTCGAATCAGCAGATGTTTCCAATTTTAATTTTCTAAATAAATGTGTTGTTCGAAAGTATTTCAGTACTCCACAATGATCTCGTGCAAATATATCCCTGATTTTTTTTGCAAAAATAATGAAATAATAAATATATTTTACTATTTAAAGAATTTTTTTATGAAATTAGATTTCCAAAAATAATTTTCTGCCCATTTTTCAATTCACCGCTTTTTTTCACTTAAAAAAAATAAAGTTGCACTTTTTTTTATTTATGTCTATTTAGTGTGTTTGTTATATAACCATATCAATGCGTCAAATAATAACACAGCACTAGTGCACAGTAACTAAAACGCACCAGTGCGGTTAACTTTACATTAGCACCGATAACAATAAGTCCATTTTTAAGGCACCGAAATTAATTTTACCTATGTACACCAAAATTTATTGCTTATTTTGCTCAAATGCAGGGAGAAATATCATAATTATATCGAATGGAAAATTCAGGATTCAAAATCCAACTCGTTCCATAATATTTCTCAAAGTACATCACAGAGTTCTCCCTATACACCTTTAGACGTAATATTTACTTCAGATTTTATTTATGTTTTCATTTATCTAATTGAATTTATTTTTTTATTCATTTAAATCAGCTGAATAAAATGAATGTATAAAAATTTGCAGGTTCATGTAGATTCAAAATCAAGTTTAGATATAAAAGATATTAAAACAGCTAAAAAACGCTGGAAGCTCTTATCAGGAGCAACATACAGCAAGGCGCATATGGTAGATGAAAATGGACAACCACTTCATCCTCCCAATTGTAACATTGCATCTTCTAGCCACAATACTGGGATAATTGTGGTAATAATAATTATTTGGTATATTAATGTAATTATTTCAACGTCAAACCAATTAGTCATTCATTGTCGATGCGCTTACTAATTGATATCATATATTTTGTACTACTCATGTTCAAATATATTTTTTGAAATTATTATGATTCTAGTGATGATGAGTGCCTTACCTACCATCTTCTATTTCACCCCACTACAATGTCAAATCAAGAGAAGTCTGAATTAAGAGAAAAAATCGGAGGAACGATACTAAGAATGGTTGAATCAACCACCTATTAAATTCCCACTACGTTGAGATTCACCAATTAAAAATGACTACAACAATAGTATTTCTTCACAAGCTGGCAATGGAGGCGATCAAATAGAGGTTGGTATGGATGATTACTTAAGGGATACAGCTACTATGGAGACAATGTTGTTAGATGCATTCCAAAACGATGATTAGGTAGGGGATGATGCTCATATCATTGATACCTTTTTCAAAAGCCTTAAATTTTCTTCCACCGCCCCTCTCTTTGGACCTAGAAATCAGTCAAATTCTACCCCATTCGGTACAATGATGTTACTGTACAACTTGAAAGAAAATTTTGGCTTCTTGAATGCATGCTTCTTGGAAATTTTGAGGTAATTGACCATCAAGTTCTCCCTTATATTTTGAGAAATATAATCACACAATGAAAATTACAAATGGTCAGGTTTATGAATGCTAATAATTATATCGGCATTAATTTACATTTAATATTTTCCTTTACCAACTACAAGTTATTCAAAGATAAGGTTCTTCCTAGTGATAATGTCTTGCTCAGTAGCTGCGAAGAGGAAAATAAATTGTTGAGAATGTTGGGTGTTGAGTACATATCATATCATGCATGTCCAAATCATTGTATTCTATATAGAGGAGAATATTCACACAAAGATATATGTCCGAAATGTGGGCATGACAGGTATGATAAATAAAAAAAAGGGTGAATCACATGGTCATCCTTTTAAGATATTGGAGAACATGCCTATAATCCCAAGGATTCAAAGGCTCTTTCATTGCAAAGAATTAGATATGTTGCAAGGATAGCATGCTTCACATAGAAGTGAGTTGGGAGTTATGAAAATTCCAATAGATTCAATAGCCATGAAGCATATAGAGGATACATGGCTCGAAAAATTCAAGGATGAAGTATGAATTCTACGACCCAACATATCCATGGACGACGTCAACCCATATTCCCTCCAGAATACCAACTATTCTATTTGGCCTATAGTAGTGATCAATTACACTATCCCCCCATGGTTTTCTGTGAAGAATTAACATCTTATGTTGGCTCTCATAGTCCCTGGTAGAAGACAAGTGAAGAATATGGATGTCTAGTTATAACCATTGGTATATGAACTGAAGGAATTATGGGATGGGATAAATGTATACAATGTATCAAAACCCATCACAGCAGAGAGGAGTTTTACATTGTATGCATATGTGCTTACATGCCACATGATTATCCAGGATTAAGAGTTTTCTTTGGTAAATTACATGTTTATTGATTTGCTTATATATGTAACAATATTCTTTCACATATTGGTTATTTAATTCGTTGTAATTTTTTTGATCTTCATGATATTCTTTAACGTGCCATGCATATATATATTGTGCACAATAAATTCGCATGTCTTGTAACAAAAGGGTATTTTCGATGTATATGTTGTGGACCTTCTCTGAAAGCTAGATGGTCCAACGACCTATGAAAGCCAGTGTATTACTACTCTAGGGTATTCCTCCCAGATGAAAACCCTTACAGAAGAGAAACATCCTCTTTCAATGGTAAATGAGATAGAACCCAAAGGCCTCCAGTAATAACAACAACTGAATGGCTTAGAGAATATGAGAGAGAGAAGGAGAAGGGGTTCATATAAATGTTCGATTCAAATGGGGTGCCTATGTTCATCCAAAATTCTTCGACACCTATGTTGAGAAATTTCCCATTGGGATGAAAAGTAAACCTATATTTTATAACCTCCCATATTGGGAGCATCTTGAGATTACCCACTTATTAGATCACATGCATATATTTAAAAATGTTTCATCTTCTTTATGAAGGAAAATATCATTGAAACAAAGTGACACATTGGTTGTTAGGAAAGATCTTATTACTTAAAAAATAAAAAATAAACATTGGCAATTAAAATTAGAAAGTACAAGTTCAGAGGTAGGTGTTACTCCCTCTAATTGGCATTTCGAAGAAGGTGATGTCCCATGGATGTTATAATGGGTGTGAGGGTTCCATTTTCATGCGGGTCTTGACTACGACACTGCTTAACCATGGATGACCATTTTTCGAGGTTGAAATCTCATGACCATTTGAATATTATAAGAGTAAGTATAATTTCAAAAGGATGATTTTATTATTTGTTATATTAATAAATTGTATTCCATGCAGGGATCATAAAAATAACAAATTTTGTATATTATTGCACGTGTTTATAATTTTGCAGTGTCATTATTCCTTTTTCGTGTGTGGGTTTGTGAAACATGAATTCCCCCAAGACCTAGGACGTGAAATATCTAAATTATTGGGATTTGTACGATGGATCATGTAGAAGGAGCTTCATGTGGATAACATTCCACAGTGGCATCAAGAGATAGTTGAGATCATTTGTATGATTGAGAGGGAACTACAGAAGAGTTTCATGGAATTGCAGGTTCATCTTCTAATCCACCTAGTAGATGAGGTTGAATTAGTTGGGGTGGTTTCTTGTCATTGTATGTTCTTCTTAGAAAGGTACATGAAGAAATTGAAAGGTTTTGTTCGACAAAGGGAAAAACCCGAGGGGTCTATGGCAGATGGGTACATATCATATAAGTATTTCTATTATGCCAGTGAGTACATCAAGAAGATCAACAAAAGAGGAAGTGTATTGATGTGGGACAATGAAATGTATGAAGACAGAAGACAAGGGGAGCTTCTCCAAATGAATGGAAAAAAGTGCTTGATAAAGAGTAAGCGACTTACAATTTTTCAAATTTACACAAAGTAAATATTCATGTTGAACTTAGATATAATGTAGATGTTGATCTCATATGTGCTATATGTTGGTTTCATTTCATCAGTGAATGTAGAAATTGAAGCAATCAATAAATTTTTCTGTACAATTTCGAAGTGACATAACCGTGGGTTGCATTGCACGAACAAAAGCAATGAAATGGGATAGTGAGAGAAAATGATTGAAAGGGTTGAATGGTAGAAGTGTGCCTTATCTCGGTCATTGAAAATAAAATGTGCCCCAAAATTTGGGTTGTTGACCAAGTGAGAGAGAAATATGGTGCAATCGGTCGTTACCCGCGTGCTATATAGGATGCGCTAAATGTAGGGATTTAGTGCACCGACTCGGTAATAATATATTTATGTACATTTTAAACTTAACGATGTACCTTTGAAATGTAATTACATCTATATTTTATATTTTAACTATTGGGTTATTATAAGACACATGACACTATGATTTTAAAACTTTTTTATAGGTTAATTTGTTCCCATATATGTGGCCATATGGACACCATTTTCTCACAGAAAATGTCGATGATGGACACATGACACAAGACTGTGGAGTGGAAGTCGAGTTCGATCAATCTAGTTGAACTAGCCACCATGATCGAAACCTAGTACGCGGGATGTTAGGTTACATTGAAAATATACAAGATATCATTGAAGTGGATTTATCTTCTTTCCAATGCGTTATTTTTAGGTGCAAGTGGCGAGACACCTTTGATCGGAATAATGTAAAGGAAGATTGCGATAGTAAGTTGATATGTATCAACTCTAGAAAGATGTGGGATGAAGCTAAGGAGCCCTATGTTTTCCCCAAACAATACAACCATGTGTTTTCTTACCCAGATGCATTGGATAGGGATTGGTGGTTCGTATTGATAGATGACCCTAGATCAAAACATATTTTTTAGGACAATAGTGTTGTCATACCAAGCGAGCTGGATGATAATGAGCGTGATCATGAGAACTGAGAGTGATATGGTACATGTTTTATTTAATCATTTATATTTTTTAAGATGGGTTTTTATAAATAAGAGGACTTAATTACCTTAGAACTAAGACTCTTTTTTTCAAAACATTATAATATGTATTTCGAATTAATTGGTTTGCATTTTATTAATGTTAAACTCATTTCACTTGATAATTTTCAATTATGTTGATCTTGAAAACAATGGCGTACAATATAATTTTTTTTTTTTTAATAATTTCAATTCGTAAAAATAATAAAACTACTTGATTCCTTTAAATGTGTGTGATTGATATCGTCAAAATGTATACTGTTATTTTTGGTATGTAAGCTCATAATAAAATAATAATAATTATAAACATGAATTTATTTGTATTATTTTCTAAACTTTATTATGTTACAAAAATTCATATTATTAATGTAGATTTATTATTTTACAATTATTTATATTCATACAAATTTACAATTATGATAATTTAACAATATTTACGATACACATTTACTTATGGTAGTAATTATGATTCAAAATTGACAATTAATTTACAATTTTACAATTTTACATATTTAAAATTTTAATAAAATTGAATGATGGCAATACATACAATCACAATTACAATTTTACAAATATTTTACATACAATTACAATTACAATTACAATTACAATTTTACAATTTTACATACAATCACATTGAAAATTACAATTAACATACAATTACAATTACAATTACAAATTAATATTACAATTACAATTAAAATTAAAATTACAATTACAATTAAAATTACAATTACAATTACAATTATAAATTCAATTACAATTAAATTAAAATTACAAATACAATTTGACAATTTTACTTAGAATGAAAAATAAAATTTCAATTACAATCACGACATAATATTTAATAAATGTCATGATTTAATATTAAAAATAAACATCACGATCATGATAACCATCGTACGAACATCATATATGACTAAAATACACATTCAAATTCGCTAACATTATCTAATCATCGTGATCATGATGATCTAACAAAACACAAGCATTGCATAACATCATCACAACACAAACATCAAATATACATCTCATGTCAAATAACTGCTATCACATACACATCTATCTGCAAGCACATTAAATGAACATATCTTACATGACCTAACAATATAAACATCATGATGAACACCAACATGTAAATTAAGTACATCAACATAAACATAAAATACATGGGCCATATATATATATATATATATATATATATATAGATATATATATATATAGATATATATATATATATATATATATATATAGATATAGATATAGATACACACACACACACACACATATATATATATATCAAAAATATACAACTAGAATATAGCTCCATATAATTGTCAAATATTTGGTGGTACATCAATAATAGTACTATTTGAGGCTTGCTCAGTCGATGGTGTGGCCTCATGCTTAGGTAGACAGGTGCCTGCTCTGGTGGTGCCTGCTGATCAGTTGATGGTGCATTCTGCTCAAGAACTGCCTGCAGATGAATCATTGATGGAGCATCCTACTCAGACATAGATGGTGCATCTAGTGATGATGGACCTACTGTAGAGCGATAAAAAGGTGTCTTTGTAACTCCTAATTACCTCACATTAATTGTCAACCCAGGGACGACTTTTTGTTTCAAGAGTGTACTCAGTCTGAGGCGGCTATTTACTCAAGAGTAATGTTTTGCAGTATAGTGCTTAAATCCAAAAGTAAATGAAAGCTGGAAATAAAATCTACTTACAACAAAGCATTTTAAGACTTAAATCATGCATTCGGAAAATTAAGCAATGTATCAGTCAAGGGTCCAGTAACAATAACTCATCCCTTTGGAAACTGATGTAACCAAAAGTAACCAAGGAACAGATCATTAATCTGGGGACTAGACAGCAAATGCCAATGTCCACTACAGTTTCAGATCGTTCTTCACACCAAAGCAAAGATAATGCAAATAACAGGAAATGGAAAGTTGCCATTGAAAGTAAACTAGGAAAGCTCTTTAAAAGCAAACTCTTGCAATTAATCAACCAAACTAAACAACGAAGTAAAGAACATGAAACTGTAAAGCATTACGATTCAAAGAAATAGGAACTAAATCAAACCATCACATGGCGGAAATTGGAAAGATATGATACAACAGCAGCATACTCCACCAGAGGCTGGGCCCTTAGCCGCCAGCGGATGCTGCTGGGCTACTTCAGATCAGGTGAATGAACAACAACCCTTTTATTTATTCATCCTCAAATTGTGAAATCATTACAACAGCAAAAGCTTTGAATATTACAATGGAAATGCAACAATCCCTATCCTATCATGAATAATCCATCTTCATTCTTGAATCTCTAAGTCTGAATCCTCAATTCCATCATTCGAATCCATCCCAAATCATCCTCAAAGTCCTTCTCCCTCTCTGATCTCTGTTCTGATTTAAATACAAAGAGAGCAGAGAGTGGTTACAATAGAGATAATTACAACATGATTCTATTACAAAATTGGTTTGCTTCTAACCATTTGATCAACAAGAACAAGGCGAATTTGGCTTTGCAACTGAGATTTGGAGGACGGCCGCAACAACAAATCTGAGAAAATTGTGCTCAAAGAACCCTGCGTTTCTCTTAGTACAAGCCGAATTTGGGCAAACCGTCGTTTTTGAAAGTTAATTGGGTCCGTTCTGGACAAAACCCATGTTCCGGATTTTCCAGATTCTTCTTCATTTGCTCAGAATCTCAACCGCAAAATCGTCACTTCTTATTCCAGCGAATTTCTGAGTTGGCACTTTTAATGATCAAATCTTCAATCTGGAAATTATCTTGGAGGCTACAAATGGTGAATAATGTTACAACTGATTTATTAAAAATATCATTGATAAAATCATACATAATCATCAATTTATTAGAAATAAAGGAGAATAAATAATATTCATTCATAAGAGCATAAATCATTATAAAATGGATTTAAATAATAAATTATAGTAAATGACGTGATGAAGAATGGTAGAAATGGGTGGAATAAGCATTCACAAGTGATAATAATAATGGTATATTAACGGCCCAACATACCCCCACACTCAATATGTTGCATGTCCTCATGCAACGAAAACCTGAATATATTGCATGTCTTCATGCAACCCAAAGACAAAAACCCATGTGTTAACCAAGCAATAAAAAATATGTTCATCTCAGCTCATGAAATGGATAGAACAAATGAATTCTTCCTTAATTAATGAATATTCAATTTTAGTAATCTTGATGAAGGCATAACAATTTTTACATTGACATTCAACTATATGTATGAAGTTGCAACAAAATATGATATAAGTAACAACAAACTTCATTAACCATTTTCTCAAAAATTACAAACCAGCTTTTGTTGAAATTTGGCAAGTAAATTTATAATATATGAATGCCTTTATGATCCAAAAATCAGACTGTTTTGATGCATGGATCATGAGATATAAACAAAATGACTGTAGCTGAGAGTGCATGATTTTCGAAATTTTATGAACCAATTTATCTTGAAATTGTCTGGGTTTGTATTAATGATACGTCTGTGTTTTCCAAAAATCACAAGAATTGAGTTCATAGTTTTAAAAATATTATGGAAATCAATTTCTACACTGAAATTGTGTGCCTTAAATGAGAAAGAAAATAGAAAACATCCATCATGCGTAGCAATTCCTCCCCCTCTCTAAAAAATTAGCATGCCCTCATGCGATGCTAGAAAACAAATAGAGGTGGTTGCTACCAGCTGTTGAATTCTATGCTTGGTGTAAAACAACATGGAATAAGGAAGGTGTTGAGAATGAATAAGAATAGCAATGGATAATAAAGAATATGAATGGCATAGTCATAAGAAATAAATGAATGAAAGGAACACTCCCCCATACTCGAAAATGATACGCCGCTGAAAAATAGGGAGTGGTATAGATGTGGACTGAAGGATGATAAATGATGCTCAAAATAGATTTTTTTTTTAAAATTCTCCTAAATTCGTAATAAATCAGAAAATTATGCGATTTTACCTCAAGTTTTACCTCCAAAAATGTGGAATGACATATATGGACTGGCATTTGTTGAAGCTGATGTAGGCAGAGTTGGTGCTGAAAGTGATACAAAAGGTGGAATCCAGGTAAGCACATCATGTCTGAAGAATTGTTCACGTGCGCGAGCCTCTTCTGTTAAGTGCAATAGTGTGGTCATGCTATGAATATAATTCTGCCCATACTTGTTGTTTTCCTGCAAACAAAGCACTATTTGGCATACAATGTTCTTGAATCCATAGTGTAAGCAATAGATAAGATGCATGCAAAAATTTCAATCAGTAAAACTTATGTATACATGCAATACTAATATTTTGGCAAATCAACAAGTGATGGCAGAGTGCAGTAATCATATCGCATGCAATCCCATAATGCATACATTCCCTCCTCCAATTGGAAAAGGAATGCCATGACCATAAAGCGTATGAGAGGGGTTATGCTGACGGCAAGGCACGGGAATGAACAATATATCAGTGAATGAAGCAGAGTACACATATCAATGATAGGACAACGAGGGTTATGATTATAATGAGAGCAGAGTGTGTAAAGATAGTTATGAATAAGAGATAGGATGCTTTGGATTGATGATAAGTTACGAAAAAGAGAAAAAGAACAACAATATGCCAAAAAGATGCTTTACTGATAGTATGCTAGCTGAAAATGATGTGATTGATCATAAAACAATTTCTCATGCATAAAGGTTCAAAATAGGGAAAAAGTAAGGAAATAACTTCTCTGATAAGAAAAGGGTATTATAATAATAATTGACGATAAGATATAACTTCAATACCATAAGCAGAGCCGCTGCTGCCAGCAGGCGTCCATAGCCTCGACAGGGTTGCTTTTTAACCCATATGAGCCAGAATCCTCAATTTATAACTAGAGAGTTTCAGTGATGTTCTTACAGAAGAGACCAGTGTGCTGGCGTGGTAACCAGATAACCACACTGCCATTCACTGGGATGTAGCAAAAGTGATCAGGCCGGCTCGTGATGAGACCTCCTGTTCCAAGGATAATTTGACTATCCAATGGCTCATAACCCTGGTGTGGTGGCCATAATGGGAATGTCACTTTCTTACAACCTTATGAACATGGTAGGCTGGCTCGTAATGAGACCCCCTATCCTCCATCCGTGAACAAAATTTTGTTATTATTACACATTTTTATGATAAAAAGAGGGAGGCTCAGTACTCCTTAAGAGCAGGGATGGTGGAAGAAGTTGAACATGTCAATAGAAAAATATACCCATAATCTCATTTATTACAGACAGAGAAGATTATAATCCAGAAGGGTGGAACCAGCATGGTATTAAGATGATCAATCAATATCATGTTCAACAAAAAACAATGCAGTAAAGTAGTATATAAATAATTGTGTCCCTTTTTTAAAAATAATCTATCATCAAGGAGCTGTCCTGTTAAAGATCATAACGTGAAGGATATTAACTCGCTTCAATAGAATCCATAATTCTTGTCCTCGTAAAAATAATGTACTTCATGCCATGAAGGGGAATCAGTAAAATGTGGTTGAGATGAACTAGGAATAGTCCCACAAGAGGAAGGAAGGGTTGCTCTCGAAAATAATCCCAAAGTGTTGCTCTTTTGAATGAACAACAAAAACACTCAAAAAGTGGTGTTCCTTAAAGGAAATGCACACAAAAAAAAACAAAAATACACACAAAAAAAGTGTGAAAATGCAAATGTCGATCATAAAATGCAAACATGCAAAAAAACAAATTCGTTGTTCACAGCATTGATGCTGAGGATGAGTTACACTTTGAATGAAGCAACACCTGAAACACAAAATATAAGAGAAATTAGAAAAGAAACAAAATTTTATTTAAAAACAATATGTAAATAACTAAATTAAGTTACAACAGCTATGATGTTATGTCAAAAAAATGATCTCTTTGAAAAATGTTTTGGCAGCAGTGATAAGACATGAATCTTCAAATTGAAATCAATTCTTCATTTGTTCTATGATGAATCCGTTGGGTAATGAGTTGGATGAAATTCCTTTGTTTTATTAAAATTTGTTTCAAGAATCACTTGTCCAGAAATTGACCTTCTTTTTCTCCTAGGACCTGCAAAAAACGAGTGTCTACCTGCAATAAAACATTAAATCATGGAGAAAGAGAGGTGATCGGGCTCCCCTAATCCAAGAATTATGCAAAAAAAAACAAGTAGTTACTCTGTAGAACAAATCCATTGAGAAAATAACAAAGTAAAATTTATCTGTCACCTGCGGGAGAGCAGTGGCCAATCATGCTAACCTGCAGTGTTTTAATCACAACTTCTTTGTTTTTCGTCTAAATTGAGTGATTCCAAAGCAAAATGAGAGATAATTCAAAGGGTTATCTCCAGTAGCAACAGGTTTTAAAAATTCAATGCTATGATATGTCAAATTTGTTTAGAACAACCTGCATAATAGAGTCATTTTCGATTACCCAATCTAGACCAACGATTGATATTTCAAGCATAAATTCTTCGTTTGATGTCGGATTCAAATGATTCAAATTGGAAATGAAATTAGATTCATTTATTTATCTCCAATAGAAATAGGTTTTGAAGAAAAGAAGAATTGATAGGTCAAACACTGTAAGGAACATCCGGAAAAACAGAGTTTTAAGGGTGCTGATTTACGATAGACAGTCAGTATTTTGATCATAACTTCCCCATACGATATCAAAAATGAGTGATTCCAATTGCATTGGAAACTAGATTCATAGGGGAATCTACCATAGAAATAGGTTTTAAAAATTCATTCATTTAGGCCTCCAAAAACTGACTGTCCCAACTCTGTTCTTGAGCTGCCCGCTAGACATCCGGTCAATGTTTTGGTTCTAACTTTCTCGTTTCAAATCCAAATTGAGTGATTCAAATTGGGTTGGAAATTAGACATCAAGGGCTATTTAGGATAGAAACAGTTTTTAAAAATATGGTCATTTAGGCCTCCAAAAACTGACTGTCCCAACTCTGTTCCTGAGCTGCCCGCTAGACATCCGATCAATGTTTTGGTTCTAACATTTTCGTTTCAAATCCAAATTGACTGATTCAAATTGGGTTAGAAAGTAGACATCAAGGGCTACCTAGGGTAGAAACAGGTTTTAAAAATATTCATTTTTGGTCCCTCAAAACATGACTGTCCCGACTGTTTTTCCAGAAAATTCATCAAGCCCGCAAGCCAAAAAAAATGATATTCAAGCATTTGTTCAAATTGGTGATAAAAATGAATATAAGTGTTTATAGAATTTTTATTTGCAATATAATTCATCTACATACAAAAATAAATTGAAATATTTATCACCGATGTTGATTTCGATAGCGTGTTGTAACAAAAAAAACAACTATTTTTACAAAAAAAACAAAATGCATTTATTTATGTCCTTATTTTTTTTTATTTTTTCTTCTCCACTATCCTACTCTTCTTTGAGAATCGAATATGTTTATGTATAAGAGTATTTCCAGTGGAACCATTTTAGAAATAAGGCTTCCAATATATACATACCCAAATTTGAAAAATGCATGTTGATAAAAATTAGGGTATGAGAAGCCAACTTCCCTTGAAAAGATGTTGTCAAAAATTGTTGAAGTATGGAGTGATGATGCAAACATGTGATGGAGTGAAACCAATCTTCAATATATCCATTACTTTCTTGATTTCCCATCATACCATAAGGTTCTTGAGCTTTTAAAATGGTTTGTTGATGCAAACTAGAAGTAAGCTCATTTTCTTCCATAACTTCTACAATTTTTGAATTTGAAACATTCTGAATCTCATGGTAAGTTTTCTCTAATGGCGCATGTGAGATAGAATGGGTGGGAAGGGTGGGTAAATTTGGCAGTTCAACACTGTAAGTATGTTGTACTAGTTTATTGTGGTGAGGGTGTGGAATTAGTTGAGCAGGAAATTGTGTATGGAATGGAGCATTGTGATGATGTGGTTGGTTGGGTTGAGTGGATAAATTTGATATGCAAGCAGGATGTTGTGAAAGAGCCGGTGGAGAATATGGAGAATGTGCTTGTGCTACAAGATGAGGGAGAGTAGTCATGCAATCATAAGGTGAACCATGCCAAACTTGTAGATAAGATTGGTGGTTATATTGAAATTGACATGGCTGCCCTAGAACATGAGTATTCTATAATGGATTATGCAAGTAAGAGAATGGAGAAGAAGTGTTTTGAACCATACCTGTAGGCCATGATTTCCATGGTTTTGACCTTGTTGCAGCTTCCTCACCTTTTTGATATGATACTTCCATCCTAGATAAGGAAGAGTAACCATCTATGGGCTGCTCCTTTCGGTCATGAGGGAAAACACTTCATCAAATTCTTCATTTTTATGAACCTGCAAAACATCCAATTTTGAGCTTAGAGAGCTAATAAAATCAACTTTAAAATTTTCAAATAAATCATTGATTTCAGCTCTTATGTCTCCTATTCTTGTAGCAGATTTGGAAAAGAAAGAACAAACATCTCTAGAATTCTTACCAGCCTTGGAGATTCCTCTTGAATACCTTATGCACAACTCACAAACATTATCATATGATAACTGAAAAACATCACCTTTTCCTATCAGATTTAAGAGTTCTAAAAATTCATCTTTGATTCCTTTAAGAAGGAGTGTTTTTAAGATCTCTTTTTCCAAATGCTTATGCTTTGATTTTTGAAGGTTATAATGAAATCGATCTACATAGTCCTCCAAACTTTCATCTTCCCTTTGTATCATACCGAAAATATCTTCATTGGATTTGCAATAGTCTTGGTACTTCTTCAAGAATATGTTCTTCATGTCCTCCCATGATTGGATGCAATTCCCACCTAGGCTCATGAACCATCGGAGAGCTGCTCCTTTTAGAGTAAGAGGAAACACTTTCAATCTTTGATCATTAGTACAATACTCATATCCTCTACAAAGTATTTCGAACTCAAATAAGAATGTATCTGGATCTTCATTTGCTAAACCATGAAAATTTGGTAAAGATGGGGGAATTATGTGCATTTGTGTCACTCCTCCTAGATCTTTGATAAGAAATTCAAAAGTAGAAACGTGAGCCATTTCTTACCATAATATAAGATGTTTTTCATGTGTTTCTTCGAGGCTCCTTCTTCAAATGTTCATGTCAATCGGTTAGTGAAATGGGTGGTGCTTACATCACCACTTGAATGAAATCATGTGATTTATTTTTCAAAATTTCTATTTTTTCCCTAGTCACTCACACAAAAATTCAAACATCTATTTCTACCCAACAAAGCAACAACAAATCTGTTAGGAAAGCGGACAGTGGAGCTTTTACATGCTCCGCACGTAGGTTCTTACCTTCCGTTTTTAAGATCCAACTCTTCCCTAGCAGGCACTCATCAGATTCACACTACTCTTTAGAAATGGCTACACTCTCCCCGGAAACGGCGCCAAAATGTAGAGCGATAAAAATGTGTCTTTGTAACTCCTAATTACCTCACATTAATTGTCAACCCAGGGACGACTTTTTGTTTCAAGAGTGTACTCAGTCTGAGGCGGCTATTTACTCAAGAGTAATGTTTTGCAGTATAGTGCTTAAAATACAAAAGTAAATGAAAGCTGGAAATAAAATCTACTTACAACAAAGCATTTTAAGACTTAAATCATGCATTCGGAAAAATAAGCAATGTATCAGTCAAGGGTCCAGTAACAATAACTCATCCCTTTGGAAACTGATGTAACCAAAAGT
Source organism: Pinus albicaulis (assembly GCA_034641835.2). NCBI lineage: Eukaryota > Viridiplantae > Streptophyta > Pinopsida > Pinales > Pinaceae > Pinus > Pinus albicaulis. The sequence continues at coordinate 155,281,158 of CM076572.1, read as the reverse complement.
AACCAAGGAACAGATCATTAATCTGGGGACTAGACAGCAAATGCCAATGCCCACTACAGTTTCAGATCGTTCTTCACACCAAAGCAAAGATAATGCAAATAACAGGAAATGGAAAGCCGCCATTGAAAGTAAACTAGGAAAGCTCTTTAAAAGCAAACTCTTGCAATTAATCAACCAAACTAAACAGCGAAGTAAAGAACATGAAACTGTAAAGCATTACGATTCAAATAAATAGGAACTAAATCAAACCATCACACGGCGGAAATTGGAAAGATATGATACAACAGCAGCATACTCCACTAGAGGCTGGGCCCTTAGCCGCCAGCAGATGCTGCTGGGCTACTTCAGATCAGGTGAATGAACAACAACCCTTTTATTTATTCATCCTCAAATTATGAAATCATTACAACAGCAAAAGCTTTGAAGATTACAATGGCAATGCAACAATCCCTATCCTATCATGAATAATCCATCTTCATTCTTGAATCTCTAAGTCTGAATCCTCAATTCCATCATTCGAATCCATCCCGAATCATCCTCAAAGTCCTTCTCCCTCTCTGATCTCTGTTCCGATTTAAATACAAAGAGAGCAGAGAGTGGTTACAATAGAGATAATTACAACATGATTCTATTACAAAATTGGTTTGCTTCTAACCATTTGATCAACAAGAACAAGGCGAATTTGGCTTTGCAGCTGAGATTTGGAGGACGGCCACAACAACAAATTTGAGAAAATCGTGCTCAAAGAACCCTGCGTTTCTCTTAGTACAAGCCGAATTTGGGCAAACCATTCTTTACTAAGTTAATTGGGTCCGTTTTGGACAAAACCCATGTTCCGGATTTTCCAGATTCTTCTTCATTTGCTCAGAATCTCAACCGCAAAATCGTCACTTCTTATTCCAGCGAATTTTTGAGTTGGCACTTTTAATGATCAAATCTTCAATCTGAAAATTATCTTGGAGGCTAAAAATGGTGAATAATGTTACAACTGATTTATTAAAACTATCATTGATAAAATCATACATAATCATCAATTTATTAGAAATAAAGGAGAATAAATAATATTCATCCATAAGAGCATAAATCATTATAAAATGGATTTAAATAATAAATTATAATAAATGACGTGATGAAGAATGGTAGAAATGGGTGGAATAAGCATTCACAAGTGATAATAATAATGGCATATTAACGGCCCAACACCTACCTTCTCAGATGGACCTGCCTACTCAGGATCAGGTGCCTGCTCATGGCTAGGTGTCTGCTGAGAGGGTGCAGACTACTCAGACGATGCCTGCTGATCAAGACTGGATGCTCACTACCCATCATGATCTCGACCATGAGGTGAAGGAGGAGGAGGTGGAGTACTAGAATGATGATCACTACCCTCATGATCATGATCATCATATGAGGTGTTTTTCTGTCGTACATATCCATGATGCCTAACCCTCCTAGCCCATGACTTTGCTTTGGAAGCTCCAATGATATGATGCATGAGGGTCAAAATATCGCGAGCCAAGCCACTCCAAAGTCGTGTGAGCCTACAATTAGCCTAAATCTCTCTAATCGTAACCGGGCAGACTCCCTCATCAACTAGCAGTTCATAGAGTTGGTCACCCAACTCCATCCTAAATCTAGTTTCTGGCCTATGCCTCAGCCCTCTGGGTATCTGCACCCAATCAGGATCAACTCTATCACCCTCATCCTCCACCCCTGCCAAATCCTCATCATCAACATATACACATGGATCATTTAGAGGGGGTGGAATCTCATCCCCAATGAATGTCCCAATAACAACAAAATATATAGTACACAATAATATTAGTTAGACATTTTTATTAAAAAATTTAATAAAAAAATTTAAATAACATTTTAGATTAAATTTGATAATTTGAATTAATTAATTAATATAAGAAAATGAAACTATATTAATTTAAAGAAAACACTAATATTACCTCTCGCATCTAGCGGCTCATCTTGTGTGAGGAGGATGTTGTTATACCCTCGCCAATACAAACCGACATACGGACATGGCACAAGAATGAAGGAGTGATCATCAACATTGGATAGCAACTCCAGTGCATTAGGAGATATCATGGGGGGAAAGTCAGACTGGCCCCTCTTGGGCATCATCTGGCCCCACATCTACATCCGTACATGAAACATCAGCCTATGAGGCTGTCGAACAAAAGTAGGCCTCGTATCTAGAAACCTATTTAAAAATAAATAAAATAACTTTGAAGCGAAAGGGAAGGTCAACCTCCCACGTCACTGAGAACAACATTTATCTAATACTATACAAAACGGCCACAAAAAAATAGAAGACCATCTCACAAGTCGTGGTGCCTAGAATAAATAATCATTATAAAATAAAAGTGGGAAAATAATGCGTTTCCCATCATTGGTATAGTGTGCAATGGTCATCAACTATAGTGACAGGAACCTCACGTCCTTTACACCAAACGAAGCAATACGTAACTCACCACTCAACACCTGAAAATCTGCAAGAGAAACTATATCATCCCTAATGTCTCTGGGAGTACGCTAACTGAATCCCTGCTTCATAGCTGATGGGGACATATGGGAACTAGAGAAAAGCCTTCCCTCTCCTAGATAGGCCAGTGCCACTGGTTAGGACTAACCCGGAAAGGCTTCCGGTGGGAAGTCCACCAGAAGATGAGCTTTCTTAATAACCCACTATGGCCTTTTAGGGATGTAGCCTCCTCATAGAACTTGAGGAGGCCTACCTCCCTTTGAAGAAACTGGGTGGTTGTTGTAATAGGGTGATGGTACATATGTCTCTCCCTCTCTTGTGCCTCCCATAGGTGAATCACATTATATTGGTCCTCCATATGTTCTTGTTGTTCCCTCTTCTCTTTCCGTTGACCTTGCTTAATTATCCACATACTAAATACATTTTTTTTATTAAATGAGATATGTATTTCGATATATATAATTAAAAAAAAAATATTCGGTGTTCCCAATAAAATAGTCACGCACCAGTATCAATCCGTACTCTTTTATCACGCACTGCTCTCAGTGTGCATGGAAATTTTTCGCGCACCGAAAAAAATAAATTGTACTTTTTCTGTAGTGCATTGATGAAACTATCCATCCCGAGGAAGATAATTTGGTCAACGCATCACCCAATAATAATTCATGGTTAATGGTGTGGTCCTATAAATGATCACACCGTTGACTATGTACCAGTCTCGGGAAGGCGGTGCATTGACCAAACTATGTAGCTCGGGGTAGATAGTTAGGTCAGCCCACCACCTTCCTAACATCATTACATAGTCAGTTGTATGGTATTATAAATGACCGCACCATTAAATATGTACTCATGTCAGGAGGGCGGTGTGTTGACCTAACTATCTGTCCCGGGGTGCATAGTTTGGTCAATGCACCTCCCTCTCGACATTGGTATATAGTCAACGGTGTGGTATTTAAATGACCGCATCACCATGTAATTTAAAAAAAAAGGATGGTGCATGCCCCAGTGCGATTTCTGTTATCACCATTCATAGTATGGCCTGTAAATTTACAGGTAGCACTATTAATGGTGTGAGCCAAATGACTCGAGTGCACTGTGAACGGCGCGAGCCGAATTGCTCAAGCGCACCGCACAATTTTTTATTTTTTTTAATTGTTAAATTTTAAGGTTTTTACAACTCTAATCTACTAATATGTCTAGTTATTGAGAAACAACCAAAATTCCTGTACATTTGCACGTTGAGGAGGCATATTTTCTGAGGAATTGGAGAAACAAAATTTTCCCACTGTTTTCGAAAATTCAAACACCACAAGGTGGGCAATGAATGAAAATAATGCGTGCCATGGGAGCACCAATGGCGGGGCGCCTCACACAAGAGAAATCCACAATGGTTCTCGAGAAGTTCAGAGTAATAAAGAAGCGAAAATGTGGTTTTTTAGGCCAGTATTTTTTTTTATTGAACTTTATTTTGGTGCGTTGGTTTTTGAGATGCAACAGGCGGTGCGCGAGTTTTTGAGACACATCAATCTTGTTTATACATAGCAAATCGGTACGCTATAGTAATTAGATGCACATAGCATGGTTTTATGGAGTGCATGGTGTCTCAGTGTGCCAATTTTTAGTACACACTGGTGTGTTCTGAGTTAATCGCACCAGTGTGGTTTATGATGAGAAACGCACTAGACAAAAAAAATCGGCCAAAACCTCCACCCGCCAACCTCCTGTAGAGACCTCCGCTATGAATGGATATCTGGGCTATTTTTATAAGGGTTTCCTCAAAAACATCTGCTAGAGGTTATTTTCATTGTAGTGGATACTCATTTGAGTGGGAATGTTATGGTAGTGCTCTTGATGTGGGGAGGAAGGCATGTATGTTACCATTATGAAGCATTTTAGGGTGAAGTTCTTAGATAACCTACCTACGATAAGGAGCATTATGCCCTAGTGAAATCCATGAAGAAGTGTAAATATTATATAATGGGAAGGGAGATACTAATCTATTTATAACACTAACCACTATAGTACATGTAGGTCCACAGTAATCTAGTGTATAAGATGCATTACAAGTGGATGGGTTTCTACAAAAAATTCATTCAATTATCAAGTTTAAAAAGGGAAGAAAAAAAAGTTATTTGACATTATTTCAAGGACACTCACATCAAAGTTCGTAACTTTGGGAGCTTTGATACACATGGAGACATTCAATCATGATGCATAAAGAGAGGCATAACCAGATGATGAGGACTTCAAGGTTGTGTTTCAACAATTGTAGAGCCAAATTTATGTGCAAGATGGTGACAACACATTTGACTTCCATCTCCAGGAAAAGCTACTTTAAAGGATGGATAAGTTTGTCTTCCTAAAGGTTGTCGAGTGTAGTTGACTAGAGAGTCTCACATGTCCAAGGTTGCAAGGCAATTTTGGGTAGGGAATACAATGGCCAATTTGTAGAGGTATGTGTATAGTCCCAATATGTAGGAACATGTGGCTTGATTCATAAAATAATGCATGGTTTGTTGTACCAAGAAGCTTATTAATATGAAACATGGTCTATGTCATCCATTTCTTAAACTAATTCCATGTTGAGACATTTCCATAATTTTCGTGAGAGATTTACGAGCAAATAGGAAGGGACATAACTAAATATTCATGATATTTTACACGTTCAAAAAGATATGTTCTCTAATTCCCTATAAAAACACCATTAGTAAGAAATAAGCAACAAACTTGTTCTTTGGATAGTTTTGGGTGCACTTTGGAATACCAAGGAGAATTTTTATAAACAACGACACAAAATTTCTTAGTGAATTTTAGACTACATTTTGGGTGAAAATTCACATGAAATTGAATAGGTCTACAACATTCCATCTAGAGAAATATTAAAAAAAAAGTAGTAATAATACCTTGGGGAATATTTTGAGGGGTTATAATTAGAATCATTTAAATACATGATAAATTCAACGGCGAGTTGTCCGGTGGAATATCCATGGTAGTTAGGAATTAGCTAAAGTTGGAATTAAAATTTTCACATGCACAAAAAATCTCATACATCTCTCAATGCAATGAAGGTACATTTCCATATACTGTTTTATGATATGCAAAATTTGGATACCTTAATTATGATATTAGTAATTTATTAAAAAAAGAATGATGTTTCTGGTTTTCCAACTATTCCTAGGAAAACTAAAGCAATGTGATGCTTGTGTCCTACAAAGGCATAGAAAACAATAGTTTCATGATTCTACTTTAGAAGCACATAGAAAACTTACACTAATTCATTTGGAATTGTGTGGCCCTATGCATATTCCTTATGCAAATGGGATAAAATATATGATTAATTTTTTTTTGACTACACTAAGATATGTTGGGTATATTTATTGAAAAACAAATAACAATATTTTGAAAATTTCGTAATTTTTTATGTATGCGTTGAAAGTTATGCACAATCACATATTTCCTCCCTTAATAATGATAATGGAAAACAATACACTTCTAAAAAAATTTAAAATATATTTTCCAACATGGAATTTAACATCGAACCATTGTATGTGTGGTTGAAAGAATGATCAAGACTATTTGAATATATTTTGTTAAATGATGTTTTTAAAAAAAATGTGAAGTTGACATTTTTGGTTGGTGGGGTTCTATGTGCAGTATATGAAAAAACAAATGTCCACCGCATGATAGAAAAAATAAGACTCCTTATATAATGTAATATGGTCAAATTCCTTCGGAAATGCATCTCAAGTTTGGTTCCACCTACTGCTCTTTTATTTCTAAGAAATAAAGAAGCAAACTTGATGTAGTGAGTTAGAAATGAATCATCAATTAGTATTTCATATACCACCAAAACATATTGTCTTTAATACGAGGTAAGAAATTTTTTATTCTTTATAGAGACATAATGTTTCTTAAACTTTCTAAGAACAAAAAAAAAATTTAGACACATAATGATCATTTGAATAGATTATCTCATGAAAAATAATATCACAAATTTTATTATGATATTCCAAACCTTGAAGGTGGTATCCCTATCTTGTATCAATCTATGGAATCTCTTTCTGAAGCATTCTCTCCTTGTCCTAAAGTCCCATCCACTTCTTCAGATCATGAATAATCTTTGAGTGATGTTATTTGAAGGAATGGAAAGATAAGTATTATTTTAGCCCCATCTCAATGAGTCGAGCAACCTATACCATCGAAAAAACACCACCAAAAATGGCTCACCAAAATTCTTGAAAGTGTTAATCTTGATGAGGTCAAAAATATAGGAACCATAGGTTCAACAACTCGTGGTGGAGGTGATATAAATAATTTATTTTTAATTAATGTTGAGGATATGGATGTTGATTTTGAATTGAATTTATCTACTATTTTTAAACCAACTTCCATTAAAGAATATTTTTCTCATGATAGTGAAAAGAAGTAAAGCATAAGGAGTATAATGCTCTCATAAAGAATGAAATGTGGAAGTTATTGGATCCTCCATTTTTAACCAAAAAAATCGGCTACAAGTGGGTCTGTAAGGTCAATTACAAATTAGATGCCTCACTTGACAAGAAAAAATCAAGGCTTGTGGAAAAAAAACTTCTATAGAAGGAAAGCATTGATTATCAAGATAATTTCCCCCCCATAGAAAATGGGCCATCATATAGCCTCTTTTTTCCTTGGCAACTCATAATGGATGCAATTTTCATCAAATCTATGTGAATACTACTTTTCAGAATGAAAATGTGAACAAAAATGTCTTCATGGTTCATCCTAATTGTTTTGTTGTAAAGGCAAAAGAAAAAAATTGTAAACTTATCTAATCCTTATTTGGGCTTAAAAAAAAGCACAGGATTTGTACAGAAATTTTACTAAGAATGTTCTAAAATTGAATTTCAAACATTTTAATCTTGATGATGCAAGTCTATTTGTTAAGAACGTTGGAAAATTTATTGTATACGCTGCGGTTTATATAGATAATCTATTAATGACATGGATTAATGAAAAATATATTACATCCATAATGAAAGAGTTGAACGAATTTGAGGTGACAAATTTGGAACACCTTTACTACTACTTTGTCATTGAAGTGACCAAACATCTAAATTTTATGATCTACTCTATAAATAAGTACACTAGAGAATTTTTTAACATACTTGGCTTGGTTGAATGCAATCCCTTTTCTACTCTAATGGAAACAAATATGAGAATCGCATTGAAAGAAAGGAATAAATTTGAGGATACAATAAATTTTAGAGAACTTGCAGGAAGTATTCTCTACCTCACCACTACTAGACTAGATATTTCATTTGTTGTCAGAATTTTTTCTAGATGTATGCAAACTCTTTGTGAAGGAAATTAATCTGATGGTAAAATACATATAATGCACTTAAAGGGAACCTAAGATATAGGACTCAAATATTCAAAGGTAAATTACTTTATCTTGATTAGATATTTTGATTTAGACTTTGATAGAGACAAAGAAAATGAAGTATCTACTCTAGATTATCTTATGAGTCTTGGATTAAGAGAGATATCTTGTAGGTCATGAAAATATTCAATTCCAGTAGATTCCATGACATAGGAATAATATGTCTAATCTACTAAAGCAAGAAATAAGATTTTGTGGCCCAAGAAAATACTTGAAGACTTGTACAGAAACAATTGAATTATACTCCTATTTTGATTCACAATATTTCTACAACCAAGTTTGCCAAGAATCCTTGATTCCATGATTGATCCAAACAAATCAACTAAAAATATCACTTGAGTAATATCATGTAATGCCCAAGGCTACTTATCTAATACATTATTCCACAAATGAGAAAATTGTAGACATTTTCACCAAATCACTTGGAAGAGAAAAATTTTAAAAATTCATATTGGTGTTTAGGCTTACTAATAACCCTTTATATTGCAGGTGTGGGAAATGTGGGCAACTCAACCCTCAATATTGGGGGGTGTAATGTTAGACACCTAACCATTAGGAATTTGAAAATTTGTAAATATGTAAATATAAGAAATATGAACACTTAGAATAGGAAGAGACATTATATATATATATATATATATATATATATATATATATATATATATATATATATATATATATATATATATATATATATATGTATGTATGTATGTGTATGTATGTATGTATGTATGTATGTATGTATGTATAATTATTTAATAATAATTCATTTAAATTTTAAAAAATTACCTCACCTCGCCTAAAAAATAAATTAACATTATATATATATATATATATATATATATATATATATATATTATCATAATGAATAACATTTTTAGTATTTTCCCCTATCAGGATGACATCAAATAAGAATGGAGGAAATCCAGGGGCATTTAATCCCTTTGCCACGTGTTACGAGCATTGATGATGTGTTTTCAACAAGTGCCTTAGGATGGGTGGAAAAATATGATTCTACAATTTGAAGGAATTACAATGTTTGAAGTTAGTCCTTTGGAGCAAAGTCTATTGTGAAAATTGATGGCAGTTTGGGCATTAGGAAGAATTTTTTCTTCCGATGTGCAAGGTTTCCTTTCGCTGACTCCATCCCTCATCCTTTGAGATGTGATAATCTAGTAAGCGACATTTCACTTGGCTTGGAAGTGACCGATATTGGCACGAAGGGGAGACAGAGAAAGAAAAAATTGGACTGAGGCTCGTGGTCATGTGTGTTTCCTTTGATTTGAGGCTTTGAAGCTTGACATGGGAGGAAATTCCTAAGCCAAGCATTCAAGGAGCCTCTACTAGAACTGTTTTTATCTGTTAAACTCCAGGTAATTTTCATCTTTTTAACTATCATTTTTTTTTGGAATTTCAATGTCAAAAAGTCTATTGGTGTACCTGTTAAGGTGGTACCATGGTTCTTTACTTTTCACCATTGTTTGTCATGGATGCTGTGAAGATAGGGATAAAACCTTCTTAGGATCTGAGGGAAAGTATTGTTGTTAAACTGGGGGTAATTTACAACTATGTAGCTACATTTAACACTATGTCTCCCCACCTATTTATGAATTGTGGCCTTCTATCTAGGAAATTTCAAACTTCACAGGGTTCCGGGTGATTTGGAGTAGCATATACTGGCATCTTATTTTCAATTATGAAAATTTAAATTTTGTGGGGACCCATGGTCTCTCTAGAATGGGGGTCGGTGGTTGTGGTATAAGAGTTAGACAAAAATTCGGGAAAGGGTTCACCTCAATCAGAAGTCTTCATTCTATCCCATAGTGTTGTCACCATTGTGGTCATGGGTTCACCCACCACGGGTGGAATAATTGGGAGAACGAGAAAAATGGGGGTTGGATGCAGGTTGGGCATAGGAAAAGTCCCACCCTATATTCCATGCAACTTCAAAGATGCCATGCATGCAGAGGTGGCGAAGTTACAACAGAGAACATAGAAAGGTTGATATATTTAAGCAAAGAGCTAGACTATCAAGTTGTACATTAGCTGGGCATAATATATTTTCCTCCACCATTTGATACATTGGAAAACCACCTTCACCAAGTTATGAATCAACTGAAATATATCTCTCGATATTTCTACGCCAACGGAAACGACATCATCGACTTCATGAATGATCTTCAACATAACCATTGGCATATTATGGATCATCTTGTGCTTGGTGTTGAGGTCATAAAATAATTCGAAAGAGGTTGGATCACTTGGAAGGTAAGATGGATCATATTGAAGGACATGTCCATGAGGATTTTCATGTGCATTTGCCAACAAGAAATAGCCCAAACGATACAGGGCTGGAGAACCCTGCAGTTCAAGGATGAAAATTGATTGTTTTTTTTCTTGGGACATTTTGGTTGTATTAGTCAATTTGTATATGGTTTTGTAGTTTTTGTTGGCTCATGACTATGTTTTTCCAATATTACCTTTTGGATAATAAGTCGATTAAGAATAAGGTTAAAATCATTATGATTAAAAATCCATCACAATGAATAAAACAAAATAGATTTAAAAAGATATATTTTTAATATTCAATAATTTAAAATATCATAATAAATAATTGTTTTAATGTATAATAAATTAAAATTAAAATAAAACGGAATATACTAAAAAGCATTGACATATCTATATTTTTAATTTGTTTCTAGTAGTAATTTCTCCAAAGAAAAAAAGTTAAATTTTATAAGTTCATTTCATTGAGAAAAATGATATTTATATTAAATTTTATGGTAATATTTTAAATTAATAAAAAAATCAATTTAAATAATATATTAGATCTCTAAAATCAAAATATTATTGGTAATAAGTGTAGTGTAACTAGCACAATAACATTTACCAATGTGGTTGAGATACACTGTTAGGATTATAAAAACCACATTAATAATTATTAGGTGTATCTTATTAGTTAAAAAGAAATTATATATGATTCTTAATAACTATATATATATATATATATATATATATATATATATATATATATATATATATATATATATATGCATGCGCACACACACACACACACCAAAGGGATTAAGAGTATAAACCCAAGGGAATGATGTTATGAATCATTTATATTAATATTATAAATCTAAGGGACTATTAATATTATAAGATCAATGCATTAATAAACAAAAAAATGAATATTATAAACCCAAGGAATTAATATTAAAAATAGAAAGGATTAATATTATAAACTCTTGGGATTAATATTAGAAGCTAAAGGTATTATTAATATTATAAAATCAAGATATTATTAGTATTATAAACTCAAGTGATCAGTCAACCCAAGGGATTAATAAACCATAAAAACAATTAATATTATAAAACGAAGAGATCAATATTATAAACCCAAGCAATTGATCAACCCAAGGGATTAATAGACCTAAGAGAATATTAATATTATAACATCACAAGAATAATTATTAGTTTGATTATCACATTGACACAATGTTTTTCACAACGAAATGCTCGTCAAACTTTTAGAAAAATGTGGCATTAGACCATGGTTGAAAATTATTGATCATGGGAGACGACGACTAAGAATGATTTACCATTGTTGACAACAATTGAGAAAGGTTGATTTTCAGATTAAGAGAATATTTGTCTATGAATATGAACCCTTATATTAATAAACCCAAGGAATTGATATTATAAAACCAAGGGGTTAGTACTAAAACCACAAATGATTATAAACCTAAGGGATTAATATTATAAACGCGGGGTATATAAACCCTAATATAAATATTATAAACCGTAAAATAAATATGTTTAAGTGTAGTTTACCATGGTTGATTTTCATATTGAGGTAATCTTTTTCACAATGTGAAATTGGACCATGGTTGGCCATGGTTGGCCATGGTTTATTTTCATATTGAGTCAATATTTTCAATAAAGTGACATTGTACCATGTTTTACCATGATTGACCATGGGCAAAAATGGTTGGCAATGACTTACCATTGTTTACAATGGTTTAACATTGTTGATTATGGGTTACAATTGCTGAAAATGGTTGATTTACATATTGAGACAATATTTTTCATAGTGTGATGTTAGAAAATGGCTAACCATTGTTTACCATGATTATAATCCCAATAAATTGATATTAAACCCAAGGATTAATATTATAAACCCTATTAATAATATTTTACCCTAGGTATATGAACCCTTATATTATTAAAACCAAGACATTGGTAATAGAAACCCAATGAAATAATAAACCCATGGGGTTAATACTAAAATTCCAGGTTATCATAAACCTGAGGGAATAATATTAAACCAAAGGGATTCATATTATAAATGAAAGGTAAATAAACCCTAAGATAAATATTAGAAACCCTAAATTAAACATGGTTAACTATGGTTTACCAAGGTTGATTTTCATATTAATAAAATATTTGTCATAATGCGACGTTGGAGCATGGTTGACCATGGTTGATTTTCATATTGAGACAATTTTTGTTAGAATGCAACATTGGACAATGGCTAATAACATTTACCAATAGAAAAAAAAAATCTTAGAGTAATAAGCCCAAGGGATTGATATTATAAACTCAAGGGTATAATCAACCCAAGGGATTAATTCTAAAACCCTAATATTTTATAAATCGATGGGAATAATATTAGACACAAGGGATTAATATTTTAAACCTAAGGTATATAAAATCTACTATAAAAATTGTAAAACCTAATAAAAGTGCTTGACTAAAATACATGTGGTTGACTATGGTTGACTTTGGTTAACCATGGTTTACTATGGTTGACTATGGTTGGGAGTAATATTAAAACCAATGGAACGATATTATCAACCTAATTTAATTAATTAAATCCATGGGATTTATATTAAACCACAAGAATAATATTATAAACCCTATGAATAATAATGTGCCCCAGGAATATGAACCCTTAGATTAATAAATGTAGGGGATTGATATTATAGAGCCACTGGAATAATAAACCCATGGGATGAATACTAAAAGTACAATGGAAAAATGTTACACCCAATAGATAAATATTATAAACCCAATATATATAAACCTTAATATAAATATTGTAAACCCTAAAATTACCATGGTTGACCATGGTTGATTTTGATTTTAAGACAACCTTCATCATAATGCAATGTTGCAACATGGATGATGATGGATATTAGACCAAAGGGATTAATATTATAAACCTAACGTAAATAAACCCGAAAATAAATAGTATAAACCCTAAAATAAGCATGGTTGACTAAGATAAATATAGTTGACTATGGTTGACTATGATTGACCATGGTTTACCATGGTTGACTATGGTTGGGATTAATATTGAACCCAACGGATGAATATTAATAACCCAATTTAATTAAATAAATCCATGGGATTTATATTAAACCCAAGGATTAATATTATGAACAATATGAACAACGGTACACCCTAGGAATATGAACCCTTTCATTAATAAACCCAAGGGGTTGATATAAAAAACCCATGGGAATAATAAACCCAAAGGATCAATATAAAATACACAATGGTATAATAATAAACCCAATGGATAAATATTATAAGCCTAAGGTATATAAACCTTAAGATAAATATTCTAAACCCTAAAATTATTATGGTTCACCATGGTTGATATCATATTGAGACAATATTTATCACAATGCGACATTGAAGCATGGTTGACCATGGTTTACCATGATTTATTTTTAAATGTAGATAATATTTTCTCACCATGAAATGTTGGACCTATTGAGATTCAACAAGAAATTCTTTTGGCACCCATGATCCTACTGAAAATTAAACACCTACACTAGGGTGGGGCCCACGGGCTCTTTTTAGGTGGATGTCTATTTTTATTATCACTTAATTTAGATGGATATTAAACTATAATCTATTCTCAATGTGGACTTGAAAATAGTTAACTAAAGTGGAAAATCAATTAGCTAAGTGAATTTTAAGTTAAGAGGTTGGTTGGTGGGACATGGAGAGTGACTCTACTTGTTACTAAGTGAATCTAGTTGTAACATAATTGGAAGTGCAGTGGTGCATGAGTTGGTGCAAGTTGTAAATAGTTTAACTCAGTTAAGTGAGTTAAACTCAATTGTACTAGTTGTAACTGAAGATACACTAGTGAGAGATCAAGTGAATTAAATATTAATTAATTCACATATAGTTATCTCACATGCAACTGAAAATTTACTATTATTAACTGCATGCATGTCAGATCTAGTGGAGACCCAATTGAGTTCTAGGTGAAAGGTAAGATAACTATCAGTTGTGACATTATACGCTTGAACACATGCAATCACACACACATTGGATGATCCCATGATACTTGCATAGTTAAGGCAGGTGAAAATGCATCAATTCATGGATTTATTTCATCAGGGATTATGCAGTGAAGGAAGACTTCCTAGAGATAGTAAATTGGCTAAGGGATTTTCCAATTTTTGTATGATAGTGTGAGACAATTAGCTAATGTACTGAGAGCTCTTGTGAGAATATTTTTATATATAGTTTTTTCATGTTCCATGTTATAATATACAATAGAATATAGTGGGGTTTTCAGTTGTAAGATTTCCCCAGGAAATTATCTGTGTTGTGTGTGATTGATCTTTCTTCATGCTTATGTAATTGGTGACTGTGTTTTTAATTCCGCAAATATTTGTAGAAGTGATTTCGTATTTAACTTCAGCATATTGTTAGATCAGGTGAATCCAAGATATACATGAATATTTTATAATTTCTACATCATATTAGAGCACAAGAAATTACAGAAGTGAAGCAGGAGCTGAGTTTGTGGTTGGATACAATTCAAATTTATAGAAATACTTTCTTGGTGCTACAACTAATTCAAGATCGAAATGGCTTTCAATGGCTTGAGGTTAGAGTATGCATTCGAGGGCAGCTCATACTACATTTCTTGGAAGGACAGGATGGAGGTGGTACTCGAAGACAATGGAGGTGGTACTTGGAAGCACAGGATGGAGGTGGTACTCGAAGAAAATGGAGGTGGTACTTGGAAGGACAGGATGGAGGTGGTACTCGAAGAAAATGGCTTGAAGTAATTCATTGAGAAAGACATTCCTAAGTCAGATGTTGTAGATACTCCCAATCTTGATGCATGGCAAAAGAAAGTGGAAAAGGCAAGGAGGATCCTCTTGGAGGGAGTATGAGACCACATTGTCTCCAAACTCCATGGGAAAGCCAGACCATATGTTATGTGGAAGGTTTTTAAGGATATATTCCAAAGCAGAAACAACCATAGGAAATTGGTGCTCAAAGATAAACTCACGAAGATCAAGATGGAAAAGGGCGACACCATTCCAAAGTATCTCAAAAAGTTTGTCCAATGTCGGGATGAACTAGGGAGTGTAGGAGTAAAAGTCACTGATGATGATTTGGTGATATTGGCTCTCCTAGGAACTCCTAAGAGTTGGCATAGTTAAGAAGACTCTGTCAATGGATAGTAAAAATTGTCGGATTGGGAAAACTTGTAGTAGGAAATGGTGTAGGAGGACTTCCAGCGGAACACCAGATATGGCTCTTCATCAAAGCATGATGATGAAGAGGATTGTGCTTTGGATGCCAAGGAAAATAAGGGGAAGGGGTATAAATTCCATTCTAAATCTAATTCTAAAGGAAAGGAGGACATGTCCAAGGTGAAGTGTTTTCACTCTCACGAACATGGGAATTTTTCTACTAACTATCCACAAAAGAAGAAGAAAAAGAAGGTTTTTGGAGCTGCAGTTGGTGAGGACCTTGCCTCGCAATTTTAGATTGACTTCTCCTTGATTGCATGCATGGTGTCAAGTGCATTGGGATCAGTGTGGTATTTTGATAGTTGTGCTTCCTTTCACATGACGAGAGACAAGGAAATTTTCAGTGACTTGGAGGAGAAAGATCTCTAGATGCATATTTAGATAGGTGACGACAGATGGTACAGTGCTACCAGTATTTGTACCATTACCTTTCAGAGGGATTCAAGTAAACTATTTCAATTAAAATATGTGATGCATGTACAGGTCTGAAGAAACATTTGGTCACATTTACAATGTTGGATGACAGAGGCTATGACATTTTTTTGAGTGATGGAAAATATTTTCTGCGACATAAAACAACGGGTCAAGCAACGATGATATGGATTGAAGTTAAGAATCTTTACAAGATGTAGGTAGATGGTTGTGCTGCCATGGTGGGAAAGGCGAAGAAAATGGTGAGATAGGATGAGGGAGAATTATGGCATAGGAGATTGGGCCATCTTCATCATGGAGCTTTGAAAGTCATGCAGCAAATATCTACTGGACTTCCAATGGGAACACTACTCAATTAGATATGTGCAAGGGTTGCACCATGGGGAAGTATGTAAAGTTCACCTTACATGAGAAGGAGAATCGTTCTTTGGGGATCCTTAAGAGAGTTCACATAGATTTTTGTGGACCATTCTCGGTTGCTTCAATAGCAAAACATAAGTACTATGTAATATTTTTTGATGACTTTTCTCATAAATGTTGGATATTCTTCATGCAGAAGAAAGATAAAACATTCTCTAAGTTTTGTGAGTTTAAGGAATTGGTGGAGAAAGAGTCGGGGAAGCAAGTGAAGGCTCTTAAGAGAAATAATGCTGGAGAATATATCTCTAAGGAATTCAAGAAATTATACAGCAAAGAAGGAATTAAAATAGAACTCATAACGCCTCATAACCCATAGAAGAATGGGATCGTGGAGAGGAATAACAGAACGATCGTGAGTGCAACACGAGCGATGTTGCATGATCAAGGCCTACCAATGCATTTGTGGGTGGAAGCACACAACACTGCGATTTATGTGCAAAATCATTGTCCTCATAGAGTACTTGGCATGAGTACACCTGAAGAAGCTTTCACTAGTAAGAAACTGGATGTTTCACACTTTAATATTTTTGGTTCATTTGTTTATGTGCATGTGACCAAGGACTCCAAGAATAAGCTGGAGCCGACTGCTGAAGTTGGGATTTTTGTGGGGTATAGAAAAACACCCCACAATTATCGTGTGTATTTTCCAAACATCAGAATGACTATTGTGCAATGGGATATAAAATTCTATAAGGGGAAAGTCATGCGATTGTCACTTGAGAGGGAGTTGGACTTGCATGCAGAGGAGGAACTTCTCGTTCACAAAGATGAGTCTCAAGATGTGGATCAGCCACATGAGGAGGTTCATGGAGTGTAGGAAGCCACTCATGCAGAGCCATCCATCATAAATGGCAGAAAGCACACCACGGAAGCTGATAGGCTGAGACTTGATGTTGCAGAGAATATAGGAGACCCTACTTCACAGTGTAGACATAGAGAGTCTTCTGACCGATTTACTAGATACATCTCTCTTAGGAGAAAATGTATTGTGACTGAACCATCTTCCTTTCAGGAAGCAGTGCAATAGCCTACTTGGGTTGATGCAATGGTAGTGGAGTATGACTCCATTGTTAAAAAAAGGGCATGGGAAATTGTCCCAAGATCGGTTGACAAATCAGTGGTAGGTTCGAGATGGATCTATAAGAAAAATAAAGCTGTTGATGGGAGTGTGGAGAAATACAAGGCCATATTTGTGGCTCGGGGCTTCTCACAAATCAAGGGGATAGATTATGATGATAATTTTGTGCCTGTCATAAGGTACTCTTCCATAAGGACCATCCTTGCACTCTCAGCACATATGGGCTGGCACATTCATGAGATGGATGTGAAAATTGTGTTTCTGAATGGGATCATTGAGGAAGAAGTGTACATAGATAATCCTAAATGTTTTTATATCTTAAACAATGATTCACATGTGTGCAGGCTCAAAAGAGTGCTACATGGGTTGAAGCAAGCACCCTGTGCTTGGTAGACTAGCATAGACATCTATTTCACCGGAATGGGCTTCACCAGAAGTGAATTAGATGCAAACCTATACTAGATTGTGGTTGAGGGTAAGCTATTGATCATTTTCCTTTATGTTGATGAAGGCAGGCTTTCTGGAAAAAGTAAATTGGCAAAGGGATTTGCCAATTTTTGTATGACAATGTGAGACAATTAGCTGATGTTCTTATAGATCTTATGAGAAGAGTTTTGTATGTAATTATTTCATGATCCATGATATAATATACAATAGAAGATAATGGGGTTTTTAGCTATAAGCTTTCCTCATGAAATTATATCTGTTGTATGTGATTGATCTTTCTTCATGCTTATGTAATTGGTGATTGTGTTTTTAATTCCTTAAAGATTTGTAGAAGTGATTCGATATTTAACTTAAGCATATTTTTAGATTGGGTGAATCCAAGATATATATGCATATTGTATAATTTCTATAGGACCATGGTTGATTTTCATATTGAGAAAATATTTGTTACAATGTGACGTTGGACCATGGTTTACCACGATTATAAAACAAGGGGATTTATATTATACCCAATGACTAATATTATAAACCCTATGAATAATATTAATGCATATTAATAAGAACCCTTATATTAATAAATCTAAGTGATTGGTATTAGAAACCAAACATATTAATACTAAAAAACGAAGGGATTATAAACCCAAGGAAATAATATTAAAAGGGAAATGGAATAATATTACACCCAAGGGAAAAATATTATAAACCGAATATATTTAACCCTAAGTTAAATACTATAAACAATAAAATTATCATGGTTGACCATGGTTGATTCTCATATTGAGACAATCTTCATCACAATGCGATGTTGCAACATGGTTGACCATGGATATTACACCCAAGAGATTAATATTATAAACCTAACGTAAATAAACTTGAAAATAAATATTATAAACCCTAAAATAAACATAGTTTACTAAAATAAATATTGTTGACTATGGTTGACTATGACTGACCATGGTTGACTATGGTTGGGAGTAATATTGAACCCAATGGATGAATATTATCAACCCAATTTAATTAAATAAATCCATGGGATTTATATTAAACCCAAGCATTAATATTATGAACCCCATGAATAATAGAACACCCTTGGAATGTGAACGCTTTGATTAATAAACCGAATGGATCGATATTATAAACCCATGGGAATAATAAGCCCAACAAATTAATATAAAATACACAATGGAATAATAATAAACCTAATGGATAAATATTATAAACCTAAGGTATATAAAACCTACGATAAATATTGTAAACCCTAAAATTATTATGGTTCACCATGGTTGATTTTCGTATTCAGAAAATATTTGTCACAATGCGTCATTGCAACATGGTTGACCATGGTTGACCAAGATTTATTTTCAAATCTAGATAATATTTTCTCACAATGCAATGTTGGATAGTGATTGATTTTCATATTCAGAAAATATTTGTCACAATGTGACGTTGGACCATGGCTTACCATGATTATAAACCAAGGGGACTTATCTTAGACCCAATGATTAATACTATAAACCCTATGAATAATATTAATCCCTATGAGTAAGAACCCTTATATTAATAAATATAAGGGATTGATATTAGAAATCAAATGGATTAATACTAAACATCGAAGGGATTATAAACCCAAGGGAATAATATTAAACCCAAGGGATAAATATTATAAACCCAAGGTATATAAACCATAAGAAAAATATTATAAACCCTAAAAAAGAAATGGTTGACCATGGTTTACCATGCTTGATTTTCATATTCAGACAATCTTTGGCATAATGTGATTTTGAACCATGGTTTACCATGGTTTATTTCCATATTGAGACAATATTGTTACAATGTGACATTGGACCATGGTTGACCATGATTATACACCTATGGGATTTATATTAAACACTATGAATACTATTAAATCCTAGGAATAAGAACCCTTAGATTAATAAACTCAAGGGAATAATACTAGACCCAAGGGATTAATATTCTAAACCTAAGGTATGTAAGCCATAAAATAAATATTATAATCCCTAAAATAAACATGGTTGAATAAAATAAATATGGTTTACTATGGTTGAATATGTTTGACCATTGTTGACTATGGTTGGCATTAATATTAAACCGAAGGGATGAATATTTTCAACCTAATTTAGTTAATGAAATCCATGGGATCTATATTATACCCAAGGGTGAATATTATGAACCCTATGAGTAATACGACACCCTAGAAATATGAAACCTTAGGTTAATAAACCCAAGGGATTGATATTATAAAACCACACAATCAATAATAAAAATCCAAGGGATAAATATTATAAACCCAAGGTATATAAACTATAAGATAAATGTTGTAAACCCTAAAATTATCATTGTTGACCATGGTTGATTTTCATATTCACACAATATTTTTCACAATGTGACCTTGCAACTCATTGACCATGGATATTAGACCCAAGGGATTAATATTATAAACCTAACATATATAAAAACCCAAAATAAATATTGTAAACCCTTAAATAAACATGGTTGACTAAAATAATTATGGTTGAATATGGTTGACTGTGGTTGAGAGTAATATTAAACCCAAGGGATGAATATTATCAACCCAATATAATTAAATAGATATGCGGGATTTACATTAAACCCAATGATTAATATTATCAACCGTATGAATAATAGTACACCCTAAGAATATGAACCCTTAGATTAATAAGCCCAATGGATTAAAGCTATAAACCCATGGGAATAATAATCCTAAGGGATATATACTAAAAACCCAATGGAATAATATTGACACCAAATGAATAAATATTATAAACCCAAGGTATATAAACCCTAATATAAATATTGTAAACCCTAGAATGATTATGGTTGACCATGGTTGATTTGGAAATTGAGACAATCTTTAGTCCCAATGCAATCTTGGACCATGGTTGATTTTCATATTAATAAAATATTTTTCAGAATGTGACGTTGGACCATGGTTTCCCGTGATTAAAAACTCAGGGGAGTTATATTACACCCAAGGATTAATATTATAATCCCTATGAATAAAATTAAGCCCTAGCAATAAGAAACCTTAGATTAAAAATTTTAAGGGATTCATATTAGAAACCGAAGTGATTAATAGTAAAAACGCAATGGATTATAAACCCAATGGAATAATATTAAACCAAAGGGATAAATATTATAAACACAAGGTATATATACCCTAAGCTAAATATTATAAACCATAAATTGTGAATTGTTGACTATGCTTTACCATGCTTGATTTTCATATTGGACAATATTTGGCACAATGCATTGTTGGACCATGGTTGACCATCGTATACCATGGCTTATTTTCATATTACGACACTCTTTGTTACAATGTGACGTTGGACCATCATTTACGATTATTAAAAACCCAAGGGATTCATATTAAACCTTAGGATTATTATTATAAACCTTTTGAATAATATTATACCCTCAGAATACAAACCTTTAGATTAATAAAGATAAGGGATTGATATTATAAAACCAACGGAATAATTAGAAAAACCCATTGTTTTATAAACCCAAGAGATTGATATTATAAACCAAAAGTATATAGACCTTAGATTAAAAATTATAAACCCTAAAGTAAACATAGTTCGCTAAAATAAATATGGTTGACTATGGTTGACCAAAATTTTAAAATATTAACTATGGTGACTATGGGATTAACAAACCGAAAACATTAAATCCTTGGATTTACTAATCATATAGACTTTAATATTAATGAAATATGAGACGAGTTTTGATAATATTTAATATTTACAATATAAAATACTGATTTTTCTAATTATCATATTATTAATATTAATGCAATAATTTAAATAGTGTTAATAATTTAATTTTAATAAGTTAATAACATTAAATGCTAATTTTTAATAATTATTATGGTTAATAATGTTATAAACATTATTTTTTAAAATACGATTAATATTATATTAACCATGTTTTTAATAGCTTTTAATTAATAATATGGTTTTCAATATGAATTTGAATATTATTGTTATTATTAATAATAATTTATATTTATATATTTTTTAAGATATATTATTTATAATAATAAATATTTTATTCTTATAAAAAATATTATAAACTATTTATCAACTAATTTAAGAATATAAAATAAATATTTTAAATGTTAGATGATATTTATTATAAACTTATTTTCAATACTTATTAAAAATTAAAGTAAACAAAACTAAAATCAAACTATAAAAATTTAAAAATATAAAAATGTCAAATTATATAAAATAGTAAGAAAACTCAGTATTATATAACCCAAAGAATCTAATATTATGAAGTTTTAAGTAATGAGACTTATCAAAGTTATATTTAAAGAACATAAAATCTCAAACCCAAAGTTATTCAAAATTTTAGATTAATAAACTCGAGATTATATGCCAAGGTAATATTAAATCCAAGGGAATAATTAGAAAATCTCAATGTTTTATAAACCCAAGGGATTGATATTATAAACCTAAGGTATATAAACCTTAAAATAAAAATTGTAAACCCTAAAATAAATATGGTTGACTATGGTTGACCACAATTTTAAAATATTGATTATGGTAACTATGAGATTAATAAACTCAAATAGTTGGATTTATTGATCATATAGATCTTAATATTAATGAAATAGGAGATGGATTTTGAGAATATTTAATATTTACAATATTAAATGCTAATTTTTCTAGTTATCAATATTATTAATATTAATGTAACCATTTAAATAATATTAACAATTTAATGTTATTATAAATGCTAATTTTATAAGTTAATAATAACGTTTTAATTTTATAACATTGAATGCTATTTTTGAATATTTATTATTATTATTATTAATGTTATAAACATTAATTATGATTAATATTATATTATCTATGATATTAATAATTTGTAATTAATAATATGGTTTCCAATATCAGTTCAAATATTATTTTTATTATTAATAATGATTTATATTTATATTTTCTTTAAGATATATTATTTATAATAATAAATATTACCATCTAATAAAAAAAAATTATAAACTATTTATAAACTAATTTAAGAATATACAATAAATTTTATAAATGTAAGTTGATATTTATTATAAAATTATTTGTAAAAAATAATATTATAATGTTTTTTAATTATAATATTTATTAAAAACTAAAGTTAAAAAAATTAAAATTAAATTATAAAAATATTAAAATATATAAATCTCAAATTATATAAAATATTAAGAAAGCTCCATATTATATAACCCAATTCCGGATGCGGATGTCATTTGACATGGATGGGACGTTCGTCCCTATGAGGATCGTGACGTCGTGCACGTGGTGTGGCCATATGGCCACCCACAGGCGCATTAAACCTTCATTTAATGTTTCCAACCCGCACAGCACTTGGGATATCAATTCACTCCACCGCCAAAATTTGTCGCCCCTCTGGTTTTTAATGGCTCTGAAGCATTGCAATTCCATTCATGCTCTCCCTGATTGCTGTTCTCCTGCTCAGCAGAGTTGCTTCTGTCGTCCTTCTTGTGCCGAGCCAAGTGCTCGAATGCACACAGGGAGACACTACCTATTGCTTTGCTGCATTGAAATCTTGCCGCATTTTCATTACACTCAGAGTACGCTCTGCTGCAAGAATTCTCGGCCCCCTACTAAAAATGCCTCACCATTCTTATACGAGTAGTGTCATTCCATTCATTCCCATCCTCATCATAGCCCTCATCGCCCGAGCTCCACTGCCAGAATGCCTCGGCTCAGACAAAGGATGAGAAGTTGTCAAGGCAGCAGTCGGGGCAGAGAAATTAGCTCCTGGCCCACCTCAAGCTTTGATTCCTCCTCTGAGGATTCCTCTCGTGACCACTACCCTGAAACTTGGAGCAAAAGGGGTAGATCCAGCCTTGCTGGACAGGCGCATTCCACCCATGGCTCCTAGCTTCACCATGCTGTGTCTCCTTCGCAACCAGCCACTCAGCCCTTTTCTACCCCTGTCTCTACTCCACCCGCTCAAATTTCTCTCCGCAAAACCTCCCATAGAGTCGAGCTCCAATTTGCTTGCACCATGGACAAGCCCGTAATTACTGATTTCATTACTGTCACCCTTCGGGAGGAAGCATCAAGCTTCAACCCCTCTAACACTCCCACTCCTTAGTTCACTCAGGACAATGATGATGCAAAAGACAAGAGCGCGCTGCTGGGGATGGAAAGTGCTAATAAGGAACAGGAACCAATGAATGAGGCAGCTGGTAAAGGCACCTGTGCAACACTGAAGACGAAGATGGGAGCAGCGAAGAATACAGATGCCGCATTGTGGAGGAACCTCCATCTCTTGCTAATGACAAGTAAACATGGTAACCTCTGCTGGAACATGGCTCTAAAGCCCAGGTTTAATGGGTCATTTTTTGTGTTTCTGTTAAGCTCTCCTTTGCCAAGAGTGAAGAATTTTATTTTCATAAGTCAACTTTTGTTTCCATGGGTATATTTTATGAACTTAATGCCAGTTTCCCTTGTGAGGGTGGCAAGACAATTAACTAAGGGACTGGTTTCCCCTCCTGGGGCAGTTCAAAATCATGTATTTTCTGACAATCAAACCCAGCTCTCATGCTCACCTAGATGAAGCTATGGTCGACATGTATTTTTATGTTATATAAATAGAATTAGTCTTATTTAGAAAAAAAAATATTATATAACCCAAAGAATGTAAAATATAAAAATTAATATTATGAAGTTCTAAGTAATGGGATTTATCAAAGTTATATTTGAAGAACATAAAATCTCAAACATTAAATTATGAAGTATTAAGTAATTAGGCTTATCAAAGTGATATTTAATATTTGAAATGTTAATTATTTTAATATTTGATAACTTAAAATTATAAATTATGGAGATTACATATGAGGTGTTTATATTCAATTTATTATACAAAGGCATAAATATGATTTTTGTATATTTTTATTTATTTTTTCATTAGAATACATATTTACTTATTACCTGTTTTTTCTTGAAGTGAAGTTATGCTCTTCATTGATTAAAATTAACTTATATAATATGCACATATTTTTTGGCAAAAATATAATTGTTATTTTGTTCAAATTCCTACATTTGGACTTATCAAAGTGATATTTAATATTTGAAATTTTATTTTTAAAAAACTATTTAATAACAAAAAATTATAAATTGTGAAAGGATTTTACATTCAATTTATTGAAAAATGCATAAATATGACTTTTTCATACTTCTATTTATTTTTTCATTGGAATGTCCATTTACTTCTTTTATGTTTGTTTCTTCGAGTGAATTTCATCTTCATTGATTCAAATTATCTTCCACGATATGTGCATCTTTGTTGTCAATAAAAACTACTTGTTATGTGTTTTTTATTCACCGAATTTATGTTGTACCCTATATGATTTTACTTTTATTTTATCTTTTTCACCAAAAGTTCATTTGTACTCTTAGTTGATTCAAATTACCTTGTATAATATGTACATCTTTGCTGCCAAAACAATCTATTTTTTATTTTGTTCTTATCATTCATTTTATATTGTACCCTATATTCATTTTAACATCTAGTATAAAAATTAAAGGATAGATTTTAATTCAAGATTGATATAATCTTTGTCTCCTTTTACCATACAAAACTCAGTGTTTATATATTAAATTTACTTACATGGAAAATATATCTTGAGGTTCAATGGAAAATAGAAATTGGACATTGATTGATTGGTGATTTGAAAGATACAATTAGTTTTTATAGCTTGGTGAATGGTGTTGGATTCTATTTTAGAATTAGGAGATTTTTTATTATTGAAGTTTTCCATATGGCTATAGACTTAATTTATATACGTCAATGAAGCATTGAAAACATGACTAATTATTCTTAATATGAAATTTTATAGCATAGTGTGAAATATTTGAGAGCTCCAGTTTAGTGCAACCATTACAGCTCGACCCAACATTTCCTAAAAATAAGTATGTGTTTAATTATTTTACATTTTATTTGTTTGTTTGTTTGAAATTATATATTTTTTTATATTAATATAATTTTTAACTGTTTATATTTGAATTCTGAATCTAAAAATAAATTTATTTTATAGAAAAATTAATTTAACATTTGGATTATAAACATCATAACTAGAACCTACAATTTAAAAAAAAAATCATATATAGTTTCTAAATAATAATCTAAACCAAAATTTAGGAAATATTAAACCAAAATAAATATTAATCTTCCCATTAACCTTATATCTTTAGCTAACAACATCATAGTTATAATAGGTTAAGGGCACATTTTGTAAATAAGTATTTCCTCGTGCACATTTATTCAAGACAATCTTGATTTTGAAGAAAGAAAAAATTTAAGTTGAGGTTGTCATAAGATTTGTAAAGATTGCAAATTTTAAAAATCTGAAATATATAAGAGGATATTTATTTGATTTCTTCCACTTCTATTATTACATGATTTAAATATTTTAAAATTATTCATATAAATATACTCCTACTACTCAAATACATCTTAATTCCAAAATAAATTCTCTCAAAAATGTTAAAAAGATCAAAATTGATAACAATATAATATAATATCTCATTTCAAATTATTATTATTTTGTTATCCACTATTATATAACCATTAGATAATTTTATCATATTATTTAATGAAGATACATTATTATTAATATTTAGAAGATACATTTTTCCCCAAATGACCAAAAGTTATATTGCAAGTCTGAGCTACTCATAAGGCATCCAATCAATCATTTGGTACCCAACAAGAAAAAAATTATAGGACTTTCTAGATTTATTTAATGGGTGAATTTATCTAAAATTTCATTCAGTCTATGAAAAATTTTCATTCAACCAATCATTCAAGTCAAATCTACTCATCAAACATCTAAGAAATTATTTGGCACCCAACCAACAATAAATTATGGAACCTTTAATTTTTTTTTAATGGGTTACTTTATAGGAAATTTAATTATGTAAATGATAGGAACAACAATGACTTGAAAAAAATATATTTAAAGAAAATAAATGATTCTTATATGTCTTTCAAGCAAATATATCCCAATAGGAAGAGCTATATGGTGTTACTTTCTTAGCTAATGGTAAAACTGTATTTTTCTTTGTAATTCAATATAACAATATGGAAGTGGGCATGTTAGTTTCTATAAAATGAAAGGACTAACATATAATGAATTTCATATAAAATGAAATAATTTTTTTCTAGATCTGGGGATGGAATCTAATTTTTGACATGGGTGAAGAAACAACAACAATTATATGGTAATTGATTGTTTTGTTCGATAAATTTAATTTACTAGAGAAACAATAAATATTGTTTATTTAAACACAGACCCAATTAAGAATGGTATTATGTAATTATTAAATTACAAAAAAAATATATGATAAGCAGAAGAAAAATATATGAATGAAAATGAGGGCCTTACAACCAAGATGTAAATTAGTCACTAGAACTAAAATAAAATAAAGAATATAGAATAAAAACATATTAATTAGTATTAACATAGAGTTATATGATGGCAAAAAATAGATTAAAAATATATTCAACCATAAAATTTGGTTGATCTTAGGCATTTCTATAACTGTGGTGCAACTTATAGGTAACTCATAGTTAATGCATAGTTGCTCACTCACTATCACAAACAGGAAATTCCTTCACAACATCGTTCCTTAGGTGTATTTTAATAGAACATGAAATATTTTTTTCTAAAACTATTTCTATCTCTATAGTACCATCAATGGGGCATCTTCAAAATTAATCTACATCTACCATGTACATAATTCATATTCATAACAATAGTAGGGAATTTTGGGATCACGAGGAAAGTGAGTAGCAGTAGAAAAAAAGGGTTACGTCTAGGTACTATGGTTGGAAAACTCATAAAGTCTCCCTATGTTGGAGAAGACAATGATGGCCTCTTCTGCATCACAAAGAACTCATTCTTTAGTAAACCATTTTGGCACTAGCAGAAAGTGATGGGTTTCATAGTATTTCAAATCATCTTTTCCTCCATATTCCCCCAACCCATTATATGTATACAAAATTTCCATGCGCACACAACTACTATTACTAGTCCAAAATAAATGGCCGCAACAACAATATAAAAAGCAGCAAGCCCTTGTGCTAGTTTGTTCCCACAGTTGGATGCATCCTATGTTTTAAGAAACACCTAACCACAAGGAAACTTAGGTACCAAAACCCTTAAATTAAACTTAAGAAAATATTACAATGGTTTGTTTCTACCAACAAATATTTTGATAAATGCTTCATGTGGGGATTATTTTTAATTTAAGTAACTAAAAATATAACAACATAGCCAATTTGGCCAATCCTAGGGCCATTTCTTGAAAGTGGAAAGAAACCTGAAACCCAAATGGTTGAATAGTGGTTAGAATCGAATATCTACCCGAAATCATGAAAACCCTCAAGTATAATAAGCATTTAATATTGTCACCTTTCAGTAGTGAGACGACAACACAGATTCCTAAAAAATATTATAATTACACACAATCGAGCTAAACATAATATCCCATAAAA
Source organism: Pinus albicaulis (assembly GCA_034641835.2). NCBI lineage: Eukaryota > Viridiplantae > Streptophyta > Pinopsida > Pinales > Pinaceae > Pinus > Pinus albicaulis. Next base: position 155,252,719 of record CM076572.1, on the reverse strand, counting down.
AGAGTAAGGTGATACATGGTTGAGTATATAAAATCGACTTTCTTCTCGGTGGCTTGCTCCTTCCCGAACAAAGCAGTAGAGTCCTGGTTGGAAACATCGGAAAAAGAAGAGAGAGGCATGAATTATATTCGAATTATTGAGTTCAAGGAGTCTATTTGGAGTATTGTGTTCCACTAGTGAAGGATAATGCCAATAGTCAGACATTTCATGATTAAATGGGAGGATAATTGCATGTCCCGTTTTAGGAGTAAAACAGTTCCATTTTTTTATAATTTCATCTACCTTTTATTATTATTTTAATCTCAGTTTTACATTTGATTTCAATTTTTGTATGTATGTGCCATGTTCCATAGTTCGGAGTTTCATGATTAAAAGAGGGGATAATTGTATGCGCCACTTTCGAGCTAGGAAAACAGCGGTTTTTTTTTATTGTTTATCTACTTTTTATTGTTTTAATATTATTTTTGTTAATACTCATACATGAAGATAAATGAGAGGAACAATAAATTTTTAATCATCATTTGGTAACTAATTAATTTAAGTAGGGTTTAAACACTTGATTTAGATACGTAAGGAAGTTATCACTTTTAATTTTATTCATTGACGAAGTGGTGATGATGAGAATATACTGACATTTTTTAGTTTAGACCGTTATATCAAATAGATTAATTAGAAAAATGATTAGAGTGGCCAATTCCAACAGGGGGATGCCTTTGGCATAAATATAAACAACATTTTTTTTTTAAATTTAAAATAAATAATACATTTATATAAAAAATTATAAAACATATTAAAACTAATAAAAAAATAAAATGAAAAGAATTGATAAACTTTATATCATTATCATGTAATTGATAATAAATGTAAAAAATATAAGATATAAAAAAATAATTTATAGATTCATTCCTTTATTTATTAGAAATTAAAAAAATAATAATAAACATTTTAAATTGATAAAATTATAAATACAAAATATTAATATTTTATATTTATATTTTTTAAGATAAAAATATTAAAAATTATTTAAATATTTGGTTTGTAAATTTGGTAGTACCTCTCTATTCAATCATCTAATCAAAATAGCAAGTTACATTATCAGATTATATACTTGGTAGTCTTAACCTAGATGTAGGAAACCATGTCTGTTAGCCACTTCAAAGAGTTATAAGCCAACCAAAATGGGAACAATTTGAATCTGTCTCTAAATACCTTATCAGGTCTATTATCTACTATATCTATTGACATATAAACAGAGTAAATTTTATCTGCTATTTTCATATCAAACAAAAAACAAAAAGCCTCTCGAATCATTCATTTTACGATTCAATGGGTGTCGGGTCCTTGACACCTACCTCTGGCATATCAACCTCATTCATACTTTGGAGTTGTGATTCTATTCGACCAAGGTGAACATTCTGATGATGTTGTTGGAGCTGTATTTCCTGAATATATTTGCGCATTTATGTCAATATGGAGGTTGCCTTCGGGTCTCCTCCTACCACTTGAAAAAATACAATGGCCTTTGCCATTAAACACTTCATCACCCAATAAATATGAATAGAATAATTAAACAAGGACATTCTTCCTCTAGTATTACCAAGGTAAGTCATCATAGGTTCCATTTCTTCAACAGCGATATCCTCCTCCACTTTACTTTTAAGGTCATGTTCCCATCCAGAAATCAAGGATTTTACCTGACCAGGTGTCCCCACTGCATAGGCATGGAAGAGGTTCTGAATTATTTCCTTTCCATGTTTTCGACCCCTTTTACTAGGCCCCACTTTTTCCTTTCCCTTATCCTTTCCTTCTCGTTTTCTGGCATGTCCTTTTCCTTCATGTGCTTTCACCATTTTTGTAGCTCTACATTCACCTAAATCAACATTGGGGTTATACCGCGATGTGCAAAGACTTTAGGTTGAGAGATGTTAAGAGGACCTGTAAAAGGAAACAAGGTAACACCATTAGATTTAGTAATTCTACATAGAATATTGTCATGTATATTAAGAGTCTCCACCTTAGTTGTATTAATATTCTCGTGATCATCTCTCCATATTCCCCTATATAGGGAATATTTCCTCTTTTTGACCAGAAACACCCTCTTAAAATGATCTAATATCGTTATACATGACTCATGTCCATCAGTTCCCTAGTCAGGGCCTTCTGAGCATGGCTCTGCATTCAAAATTTTGTAATATTTCCACTCCTTAATGTGGACATGGAGTAAGGACTTAACATATGGGAGTTGTATATTACCACTGACCTCACATAGTGAGAAAAAGGTCAGATAAATACTGTAACCAGCGAATTGGTCCACTAATCCCATGAATCCCAAGAACACATTGTTCCGTATTTGGCTATTGAGTAAATTCCCCCATCAGAAAACATCCCAGAGTCTATCAAAGTTAGCAATTCACCCCTAACCCTATTGATGAAACTAGCATACCCCCTATATCCCAAATGATCATTGTAATACATGCATGAAAGTTCATATAGGCTTGTGGAATTAAAAAATTTGCGTTTAGAGATGTAGAATTGACATGCAGAGCTATAGGCTTGGTATGTAGCATTGTATAATTGACATGCGGGGATATGGAATTGACAGATAGGGCTATAGAATTGACATGCAGGGCTATAGAATTGACATGTATGGTTTTCAAAGCAAGTCTGATAATAGTATTAGTCGGGTTTTAGGGTTTCACCATCTCCCTCACCCACAACCTCTCCTACAATATTCATGTCCAAGATATAGAGGCTAGCACTGTGCGTTCCTAAATTAAAAATACCAACATAATAAAAAACGCTAAGGTAATCATGAAGTATTACCATAGCATAATATCCAATAGGAATTAAAAAAAAAAATAACAAATTACGAAGGTATATCAACATTCGAAAACTCTGTGGAAGGCCTTTGAGACAGAGCATATTCCGATATAAACATCTTGACTAAACCAGGATGGTACACATCCATTCTATTTACAAGAAAAAGATTTAGATCATAACAAATAAGTTCCCCTCTTCTCTCAGAGACAACCATACTTAGTAAGAGAAAAGATATGAAAACATACCCAAGGAACCGATGTGCAATGTATGCAAATTCCCTCCTCTTCCCAACTCCCTTCTGCCCAATCACCTCCCCTACGTGCTCCATAGTCATAAGCTCAATATCTAAAACCAACCTTCTTCTTGACCTTTTCTCGATCCAACGCCGACGTTTTTCCCCGAAATTCTCTGAAATTCCTTGTTGTCTTTTCTCCACATTAAGTGTCTTATTTATTAAGGGTGGGTCAAGTCACCCAACACTTTCAATGTGTGTTGACTGCATTACTACGTGTGGCCCATGTGGCCATCTGCCACCTCACACATCCCTCGACACACTTGGCACCCCGATCGGGGAGTTCTGATTTGGCTATTATCTTTGTCCACTATCTCCTGCAAGGTTTCAAGGCCACCCTCCTATCTCAATCTATCCCAGATTATGTCCACATTCCTTCCTTGGTGATTACACCCCCAATTTTCAAGCAGGTCAGTTGTTGCCATGTTGCTGCATTTCCCACTCTATGTATATGATATGGTATCATATAGCCAATGTTTGGTATCAGGTCCTTGATCTCTTGTATGAGCCAAGTTGTGCACCAAGTTTGACTAGTTTGTTCCCATCTTGTTCCCTGCTACAACTTTTGGAGTATTCTTGTGACCAAAGTTGAGTCACCTTCGAATATTAGCATGTTGTATTGTTATCTCTTTGCTATAAGGAGGTGTTTTTTAACCACATTTAGCTCTTCTTCGTTATTAGTTGCATGTCCTAGGTTCATTGAGTATATCCTCCATACATGACATCGAGAATCTCTAAAAATTCCCCCTGCACCTGCTTGACCAAGATTTCCTTTGGAGGCCCCGTCATAGTTGAGTTTTAGAAAAACTTGCGAGGGTGTCCTGAATGTATCCTGCAATTGAAAAACCATCGATTTTAATTTCCAGGAGGCTGGGGCAAGAATTTGAGGTTTGAGGTTCAATTTTTCCAAGATTCAAGCCTGATGATAATTCACTTTCCAATCATACTGATGCCATTTCTCTGCAAGGATGGTTTCTCTTATATTATTGATAATAATTTTCTAGGTTTCATCTTTCCAGTGAGATTCCTCTTTGAATGTCTACCTATTTATTTCTTTCCATAATGCCCACATTAGGAATCCTAAGGATATCGACCAGGCTCTATTAATGACTGTGCTTTGGTATCTCCATTTCCTTTAGTTTTCTATTGTTTATTTGATACTCGGCATGTCTCTATCTGCTTGTTGAAAGAGGAAGGAGAGGTTCTGAAAAACACATTCTGTGAAAAGGAATTTTTTCAACACATGTTCTATTTTTCATTATTTTTCCCACACAGCTTGCAAGCAGACGGTCCTTGCATCCTGTGTTTTTGCAGTTGATCTGAGGTTACTATCCTTCCGTGACTTACTAGCCATATAAATTATTCAATTTTTGGCCAATGTTTCATAGACCAAATTTTCTACCAAAGGTGTGAGGCTTGAGGTTGTATATTATTAGTTTTAATATGGTATCCTTTTTGAATTGTGAACATCCCTTTTGTTCGTTAACCCCATCTTAGAATGTCTTCTCCCATCACTCCAGTTAGTTTTTTGGATTTTAACGACTGCTCATACGTCTCCCATTGTTGAGTGTCCGAAGCATTCTGCCAATGTCCCTTTTGTTTCCATTTCCTCCATTGGTGATATGTCCCTTCATCCTAGAACGGAGCTATTGTTTTGTTATTCATTCAATTAGTGATTATAAATATCACCACTAAGTCTATTCTACTAAAAAAATTCTCCCTTTGCTACCATGAGTCTTCCCAAAACATAGCAGTGTTGCCTCCTCAAATTTTCTAGAAACTATGTTCCCTAATTTATTTGAAGCTGCTATATTCCTTATTACAGATCCTTTTGGGTATTTTGAATCTTCAATTTTCCTTTTTTATTTTGTGGCATTGCATATTTTATTTCCCAGATATGTTTCCACAATTCCATACCTCCTTGTATCCATAGCCACCAGAGAATTGCACCCATTACTTGGTTGAGCATATACGGGTCCCTCAATCCGAGACCTCCTGCTTTCTTAGTTTTAATTAATTTTTCTCAGGAGATAAGGGCCTATTTACTCTCTTGTTGGGACCCTTGCCACAAAAAATTCTTGAATATGTTAGCTATATCAGTACAACTAGATTAATGAGCTGCCATCCTTGATAGTTGGTATATGGGGATAGAAGGCAAGACATCTTTAAAAATAACAACCCGACTGGGGGAATTGAGCACATGAAAGGACCAGTTTTGAAAATGAAATTAGATTCATCTCAGGATATCATTACAATAGGATACTCAGAGGGAGTTGAGGCTAAGAGGGATGCCCAAATATTTCGTGGGTAGGGATCCTATGCGGAGCCTCAAAGTTCTCTCCATGAAGCGTTGAGACTAGAGATGGGTATTAAAAAAGAAAACATTAGACTTATCATTGTTTATGAGGGTTCCCGAAGCAGCCATCAAATCGTTGAGAATAAAGAGAATTTCCTTAGATTCTTTCAGAGTTTCCTAGAAAAAAAGAATTACGTCATCAAATTTTTTTTGATGAGTTAAATTAAGACCATCTCCCTATAAATTCAAGCCTTTAAGGTGCCCTCCCTCAACCTTACTTTTAATATATCTACCTAGACCTTACGCAACAATAATGAAGAGGAAAGGGGATATCAGGTCTCCTTTTCTAAACCCATGAGTGGCATTAAGTGGATGAGAAGGAGCTCCATTGACCAGAATAGAGAAATTATAGGAAGAGATAAATGAAATAATCCAATGAATCCATCTCGGATCAAAGCCAAAAGTGTGTAAAATACTTTGGAGGTAGTTCCAACTGAGGCGGTCATAAGCTTTGGAGACGTCGATTTTGATCATCATTCCTTTGTTTTTGAAAGTTCTAAAATAATGAATGGCTTCTTGGGAAGTGATTATTCCATCAAGTATTTGTCTTCCTTTGACAAAACCAGTGTGCTCGGGGGAAATTAAGGTTGGAAGAATAGGCTTAAGATGATTAACCATAATAGTTGGTAGGATTTTATATATAACATTGGATAACGCTCTAGGTCTAAAACCAACAGGTTCACCAGAGTGGTCCTGTTTGGGAATTGAAGCAAGAAAAGTGAAATTTATGGCAGGATATACCTTTCTGGTCTTGCGTGATTCCTCCACTAATTCCAAGATTTCTTTACCCATGAATGGCGACGCTGCTTGATAGAATTTGGCTGTAAAACCATCTCGTCTAGGTGCTTTATTTTTTGCTAAGCCTTTTATGACTTCTTCCACCTCCTCTAGTGTAATCTCCCGTAATAGAGCCAAATTTTATTCCTAATTGACTATTCGGGGGATGTATCAATGTATCCTTTATATTCCCTTTGTCATATGTTGATATGGTTCCATCAAGATATCCCTAAAACGTTCCACCAACAAGTCCTCCATGCCTTGATGTTGCACCAACTTATTACCTCCTGTATCTTTATGGGAGAAGATTAAGTTATGATGTCTTCTCTAAATCATCATCTTATGGAAAAAATTTATGTTTCTATCCCCTTCTCTGAGCCACTGAATTCTTGATTTCTGTTTCCATAGAATTTCATCTTTCTTCCTTAATTCTTCTAGTTTACATAGAATATTTCCTTCCTCCACCACAAGGATTTTTTATCTTCCTTGTAGTATCATTTGTTTCTATATTTATTTCATATGAACCTGTGGTTTTTTCTTGTCTTGCTTAATATTGAAAAATTCTATTTTATTTCGTTTCTTTATTTTCTTCTTTAACTGTTTTAAACAGAATTGGAAAGTATGCATCATGTTTCCTCCCTGTATCTAGCTTGATTCCAACCATTGTTTTGCCTTGTAAATAAAGGTAGGGTCTCTTAACTAGAACGCCTCAAATCTAAATGGTATTTTCTTATTACTCTGCTTCATGTCTATGTCCCGGCAAAACGTCTAGTGGTCTGATCCTAAACTAGGAAGGATTGAGGCCTCATAAAAAACATCACTACTTATAAGGGCATCCGAAGATAAAAGCATATTGATGCTTGACATTATTTGATGAGTTTCGCCTCACCTATTATTCCAGGTATACTTACCATTGATTGTTGGTATGTCTACGAGGCGTAAATATGTTAACATGTCCCTTAACATCTCCATCTCTGGTTCCTCTCTTCGTATACCTCCTTTTTCCTCTTCTAGGGATGTGATCATATTGAAATCTCCTCCTATTGGCCAAAATTTTTCACTATGAAAATTCTTTAGCATTCCTATGCTCTAAAGGAATGCTTCCTTTTCTCCTGGAATATTGGGCCATAAATAGATGAGATTAGGATCCATTCATTTATCCCAATTTTCCTAAAGCGATGAGTTATAATATGAGGTAGACCTATCCATCCCTCTACGCTAATCTCCATTACATTCCATAAAATAGTTATTCCGCCTGCACTACCTCTAGAGTCAAGGGCCTCTGCTTTATTTTTAGGTTTTAGATACTTCAAGATTTCTTCTAATCGGTCTCCTGAAACTTTGGTTTCCTAAAGGAGCACCACATGTGGTATTTTTGTTGGCAATATGATGCAATGTGTTTATCTTGATGGCAACCCACTTGATGAAGATGATGGAATCCTACTTGATGAAGTTGTCTTTGATGCTTGATGAGTTTATTAATGATGTAAATCTGATGTTCTACCAGCAGCTCAGAAGTACCCGAGAAAGAAATATCAGTAAGGGACAAAACGATGATGTAAAGTGTGTATCACAAAGCATACGCGGGTTTGTTTAGGAGAAGTAGCGTATGCACGCGGAAAAGTACGTTCCAAGTTTTGTATGCCTAATTGCGCTCTAAATTTGTAAAACCAGGGGACTTTACCATGGTATTGACCCATTGTATTGAGCGTTGGATTGTCTATTTGATCCCGTCCAGGAATACCATCGGAAGTGATGTGGTTTTGGCTCATGGTATTGACAAAGGCTAAATCTATATAAGGAGAAGAAAATCATTGTGAAAAGGGTGTGCAAGTGTCTGGGATCTAATGAATACTTCACTCTGAAGTATATCTGTATGGAATGGGTAACAGTTGAATGATTGTTCTGAATTAATGCACCCATGAAGAAAATAATGAAGAGGGATCTCCAGATCTGATATGTCTATGTATATTCTAAATCTGATGAAGAAATGTTTAGATCTTTGATCTGGCGAATCTTTGCTGAAGTGAAGGATGAATTCTGAGTTGTCTATCTGATCTGAAGAACTGCACAGTCCTGAAAAGTTACAAATCTATACGCAGGTTCGCTTCATAAAAGGCGCGTATATACGTGGGTTAGATGAATGAAAAGTGCGTATGAGTAGTTAGGGTTTTCTGAAGAATGTACACATGGGTTGGTCTGCATAAGAGCGCGTATACACGCAACTTCAATGAATAAAAGTAGCGTATGATATTTGAATTAATGAAGTTCTGGGTTAATTTTACATCTGCATATCTATTCTGAAGTCTAGGTTAGCTCTAATATTCTGGTTACAGTGGTCTCACTGTTCTGTATGAAGCAATGGGAAAAGTATGATTGTTGATAAGTGAAGGGTTGTGTTGAAGCTGTTTGATCTAGTTTGAAAATTGATGAAACGTGGTCTGCAGTGGTGCTGAGGGTCGAAGCCTTCAGTCAGGGGGTTGTAGCTCCCTTCCAGGAGAGGCTGGTAAACGAGAGAAGGGGGTCATAGCTCCCTTCTAGGAGAGGCTGGTAAACGAGTACAGGGGGTTGTAGCTCCCCTCTAGGAGAGGCTGGTAAACGAGAGAAGGTTGTAGCCTTCTGCAGGTGGGTGCCTGCGTGCTGGTATGAGTCTGCGCCAGTACATGGTTGTAAGAAGTTTTCTTTATAATAAATATTGAAGATTGAGACGACGGCATTGGTGGTTTTCTCCCGAATTGGGTTTCCACCTAAAATCCTAGTGTTCATGTGTGTTGCTTATGTGTGATGATTATTCTATTCTTTCTGCACCTGTTTATTATTTTCTAAAACATATGATGAATGAATAATGCAATAATCTAAGTTAAGACTTAAATGCATAATTATATCTCTGGACATACGCGAGTTCTGCAAAGGATATCCGCGTATATACGCAAGTTTGCTTTAGGAAAGTAGCGTATGGGTTTTTAGAAAGGAAAAAGTAAAAAATTTTATTGTCTGCACTAAATACTGATTCACCCCCCCCCCCCCCCCCCTCTCGCATTTTTCCAAAAAATTGTGTATCGTAGCAAAATTAAAAAGCTTAGCCGCTAGAAGGAAGATCAAGCAAGATGAGAAATCAAGATGGAATAGCATCTATCAAGCCTCCGGTCTTTAATGGAAGAAATTTAATATTCTAGAAAACAAGGATGAGGTCCTATCTTCAATCTATAGGAACAGATGTATGGGCCATTGTTGTACAAGGATATCAATATCCAGCTACAATACCAACAGATCCGAATGAAAAGAAGAATTATGAATCAAATGAAAAGGCGGTCAATGCTATAACAGGAAGTTTGACTAAATCTAAATTTGTCAAAGTCATGCAGCTAAATACAGCAAAGTAAATGTGGGACAAAATCATTCTAAGTTATGAAGGTGATGCAAAGGTAAAAAGTGCAAAACTCCAAACTCTCAGAATTGAATATGAAAATTTGAAGATGCATAGTGATGAGAGTATTGCCAGTTTCTTTTTACGTGTTGATGATGTTGTAAATCGTATGAGAAATCTGGGAGAAATAATAACCGAATCTACTTTGGTTGAGAAAATTTTAAGATCGCTAACAGCAAAATTTGAGTCAAAAGTTTCTGCTCTTGAAGAAAAACAGGATCTTCAAAATCTTACTGTGGTACAACTTCATGGCATACTAACCGCATATGAAATGAGAAGAGGAGGACCATATGAAGTCAAAGAGGTTGTCTTCAGAGCTTCTACAAAAGGGAAAGAAGTACAAGAAGCAGAAGGATCAGGATATATCTCAGAAGAAGATGAGGCAAATTTTGTAAAGAAACTCCAACTTGGCACAGGACGGTTCAGAGGTAAGCTTCCTTTCAAATGTTTTGAGTGTGGAAGAATTGGTCATTATGCTGCTAAGTGTCCTCATAAAGAAACACCTGCAAAAGGGAAGGAAGTAGCAAGAAGGAATAAGAATCGGTTTAACACTAGAAAAAGTTATTATATTCATGAAGACATTGATGGGCGATCTGATAGTGAAGAAGAATGTGAACAAGATCTTAGACTTCTCATGGCATTTGAATCTAGAGAAGAAAAGGATATTTTTGTGGATGCTCTAGAGGACAATGACTTTCTTGAAGAAAACAATCAACTCAAAATACGCTTAAAAGAAAGTAAAATACTCTTAGAAGAAAGGAAAATAACCATAGAAACTCTGGAAAAGCAGGTTGAAGAAGCAAAGAAACACATTGAGAAATTAGAATGTGAAGTGGTAAGTCTAAGAAAATATTCTGAGAAAGTAAAAACTCTGAATCTTAGATTTTCTAAAGGATCTGAAACCTTAGATGAGATTATCAAGGTACAACTTTCTCCTCTTATAAAAACAGGTCTTGGATATACCGGAGAATCCTCTCAAGCTTCAGCAACAAATTATCTAAAAGCAGTTACAGCTGGTTTACAAAATTCTGCCACTCAACAAGGGAATAAAGAATCATTGTAGGTAAAGCATGATCATCTCAATTCAAAGAATACTAACAGGAATATCATTCAAAGAAACACCAATCAACAGGTAAATCCAAGTAGAAGATTTCATGATCGCAGAAATTTCTTCTTCAATGGACAATGTTTCTCATGTCACAATTTTGGTCATAAAGCTGTTCAATGTGTTGCATATAAAAATATCATGACTAGAGAAGTAAGAAATAAAAGGATTGAATTTGAGAAGAATACCTATAACAACTTTTCTCCTCTTCTAAATGAAGTTGAATGTGCTTATTGCAATAAATTTGGCATGAAGAATCTGTTGGCAATATGATGCAGAGTGTTGTCCTTGATGGCAACCCACTGAATGAAGATGAAGACATGAGATTGTTGACATGTGTTGTCCTTGATGGCAATCCACCTGATGAAGTTAGTCTTGACCTGATGGAATTGGTAAATGATGTAAATCTAATATGAAATTATGTTTGTTAGCAATATGATGCTAAGTGTTGTCCTTGAAAGGAAACCCACTTGATGAAGATGATGGCAACTTACTGGATGAAGTTGTGCTTATGTCTTGATGAACTAAATCTGATGTATCTACAGTGAGTACAGAAGGCAATGAAGAAAGGAATTCAGCATGTTTTAAATCTATGGTGAAAAGAGTATGTCTCAAGGCATACGCGGATCTGTCTAGGAGAAGTCGCGTATGCACGCGGGAAACAACGTGCCAAGTTGCGTATGGGAAAAAGCGCTCATAAAGTGAAAAACCAGGGGTAACCACCATGGTATTGACCCATTGTATTGGGTAATGATTCGTCTAAATGACCCCGTCCAGAAATACCATCGGAAGTAATGTAGTTTTGGGCTCATGGTATTGTTTTGGCTCATGGTATTGAAAAAGGGTAAACCTATATAAAGAGAAGAAATTCATTGTGCAAATCATGAGTGTGGGAGCAAGATGTCTGAGCTTGAATGAATACTTCTCTGTGAAGTATATCTGTATGGAAAGGGTAAAGGTTTGATGATATATCTAAATCTATGATGCACCTATGAAGAAATGATGAAGCGGGATATCTAGATTTGAAATGTGTCTGTATTTGCTAGATCTATTTATGGAATGATTAGATCTAAGGCGAACATCTGTCTGAAGTAAAGGGTTAAATCTGTGGGATGTATCTGTTCTGAAGAATTGCAATGACTTAAATGTCTGAAGAACCATACGCTAGTTCGCCTCAGAGGAAGCGCGTATATACGTGGCTTAGCTGAAGAGAAAGCGTGTATGCACAATGAAATTAGCTCTGTAATCTGTACAGAAGTATACGCGGGTTTTTATGGTAGAAGACGCGTATATACGCGACATCAGAGAAAGGAAAGCGCGTATTTAAAAGCTATGGTTTAATTGAGTCGAAGTATAAAAAATGTCTCGATCAATTTCCGCTCGTGTTACCGCCGGTCGTATTCCATGCGCTCTCCGAGTTGTCCGTACGCTTGGTTGTCTCGATGGACTTAAAGGTGTGGAGTGGATCCATTGGATCCAGTGTGAAAATTGATGAAACGTGGTCCATAGAGGTGCTGAGGGTTGTAGCCTTCAGTCAGGGGGTCGTAGCTCCCTTCCGGGTGAGGCTGGTAAACGAGATCAGGGGGTCGTAGCTCCCTTCCAGGAGAGGCTGGTAAACGAGAGCAGGGGGTCGTAGCTTCCGTGAGAGGATGGCAACAAGTCGTGTTGTTTTCCTCTCCAGGAGAGGTCGTAAATGAGCGTGTGGGTGCCTACGTGCCGGTAGGGTTCCACCAACACATATGTTGCAGGATGTTTTCTCTATAATAAAATATTGAAGGCTGAGCAACTGTAGCGGTGGTTTTCTCCCGACTTGGGTTTCCACCTAAAATCCTGGTGTTCATGTGTGATGCTTATGTGTGATGGTTTATTCTATTCTTACTGCACATGTTTAAAGTTTACAGAACATCTAATGAATGAATGATGGAATGATAAAAGTGGAGAATTAATGGCATAATTAGATCTCTGTGTATACGCGAGTTTTATGAAGGATATCCACGTGTATACGCTGGTTGGCTTCAGCAAAGTAGCGTATGGGTTTTAGAGCATGAAAAAGTAACAAATTTTAGTTTTCCCTAAATACCCATTCACACCCCCCCCCCCCCCCCCCCCCCTCTCAGTATTTTTCCCAACAATTGGTATCAGAGCCAAGTTCTTCTGCAGAAGCTTGATCGCTTGAAGGAGATCCGTCGTAATGGGAAAGAAGCAAAAGAAGAAGGTTACTCAAGGAAAGAAGATGCCTCAGAAATCATGTATAACAGAAATTGAAGAAGATGAAACAGGTATTGATCGTTGTTCTTGTATTTCACTTACCTGTATATGCAAAGGTTATGATAGTGAAAGTGACAGTATGGATCTAGAAGAAGCTGTCAAGATTAAAGATGAAGAAGATTCTGACCAAGCTCTACAAGTGCTCATGGCAAAGAAGCAAAAGAAGAAGGCTACTCGAAGCAAGGAGATGTCTCAAAAAACCTGTATAGCAGAAATTGAAGAAGATGAATCAGGAAGTGATTGGTGCTCTTGTGATAATCTTCTTTGTGCAAACAGTGGTGAAGATAGTGAAAATTATGCTATGAACTTAGAAGAAGTTATCAAAGATCAACAAAGAATATTCAATGAGAAGGAATTTGCCTCCAAAGATTTGATCTTTAGACTGAAAAGGATGTTCGATGATGTATCCAATCGAAGTAAAGGACTTGAAGCAGATCTGGAAAAATCAAATAAGAAGAATGAAAGACTTGAAGTTGAAATCATATCTCTTAGGGAAGATCCGAAAATATCAAAGAAGAACATTGCACGACTTGAAGCAGAAAACATTTCTCTAAAAACAGATCTGGAAAAATCAAATAAGAAGAATGAAGAACTTAAAGCAGAAATCATTTCCCTCAAAGAAGATCTAAATAAAACAAATAAGAAGAATGCAGGACTTGAAGAAGAAATCATATCTCTGAAAGTAAATCTTGAAGCATCGAAGAAGAAGAATGAAGAACTCTTGGAAACTTTTGAAGAACAAGGAAATGGGTTGAAAGAAGAGATTCTAAATCTGAATAATCAAGTAGAAGATGGAAGAAGGAAAGAAGAAAGCATGACGAAGCAATTTCAAGCCTTGGAGGTTGAGGTAAACATTCTCAAAGGTAAATTAGAAGAAAAGGTTAAAATTTTGAGGTTTCAAGATAGTACTAATATTTTGGACAATATTCTGAGTAATCAAAGGTCTCCTACTATCAAAATTGGTCTTGGTTTCCATGAAACTGTTAAAGGAGAATCTAGCTCACAAGGAAGTGCTAAAAATTCAGAGGATGTCAATGCAAAACCTGAAGTGTTGAAAGAGACAAAAGGTCAACCAACAATGATGTAATCTCAAAGGAAATCAGTCAATAATGTTGAATTCTTTAAATGTCATAATTATGGGCATGTTGCAGCAAATTGCAGGAGCAGATCATTTCAGCCTCAAACAAACAGTTTCTACATAGAAATGTACTCTAGTTTCTTCAGGGGATATTGTTTTTCATGTAACATGTATGGACATAAAGAAGCTGGTTGCAAAAGGAGGAAGATTAGAAATACTCATTATGATTCTTATGCTTATTTCTCTGGACACATGAGATGTTATTCTTGTAACAAGTATGGACATGTAGGAAAGGAATGCAGGTTGAACAGATCTAAGAAAGTGGACAATTTTCAGCACACAAATAGAAAGATCAAACAAATCTGGAAAAAGATGGAGGACCGATCAAAAACGTAGGGAATATTGACCCTACTGCAGTCATCCGCTTCTGAAGCTTACTTCTCTGATTGACTGCAGGAATGATGTGGGATACATTATGAGATTTAGTAATGTATCATCACAGGGGGAGCAATGTATGATGTCTCTCATGGTTGATTTGATTATTCTGGCTATATGTAGTTCTGACAGAGCATCTGATATGAAGAAGACAGGTACAGGAAGAACAAGTTCAGGGGGAGATGAAGGAATGTGAAAAAATTTCTATGCTTCACTTTCCATACGCGGGTTCGATGAACAAAAGTCGCGTATACACACGAGTTCCAGCAGACACAGTCGCGTATTCATTGATGATAAGAGAATTTATATGATAGCTGAAGATCTGGAGCAAAGGTTCAGGGGGAGTATCAGTCTGATTGTTAAAAACTATTGCACAAGTTAAGAAAGAGCACTGGTTCAGGGGGAGCAACAGGTTGAAGACTAATGATTGCATTATGACTACTTACTCTTTGGATATTGTGATACTCATGCTCAAATGATGATGGCTTGATACATGGTTTATTATGATGAGACTTTGAATGAGCCCTGTCTACTGTTTGTTAAAGTTTAACTATTGGATGAGATTGGAAGTATTATGATTCAGAGATAAGAATAGATCATGCAGAGTTTGTTACTATGGTTGAGATATTTTCCCTACATATGTTACTTCATGTTAAATCTTAAAGATCATGGTGATACTGGACCACATGGATGGTTGACACATATTTGAAGATGTTGTTCTGGTATGATAATTTCTCTTGGAAAGATTGTATTGATGCGGCAAAGAATCTGAAGGCTTGGTTACTAATGTGCTTATGCTACAAACGTTGGATGACGCTTGAAGACACAAATACACTGTTCTATCTATCTGCACTCCAGGGAAGCATTCAAATATCTCAGAAAGAAGCTGAACACTGTCTTTTTCTCACAGAGGATCAGATCTGGTTAAAGTATAGAAGATGGTATTGGATACGCGGATTTCCTAAAATACAGTCACGTATATACGTGAGTTCATGCACAGAAAAACACGTATGTCTGGTTGCTGACAAATTTCTGTTTGGGGTCAGCTTTCTTCAGCACGGCTGCAGTGCTGTTTGGTATCTCTGATACTGTTTGGTATCTCTGGTGGTGTTCCAGTTCTCATAATTCTATTTCTAATGTTTTGATAAAGATGCCTTGATGATTTGTTGGTGAAAGTGTTCAGGATGCACAAACTAAGGGGGAGCCTTAGTCATATGGAAAGGTTGCTTGGATGCACAGATTCAGGGGGAGCATTAGCTTTGCTGAGTATAATGCATTGTTGGAATTATGATGGTTCTGAAATATGTTCTCTTTCTTGAGGACTTTCTGGTGTTGGTCTTAAAGTTATATTTGTAGTTTGATGAAAAGGTCATGTTGAGACCCATGATGTAAAATTGTAATATTCAGTCATGTAAGGACTTGTCAAATTTGTAAACCCACTTGGTTGGGTAGCTGAGTTGAAATGTGTAAACCCACTTGGTTGGGTACTTGAGTCTCATATGTAAATCCACTTGGTTGGACATTTGATGTAAGTATGAGTCTTTGGTGATAGGAAGTTCATAGAGTCATGTACTTCATTGGAAAATATGTTTGAAGATTCAGCATAAACTCAGGGGGAGCTTGGTCACTTCTGTATATATCAGATCTGCAGAATGCTTCTTCCACATGAGGAGAAAAGGGGGAGAGTATGTTGGTTTTTGATCAGCCCTTTGCCCTTGATGTCAAAGGGGGAGAGTGACATGGTGTTTGAATGGTGTCATTGTATTCTGACATGGTGTTTGAATGGTGTCATTGTATTCTTAATGTACCTATCTGTTGTGGTAACCAAACACCATCGTGGTTGCCATCAAGTCCAAAGGGGGAGATTGTTGGCAATATGATGCAGAGTGTTCTCCTTGATGGCAACCCACTGAATGAAGATGAAGACATGAGATTGTTGACATGTGTTGTCCTTGATGGCAATCCACCTGATGAAGTTAGTCTTGACCTGATGGACTTGGTAAATGATGTAAATCTAATATGAAATGATGTTTGTTAGCAATATGATGTTGAGTGTTGTCCTTGAAAGGCAACCCACTTGATGAAGATGATGGCAACTTACTGGATGAAGTCGTGCTTGATAGAATATGTCTTGATGAACTAAAGGCAATGAAGAAAGGAATTCAACATGTGCTAAATCTATGATGAAAAGAGTATGTCTCAAGGCATACGCGGATCTGTCTAGGAGAAGTCGCGTATGCACGCGGGAAACAACGTGCCAAGTCGCGTATGGGAAAAAGCGCTCATAAAGTGAAAAACTAGGGGTAACCACCATGGTATTGACCCATTGTATTGAGTAATGATTCGTCTAAATGACCCCGTCCAGGAATACCATCGGAAGTAATGTGGTTTTGGCTCATGGTATTGAAAAAGGGTAAACCTATATAAGAAGAAGAAATTCATTGTGCAAATCATGAGCGTGGGTGCAAGATGTCTGAGCTTGAATGAATACTTCTCTCTGAAGTATATCTGAATGGAAAGGGTTATAGTTGAATGATAGATTTGAATGCATGAAGCACCTATGAAGAAAATGATGAAGAAGGGAATCTAGATCTGAAATGTATTTGCTACATCTGTTTATGGAATGATTAGATCTAAGAGGAGGCGAACATCTGTCTGACGCAAAGGGTAAAATCTGTGTGATGTTTCTATTCTAAAGAGTTGCAATGACCTAAATATCTGAAGAACCATATGCTATTTTGCCGCAGTAGAAGCGCATATATACGCGGCTTCGCTGAAGAGAAAGCGCGTATGCGCAGTAAAATTAGCTCTGTAATATGTATAGAAGTATACGCGGGTTTGTATGGTAGAAAGCGCATGTATACGCAGTATCAGTGAAAGGAAAGCACGTATGAAAAGCTAGGGTTTGCTGAAGTCAAAATTATACAATGTCTGATCTGTTCTATTGTGTTACTGCTGTCTGTATTCTACAGTTCTGAGTTGTCTGTATCAGTTTGGTTGTATGATGGAGCTTAAATATGTGGAGTGGATCTAGTGTGAAAATTGATGAAACGTGGTCCATAGAGGTGCTGAGGGTTGTAGCCTTCAGTCAAGGGGTTGTAGCTCCCTTCCAGGTGAGGCTGGTAAACGAGAGCAGGGGGTCGTAGCTCCCTTCCAGGTGAGGCTGGTAAACGAGAGCAGGGGGTCGTAGCTCCCTTACAGGAGAGGCTGGTAAACGAGTCAGGGGGTTGGAGCTCCCTTCCAGGAGAGGCTGGTAAACGAGCGCAGGTGGGTGCCTGCGTGCTGGTCAAGTCTGCGCCAGCACACATGTTGTAAGATGTTTTCTCTATAATAAAATATTGAAGGCTGAGCAACTGCAGCGGTGGTTTTCTCCCGACTTGGGTTTCCACCTAAAATCCTGGTGTTCATGTGTGATGCTTATGTGTGATGGTTTATTCTGTTCTTACTGCACATGTTTACTGTTTATAGAACATCTAATGAATGAATGATGGAATGATATAAGTGGAGAATTAATGGCATAATTAGATCTCTGTGTATACGCGAGTTTTATGAAGGATATCTGCGTGTATACGCTAGTTGGCTTCAGCAAAGTAGCGTATGGGTTTTAGAGCATGAAAAAGTAAAAAGTTTTAGTTTGCCCTAAATACTGATTCAACCCCCCCCCCCCCCCCCCCCTCTCAGTATTTTTAGTTTGCCCTAAATACTGAGTCTTATATGTAAATCCACTTGGTTGGATATTTGATGTAAGTATGAGTCTTTGGTGATAAGAAGTTCATAGAGTCATGTACTTCATTGAAACATATGGATGAACTTTCAGCATGAACTCAGGGGGAGCTTGGTCACTTCAGTATATATCAGATCTGCAGAACGCTTCTTCTACATTAGGAGAAAAGGGGGAGAGTGTGTTGGTTTTGATTTTCCCTTTGCCCTTGATGTCAAAGGGGGAGAGTGACATGGTGTTTGAAGGAAGAGAAAGAATGGTGTCAAAAATGGGGAGAGTGACATGGTGTCATTGTATTCTTAATGTACCTATCTGTTGTGGTAACCAAACACCATCGTGGTTGCCATCAAGTCCAAAGGGGGAGATTGTTGGCAATATGATGTAGAGAGTTGTCCTTGATGGCAACCCACTGAATGAAGATGAAGACATGAGATTGTTGACATGTGTTGTCCTTGATGGAAATCCACCTGATGAAGTTAGTCTTGACCTGATGGACTTGGTAAATGATGTAAATCTAATATGAAATGATGTTTGTTAGCAATATGATGCTGAGTGTTGTCCTTGAAAGGCAACCCACTTGATGAAGATGATGGCAACTTACTGGATGAAGTTGTGCTTATGTCTTGATGAACTGAATCTCATGTATCTACAGTGAGTACAGAAGGCAATGAAGAAAGGAATTCAGCATGTGTTAAATCTATGGTGAAAAGAGTATGTCTCAAGGCATACGCGGATCTGTCTAGGAGAAGTCGCGTATGCACGCGGGAAACAACGTGCCAAGTCGCGTATGGGAAAAAGTGCTCATAAAGTGAAAAACCAGGGGTAACCACCATGGTATTGACCCATTGTATTGAGTAATGATTCATCTAAATGACCCCGTCTAGGAATACCATCGGAAGTAATGTGGTTTTGGCTCATGGTATTGAAAAAGGGTAAACCTATATAAGAAGAAGAAATTCATTGTGCAAATCATGAGCGTGGGTGCAAGATGTCTGAGCTTGAATGAATACTTCTCTCTGAAGTATATCTGAATGGAAAGGGTTACAGTTGAATGATAGATCTGAATGCATGAAGCACCTATGAAGAAAATGATGAAGAAGGGAATCTAGATCTAAAATGTATTTGCTACATCTGTTTATGGAATGATTAGATCTAAGAGGAGTTGAACATCTGTCTCACGCAAAGGGTAAAATCTGTGTGATGTTTCTATTCTAAAGAATTGCAATGACCTAAATATCTGAAGAACCATATGCTATTTTGCCGCAGTAGAAGCGCATATATACGCGGCTTCGTTGAAGAGAAAGCGCGTATGCGCAGTAAAATTAGCTCTGTAATATGTACAGAAGTATACGCGGGTTTGTATGGTAGAAAGCGCGTGTATATGCGGTATCAGTGAAAGGAAAGCGCGTATGAAAAGCTAGGGTTTGGTCGATACCGAAGTATACAAAACCGATCTATTCCTCATCGTAAGCGACCGATGTCCGTATTCTGGCGCTCGAGTTGTCTACCGCCTTGGTTGTATGATGGAGCTTAAATATGTGGAGTGGATCCGTGTTGTGAAAATTGATGAAATGTGGTCCACAGAGGTGTCGAGGGTTGGAGCCTTTAGTCGTGGTTGTAGCGTCTCCTTCCGTGAGGTCGGTAAACGAGATCGAGGGGGTCGAGCTCCCTTCCAGGAGTGGGGCCGGTAAACGAGACTGGGGTCGTAGCTCCCTTCTAGGAGAGGCTTCGAAACGAGCTAGGGTTGGAACCCATCTCCAGAGAGCCGGTAAACAAGCACAGTGGGTGCCTACGTGCTGGTAGGATTCTGGCACTGCATATGTTGTAAGATGTTTTCTCTATAATAAAATATTGAAGGCCGAGACAACGACAGCGGTGGTTTTCTCCCGACTTGGGTTTCCACCTAAAATCCTGGTTTTCATGTGTGTTTCTTATGTGTGATGATTTATTCTGTTCTTACTGCACATGTTTACAGTTTATTGAACATCTAATGAATGAATGATGGAATGATATAAGTGAAGAATTAATGGCATAATAAGATCTCTGTGTATACACGAGTTTTATGAAGGATATCCGCGTGTATACGCTAGTTAGCTTCAGCAAAGTAGCGTATGGGTTTTAGTGAATGGAAAAGTAAAAAGTTTTAGTTTTCCCTAAATACTGATTCACCCCCCCCCCCCCCCCCCACCCCCCCCTCTCAGTATTTTTCCCAACAGAATCTAAATGCAGGAGCAAAGTTCAGCCAAAAGAGAATTTTCCTTCAAGATCCAAAGTATGGGAAAAGAAGGAATTACAGGTTGACAATTGTGGCATAGCATTATTCGCAGAAGGTGAAGAAAATAAATGGTACATTGATAGTGGATGCTCAAAACACATGACAGGTGACAAACACAAACTTCTTGCATATAGTGCTCTAGAAAAGGAAAAGAAAGTTACATTTGGAAATGATAATCCTGTTGTAATTAAAGGAATAGGGTCTGTGTTTCTAAAGGAAAAGGTGAAGGCTAATGATGTCATGTATGCAGATGGCTTAAGGCATAACCTGCTAAGTGTAAGTCAAATGTGTGATCAAGGAACCGAAATTGTCTTTAGTTCAAAAGAATGTGTGGTTCCTGATCTTGATACAGGCTAAACAATTATAAAAGGGAAAAGAAATCCAAGCAACCTGTATGTATTGAAGAACTACAAAGAAAAATGTTACTTGAGTCAATATTTAGAAAATTGGCTATGGCATAGAAGGTTGGGGCATCTAAGCTTCTCTCAAATCAACAAATCAAGCAGACTTAATGATGTTCGTGGTCTTCCCAATATTACTCTACTTGAAAGTATCATATGCAAATCATGTCAATTCGGTAAGCAAACCAGAGTACAATTTAATGCCAAGGAAGGATCATCAAGTAAGCCTCTTGAACTCATTCATACTGACATATGTGGACCTATGAGGAAAAATTCACCACGTGGTGAAGAATACTATATCTTATTGATGATTTCTCTAGAATGTGTTGGATTGGGTTGATTAAACACAAAGATGAAGCATTTGAGAAATTTCAGATCTTCAAAGCACTGGTTGAAAATGAATTAGATCTAAAAATAAAGTGTCTTAGATCTGATCGAGGAGGAGAATATACATCAAATGAATTTCTTGAATTTTGTGAACAACATGGCATAAAAAGACAGTTCTTTGTAGCTGGCACTCCACAACAAAATGGCGTAGCAGAAAGAATGAATAGAATAGTTCAACAAATGGCTAGAGCTATGCTTGATGATTCTAGAACACCTGACACATTCTGGGGAGAAGCAACACATACAACAGTAAAAATTCTCAACAAGGCACATGTTCGGGTAAATAGTGACAAAACTCCATATGAACTCTGGTATGGTAATTATCCCTCTGTGAAGCATTTTAGAGTTTTTGGAAGTAAATGCTTTATCAAAAATAATGATGAAAAACTTGGCAAGTTTGAACCTAGAGCAGATGAAGGAATACTTCTTGGTCACTCCTCTATGAGTAGAGCATATAAATGTTACAATAAAAGACTTCGGAAGATTGTTGAATGTATTGATGTTGTTATTGATGAGTCTCCTGCAGCCCCAAAATAAGAAAAACAAACAACAAATGAAGATGATGGTGACTTATATCCTTCTACATCAAATAGCAATGATATAGACAGTGAACCACCTGAAGATGATTTATCTAAAAAAGCTCCATCCAGATTTGTTCAAAAGAATCATCCAGAATCTCAAATTTTGGGAGATAAGGGATCAGGTGTACAAACAAGAAGGACTCTTGTGGGATCTCCTACCTATCTGGCATTTCTATCCACTATTGAACCACACAATGTCAATCAAGCTAGCAAAGATGAATGCTGGGTTCAAGCCATGAATGAAGAGCTTGATCAAATTGAAAATAATCACACTTGGGAATTAGTACCAAGACCTCATAACAAAAATGTCATTGGAACTAAATGGATATTCAAAAACAAGTTAAATGAGAATGGGGGTGTTGTAAGAAACAAAGCTAGAATTGTTTGCAAGGGGTACACTCAACAAGAAGGGATAGACTTTGAAGAAACTTTTGCTCCTGTAGCTAGACTTGAAGCACTAAGAATGTTTCTTGCCTTTTCAAGTTTTCAACAAATCAAAGTTTATCAAATGGATGTTAAATCTGCATTTCTCAATGGTGATCTAGAAGAAGAAGTTTATATAGAACAACCAGAAGGATTTATTTTGGGAAATGATGAAAATCTTGTTTGTAGACTTAAAAAGGCTCTATATGGTCTCAAACAAGCTCCAAGGGCATGGTATTATTGTCTTGACAAATATCTTCATCAACAAGGATTTTCAAAAGGGTCTGCTGATAGCAACTTATACACAAAAAATGAGAATGATAAACTATTGATTGTGGTTGTATATGTTGATGATATCATTTTTGGAAGTAATGAAGAATCTATGAGTCAGAAATTTGCTTCTGTCATGCAGCAAGAATTTGAAATGTCTTTACTTGGGGAACTAACATTCTTTCTTGGCTTTCAAGTGCATCAAAATGCACATGGTATATTCCTATCACAATCAAAATACCTTAAGCAAATTCTGAAGAAGTATGGCATGGAAGAGTGCAAACCTGTGAGCACACCAATGATAACCGGATGTAATCTCAGTTCACATGATGATTCTCCCACGGTGAATCAACCAGAATACAGATCTATGATAGGAAGTCTACTTTATCTCACTGGGACTAGACCAGACATTATGCATGCAGTTGGGATTGTTGGACGATTCCAAGCTAATCCAAAAGAGTCTCACCTTCAGGCTGTCAAAAGAATATTCAAATATCTACAAGGAACTCAAGACTTTGGAATATGGTATCCAAAGAACGCTGATCTTACTCTTCATGCTTACACTGATGCAGATTGGGCTGGAAATGTTGATGATCAAAAAAGCACTAGTGGTGGTGCATTCTATATGGGGCCCGGTTGGTATCTTGGTTCAGCAAGAAGCAAAACTCTATTGCTTTATCTACAGCGAAACCAGAATATGTAGCTGCCGCATCATGTTGCACTCAACTTCTTTGGATGATGCAAACTTTACAAGACGTTCAAATCAAATGTTCACCTCCTATCTCCATTATGTGTGATAATACAAGTGCCATCAGTATCTCAAAGAATCATGTTATGCATTCCAAGACCAAGCACATTCCCATCAAGTATCACTTCTTACGTGAACAAGTGCTTCAACAAAAGGTGAAGTTGGAGTATGTTCCCTCCAAAGAATAAGTTGCTGATATATTTACCAAACCTTTGCCCAGGGAAGCGTTCGAATATCTCAGAGAGAAGCTGGGAGTAGTCTCTGCCATGCAGAGGATCAGATCTGATTAAAATTCAGAAGATTAAATTGGATACGCGGGTTTCCCGAAAGACAGTCACGTATATACGCGACTTCATACACAAAAAACCGCGTATGGTTGGTAGCTGACAAATTTTGTTTGGGTCAACATTCCTCAACACAAAATGTGGTGATGTTTGTTATCTCTGATGATGTTTGGTGTCTTTGGTGTTGTTCTAGTTGTTATATTTCTGTTTTATTCTCTGATATTGGGTAAAGATGCCTTGATGATTTGCTGTTGAAAGTGTTCAGGATGCACAAGCTAAGGGGGAGCATTAGTCTTGCTGAGCGTAATGCATTTTTGGCATTATGATGATTCTGAAATATGATCTCTTTCTTGAGGTATTTTTGGTATTGGTTATAAAAGGTCATATTTGTAATGATGTAAAAATTGTAATATTCAGTCATGTAAGGACTTGTTCAAATTTGTAAACCCACTTGAATGGGTAATTGAGTCAAAATGTGTAAACCCACTTGGTTGGGTACTTGAGTCGCATATGTAAATCCACTTGGTTGGATATTTGATGTAAGTATGAGTCCTTGGTGATAGGAAAGGTCATAGAGTCATGTACTTCATTGAAAAATATGTTTGAAGATTCAGCATGAACTCAAGGGGAGCATGGTAACTTCAGTGCACATCAGATCTACAGAGCTCTTCTTTCTACAAGAGAAGAAAAACCTTGCTTTAGTTTTGATCCGCCCTTTGCCCTTGATGTCAAAGGGGGAGAGTAACATGGTGTTTGAATAGAAGGAGAGCATCATTGTGTTTGTATAATGGTTATAATCAATGTATCTATCTGTTGTGGTGATCAAACACCATCATGGTTGCAATCAAGTCCAAAGGGGGAGATTGTTGGCAATATGATGCAATGTGCTATCCTTGATGGCAACCAACTTGATGAAGATGATGGCATCCTACTTGATGAAGTCATATTTGATGATTGATGAGTTTATTAATGATGTAAATCTGATGTTCTACAAGCAGCTCAGAAGTACCCGAGAAAGAAATATCAGTAAGGGACAGAACAATGATGTAAAGTGTGTATCACAAAGCATACGTGGGTTTGTTTAGGATAAGTAGCGTATGCACACGGAAAAGTACGTTCCAAGTCGCGTATCCCTAATTGCGCTCTAAATTTGTAAAACCAGGGGACTTTACCATGGTATTGACCCATTGTATTGAGCGCTGGATTGTCTATTTGATCCCATCCAGGAATACCATCGAAAGTGATGTGGTTTTGGCTCATGGTATTCACAAAGGCTAAATCTATATAAGGAGAAGAAAATCATTGTGAAAAGGGTGTGCAAGTGTCTGGGCTCTAATGAATACTTCACTCTGAAGTATATCTGTATGGAATGGGTAACAGTTGAATGATTGATCTGAATTAATGCACCCATGAAGAAATAATGAAGAGGGATCTCCAGATCTGAAATGTCTATGTATATCTAAATCTGATGAAGAAATGTTTAGATCTGTGATCTGGCGAATCTTTGCTGAAGTGAAGGATGAATTCTGAGTTGTCTATCTGATCTGAAGAACTGCACAGTCCTAAAAAGTTACAAATCTATATGCGGGTTCGCTTCATAAAAGGAACGTATATATGTGGGTTAGATGAATGAAAAGCGCGTATGAGCAGTTAGGTTTTTCTGAAGAATGCACACGCGGTTTGGTCTACATAAGAGCGTGTATACACGCGACTTCAATGAATAAAAGTAGCGTATGATATTTGAATTAATGAAGTTCTGGGTTACATTTACATCTGCATATCTATTCTGAAGTCTGGGTTAGCTCTGATATTCTGGTTACATTGGTCTCACTGTTCTGTATGAAGCAATGGGCAAAGTATGATTATTGATAAGTGAAGGGTTGTGTTGAAGCTGTTTGATCCAGTTTGAAAATTGATGAAACGTGGTCTGCAGTGGTGCTGAGGGTCGAAGCCTTTAGTCAGGGGGTTGTAACTCCCTTCCAGGAGAGGCTGGTAAACGAGAGCAGGGGGTCGTAGCTCCCTTCTAGGAGAGGCTGGTAAACGAGTACAGGGGGTTGTAGCTCCCCTCCAGGAGAGGCTGGTAAATGAGAGAAGGTTGTAGCCTTCTGTAGGTGGGTGCCTGCGTGCTGGTATGAGTCTGCGCCAGTACATGGTTGTAAGAAGTTTTATTTATAATAAATATTGAAGATTGAGACGACAGCAGTGGTGGTTTTCTCCCGAATTGGGTTTCCACCTAAAATCCTGGTGTTCATGTGTGTTTCTTATGTGTGATGATTATTCTGTTCTTTCTGCACCTGTTTACTGTTTTCTAAAACATCTGATGAATGAATAACGCAATAATCTAAGTTAAGACTTAAATTCATAATTAGATCTCTGGACATACCCGAGTTCTGCAAAGGATATCCACGTATATACGCAAGTTGGCTTCAGGAATGTAGCATATGGGTTTTTAGAAAGGAAAAAGTAAAATTTTTTATTGTCTGCACTAAATAAAGATTCACCCCCCCTCTCAGTATTTTTCCCAACACTTTCCATCTTCAATATTTCTTGTAAATATCTTTGATTTCCCTTAATATTAAGGCCCTTAATATTCTAGGAGAGAATTATCATTGGGAAACCTTGTGTAGTTGTTGGAATACCACTGATAGCAGCATTATCCTTCTTGAATTCACTAACATTTCATCAGCCATTTGAATATATTCCTGCAAATTCTTTCTTCCCCTCTTCTTTCCTCCTTTAGCTT
This sequence comes from Pinus albicaulis, assembly GCA_034641835.2. Lineage (NCBI taxonomy): Eukaryota > Viridiplantae > Streptophyta > Pinopsida > Pinales > Pinaceae > Pinus > Pinus albicaulis. The sequence continues at coordinate 155,226,328 of CM076572.1, read as the reverse complement.
GAGTATTGGGTTCTTGAGAGTTTCCTTTTTGGGAGCTCATAGTGTCTACCATTTCCATTTTTCTATGTCCTTGGTTAGTCATGTATTGTTCAAATGCTTCTTTGTAAAACCCCTTTTGGTCTTCTGGTATGAACCACTCATCTAGGTTTATACATTCATGAAACCGTTTCTTTAATACCACCTCTTTCATGCTTAACTCATCCTTCATTATGTCTACTTCCATCGCAGATTGTTCCACCATTTGAGATTGAGCATTTTTCTCGGTTGGTTCCTCTTGAGCTTTTCTTTTTGGTTTTCGTAGCATTTTGGGTTAGGTGTCCTTGTCCTTCTTTAGTGGATTGTTCAGCTTCTTTTTAATTTTCTCCCATTTCTTGCACTATTTCGTACATGTTTTGGTTACTCTTTTTCCTCGATGGGCTATTGTTCTCGTTTTCATGTTGTTTGTTGTTCTTTATCCTACTGGAAACTCTCTCAAACCCATCATCTTCTTTGGTTGATCCTCCTCCTCCCTCCAAATCTTTCCCTTCCATCTCATCTCGATTATTTAGAGGATAGGTTTTAGATAATTGGCCGCACTCATGGCAGTGCCAGCATCTAAAAAGAATGTGTTCATAGTTAAGAAGGTGATTCCATACTTCTCCTTCATATTCCAATTCAATCGATTAAGGTAGAGGCTCAGTTATATTTATGTAAACACAAATGTAAGAAAACATAGTATACCTTCCTCGATGGGTGGCTTTTGTTATTTCAGTAACTCTACCAAGGGAGTTGCCAATACCTTCCAGTATTTCTGGGTCTAGAAATCAATCGGCAATGTAAAGAACCTAACCCAGACAGGTGGTGCCAGAAATTATTCATGGTCAGGGTTATAACATTCCTGCCATTGTCTTATAAGTAACCGTTCATTGTAGTAAAAATATAGACCTCTTTCAAAAATTATTTCTTTATCTATGAGGAGCATGAAAATCATTGTAAAGAAGCCTCTTGGCCCAAATTTTAGTTCTATATGGCCCTTTGGTTTCCATCTTAACTTTATCCATTTGAATAAATCCTTCTCTGCTCGCAAAATTCCTATAAATTTACACATTAAAGCATGGTCCTTCATGTAGATACTGGTCTAATGTTAATTTTGGAAAATTATGTCCAAACTCCATGTTGTGATGCTCAGATGAAGATATCAATATTTTTATTGGGTTCCTCTTACGGAGAGGTTCAAGATCGATCTAAAGATTATCTTGATCCGATGAGAAGAACATTTATTTTGAATTTATTTTCTAATATATTCAAATATGTGCAGGTCGGTTTTAAGGTTTTGTAACCCAGAAAATGTGTCACACACCCTCAAGTGATGGATATAAATAAGGTCAATGTTGGAGGACATTTCACTCATCTCAACATCACACATATTTCTCTATCCACTTCTGATTGGTTCATGCTACTTGGAGGAAATCTGTGGTTCACACATGGGAGAAGGCCGAAGACATTTCTGATGTAGCTAGGGTTTCCACTGTAGGTTTGACCAGCATTGACTTTGGTCAATTCATGGTCAAAAGGAGTTGAATTTTGGCATAGACTTTGATTTCTGCAATCCGTACATTTTGGCACAAGAACCAAGGTCAAAGGTTGACCGTAGACTGTGATGCCTTGACTTTGACTTGTTTATGTTCTGCATTGACTTCTCTAGGAAGCATTGAATTTTATGGGGTTGACATTGAGTTGATCGTTTGGATGTTTTGAGGGTTGTGTGACATTGATGGTTAGCCAACCATATCAAGACTTTGGTGGTTGAAGCATCATGTTAACCGTCGTAACGCACCAACACAATTATCTGTTTCTAGCTTGTCTTCTATTGATCTACTGGTATGCTCTATCAACATTTTACTTTATGGTTTATGTGATTGTTGTTTGATATTGGAGAAAAAGTAAAGTTGCATCAAGCATAGAACATCTACACAAATTTGCATGGTATCGGAGCTGAGGTGAAGACAAAGCCCTAATTTGTAGCAATATCCAAAGAAGAGGATGGGTTCCTCAAATTACAATGGCTTCAAAGTTGATGATCAGGGACTCAATTCACAAGAATTTGGTTGCCTACATCTCTAAGCTGGGCACATCAAAAGAAATGTTTGATAAGTTGGTCGACATGTTCAAGGCCAACAATGTGAATCAAGTACTACTCTTCAAGAATCAATTGAAGAATCTTAAGAAAGGTAGGGATGAATCTATTAAATCATATTTTCTGAAGTTGACTGAGATTAGGAACAATCTACTAGCTATTGGGGAGACAATAGCTAATTGAGAGACGGTACTCACAACACTTAGAGGGCTCCCATCCGAATGGCATGTGTTAAACACTACCATTATAAATAATAATGTGATACCTATTTTTGACTAAGTACTATCGAGATGCATACAAGAAGAGACAAGAATGAAGGAGTATGGAAATGAAGGAAATGTTGCCTACGCTACTCATTCTACAAAGAAGAACTTTGGTGGTCCAAAGAATAAAGGAAGATTAGGGGCCCAAGGAAAGAAGGGAAAGTGTTACACTTGTCACAAGCTAGGTCACTACGCTAGAGAATTCCCTTTCAAGAAGGATTCTCCTAATGATGATGACAAAAAAAACCAGAGGAATGAAAATCCAAGGAACAACAGGTTGAAGGGAAAGAGGAAGGCTCCCTATGGCAGAAATGATCAACCTTTCAAAAGGTCAAGAAGTTCTAGGTATGGGGAATCGAATGTTGTTGATAAAAGAAATGAATTCATTCTTGTATCTACCCTCTCTGCTGCATCTCCACCAGGCACTATGGATGTTTAGTTGATGGATAGTGGTGCCTCAAGTCACGTCACTGGGTTCAAGGAAAAACTCTCTGATATAGTTGAGAAGGATACTAATCTAGAAATTATCCTTGAAGATAATGCCACACATCTTGTAAAAGGGACCGAGATTGTGAAGGCAAAGTTTTGATGTGGAATTCATTGATGGAAAGGTGTGCATGTGGAAGAAGAGCTTCAAGTAAGCTATCAGGATTGGGTTTAGAGTTGATACACTCGATCAGGTTGGAGGAAGTCCACTGGGAGAGATGACATGTCATACTATGGCACTAGAGGTTTGGACACGTTCACCGCAAATCCCTTCCCGAAGCAAAGAAGGTGGTGACGGGGATGCCCAAGTTCTCAGATAATCATGAAGGTGTATGGGAGGGTTGTGCCAAAGAAAAACACACAAGGGGACCTTTCCCCTCAAGTGCCACAAAGACATCTGATGTCTTGCATTGATACATTCTGATATGTCTGGTACACTACTCGTGACATCCTTGGGAGGATTTTCTTATTATATGAAACGAACGAGTTCAATAACTTTTGCAAAGGAGCTAGCATCAAGAGGGAGATGACAATGTTTGTGGGCTACAACGAAACTTCGAAGGCCTATAGAGTCTATGTGCCTTGTCAAAGGGAAGTGGAGATATTCCACGACGTCACTTTTGACGAAGATGATTCCCTGACGAAAGTAGTCAATCTTCTGAGATTTGAGGAAGACCATCAAGCAAGGCCTGGAAATCAAGAAGGACCAAAGGATGAGACGATGTATGATGTTGAAGGATCGATGGACCCGATTGATACACCTCCTTCACTAAGGAAGAGACCATCATGGCTTAGGGACACTCTCAAGGATGTCGAGGGACATATGGCCCCAAGGGGAACATTCCATGAAAGTCAGAAACCGAGTAGATACCAAGGGTATTTAGCGGCCATGAGTACTATTGTACAATCTGAGCCTCGATCTTTTGAGGAAGCCATAAAGAATCAAGTATGGAAGGATGATATGCATGAAGAGTATGAGTCCATAATGAAGAATGATATCGGAGATGTGGTTCCATGACCGGAGGACAAAGCAGTTGTCACCTCGAAATGGCTCTACAAGATCAAGCATGGATCTGATGGCAATGCTGAAAAGTTCAAGGCAAGATTCGTTGCCCGTGACTTCTCACAAAACAAAGTCATAGACTATGATGACATATTCACACCTGTGGCCCGATGTACCACCATTCGATCTATCATAGCCCTTGCTACTACACAAGGATGGAGTCTTCATCAGATGGATGTGAAGACTGCATTTCTTCGTGGTGCGATAAAGGAAGAGGTGTATGTAGAGCGACCTCTGGGGTTTGAAGTCCAGGATCAGGACACCCATGTCTGCAGGTTGAAGAAAGCCCTCTATTGGCTGAAGCAAGCACCCAGAGCTTGGTATGAGAGGATAGATAGCTACGTGATGAAGCTAGGCTTCATTCATATTAATTCTGATCTGAACCTTTACTTCAAGGTTGATAGAGAGAAGCCTCTCATTTTGGTGTTGTATGTAGACAACCTCTTCCTAACAGGTATTGACCCTCTCATTAATCAGTGCAAGAGGGAGCTCACTTCTGAGTTGAAGATGAAAGACCTAGGACTAATTCACTACTTCCTAGGCCTCGAGGTCTGGTAGAAAACTGACGAGATTTTCCTTTCTCAAGGAAAATACATTATGAAGCTTCTGGAAATATTTAGTATGGTGGACTGCAAGTCTGTGTCGACACCGATGGAGCTCAACTTTAAGAGGTTGAGTGCCAATGTTGATGGTCCCGTGTTAGCAAGTCCTACTGAGTATCGTCAACTCATAGGGGCCCTGATGTTCTTATAGAACACCCGTCCAGATGTATGTTGTGTAGTGAACACTTTGAGTCAACACATGGTTGATCATAACATTAACTAGGTTGGTGCCAAGAAACTCTTGAGATATCTTTGTGGCATGATAGACCATGGGCTGAGATACACTGTCAGGAGAATGACACTCCTTGGATATACTGATGTCGATTGGGCTGACAGTGTGGTGGATCGCAAGAACACATCTGGATGTTGCTTCACACGTAGATTGACTTCGGGAAGGAACTGGAAGTCAGTAGCCTTCAGCACCGCTAAGGCCGAATACATTGCAGCATGTATGGCCCACTTTGAAGTCAGTTGGTTGCAAAAGCTCTTCAGTGAGTTGTTCGATCATGTGCTAGATGCCACCATTATCCTTTGTGAGAACCAGAGGGGGATTCGTTACCACTTCATTTGGGATATGGTACATCGAGGCACCGTAAGGCTCGATCATATATGAACTGATGAGAAGGTCATGGATATTCTCACAATACCCTTGGGGAAGGTCATGTTCCTAACCTTCTGTGAGAATCTTGGAATTGTGGAATGACTCTATTCTGAGGGTCCTGTTGGACGATGAGCTCTTAGATCTCTGTGGGGTTTTGGGGATAACTTCTTGAAGCTATAAGAAACCATAGGGCCAGGCTTGTTGAAATTTGTTGATGTGCTTCTGCCCCACCGTTGTGATGATTGAGTTGGTTTACCTCTCATTATCTCTGCCCCGTATGCATCCTACCAATTTGAGTTCCGGACTCATGGGAAGTACCTCTCATTTTGACAATGAGGTCGGAAAAGCTAGTGACTAGTAGCAAAGACTAATGGACGAATCAGAGATTTTCGTACTCTCTATCTAGGATGGCATGTGTACAACCACTTGATCTAGGATCAAGTCTAGTGAGGTTTCAGACCTCCTACTAACTTCAGGTCAAATAAACCAACTTCGGGTTGGTATGTGACTCTTTCAGTCCATGTGAGGTTTCGGACCTCCAACTGACTTCAGGTCAGTGAAACTAACTTCGAGTTAGTATATATGAGTCCAAGTGAGGTTTCAGATCTCTAATTGACTTCGAGTCAGGTAAAACCAACTTCGGGTTTGTATGAGACTCTTTGTGAGTCCTATAGAGGTTTTGGACCTCTGGGTTGAATATGTCAGCCGAGAATAATGTCTTTGTGACTGAGCCACTTCCGTTCTGAAATAAAGAGGCCAACAAAGCAAGTTACGGTAGGATGATGCACGATTTTTGGATTGCACAGGTGGATGGAGTTCTCCCTAGTTGAGAGGGAGTGTTAATTTTGGACAACTAGGTCCAAACTCCATGTGGTGATGCTCGGATGAAGATACTAATATTTTTATTAGGTTCCTCTTTCAGAGAGGTGCAAGATCGATCTAAAGATCATCTTTATTCGATGAGAAAAACATTTATTTTGAATTTATTTTCTAATATATTCAAATATGTGCAGGTTGGCTTTAAGGTTTTATACCCCAACAAATGTGTCACACACCCTCAAGTGATGGATATAAATAAGGTCAATGTTGGAGGACATTTCACTCGTCTCATCATCACACACATTTCTCTCTCCACTTTTGATTGGTTTGAGCTACTTGAAGGAAATTTGTGGTTCACACGTGGGAGAAGGACGAAGAGATTTCTGCTATAGCTAGGGTTTCCACCGCAAGTTTGACCAATGCTGACTTTGGTCAATGCATGGTCAAAAGGATCTGAATTTTGGCATAGACTTCAATTTCTGCAGTCCGTACATTTTGGCAGAAGAACCAAGGTCAAAGGTTGACCGTATACTATGCAGCATCGAATTTGACTTGCTGCTATTATGTGTTCACTTTTCTGGGCAGCATTGAATTTTTTGTGCATCATTGATTTTGTGTTGACCGTTTGGCTATTTTGAGGGTTGTGTGACATTGTTGGTTGGACGATCATATCGAGACTTTGCTGGTTGAAGCATCCTCTTAACCGTCGTAACGCACCAACACAATTATATGTTTTTTGCTTATCTTTTGTCGATCTAATGGTATGTTCTATCAACATTTTACTTTATGGTTTATGTGATTATTGTTTGAAATTGGAGAAAAAGTAAAGTTGCATCAAGCATAGAACATTTACATAAATTTACATCTAATTTATATGATGAAATGACAAAGCATGGCTTCTTTGTGGATCTTGGCACACATTGACATATAATCTTGGCATGTCATCCAGATCCTAAAACAGATCCTAAGTTAAGACCGACACCTCACTCTAGCTGCTTTCCACTATACTCCCCTACCTTTACATTCTAGTAGGAGGAGATCTTACCCTGTGGGGATGGTGCCATTCTGCCACTCAAAACTATCATAGAGAAGCCTTCTCCTTGCCTCAGATCCAAAGCTGTCACAAGTTTCCGATATCTCCAAACCCTAGCCGCGCGCTCATCCTTCTTACTTCTTACTTAAAAATATTAAAATTTATTAAATTTTCCTAGTTTCACTAAAAAGCGATCATGACTGGGTTCATCTCGACTGATACCCGATACCCAATGGGACATTGAAAGCTTACCAGGAGTGGTCACGTCGCGCAACTGGTCCGCCACTCATTAAGCGACTAAAGCAGGTTACATGTTCTCTCCACTCCCCGCCATCTTCATCCACATTGTTGTCTTAAACCCTATTGCCATTCGACTTTACTGATTTCTCTTACACATTAAACGTGCAAGGACAGAATTATCTTCTACGTGGCGTTAGATATCATATTCAATCTATATTTAATTCTTATATTTCAATGTCACACAGATATTTCATTGTTACCTCTCGAAATCATTGAATTTAAAATAAGCAGAAATATTTGTGGCGTTCTTATCGTATGACTTTGTGGGCTCTGCATCACTGACAAAGAATTCCGTCTAAATTCTGTGTTGTGCACAGCGTCAAGATCGGAAAACATCACGTGAAGGGTGCAAGAGAGGGGCCATGCTTTTCCGATTCTTAATTCGTATTAATATACATTCCTCTCCTTTCCAGGGAAGTTAGTGGTGGCCGACAGCGTTGTATAACTGGCATTCATATCGCTTAGTTTTGAGGGAGTTTTTCTATTTTCTAATTTATAATTTCAAAATCATCAAAACTACATATTTTTATTACCTAAATCAGTCTTTCAATTGTCTAGATAGATTCAGAGATACTATTATATTCTAAGAAATGATGGGAGTAAACTGGATTGTAATTTGTGATTGAGACTATTTCTACAAATAAATTCCTTCTGGGTTCCCAAATAATGTGGTCATTATCCCATTGCGTCATCGACACATTTCCCGACTCACAGGAACCATCGATAGAAATAGCATGAACAGAATCGCTGCTATCAAATGACCGGGCTCCTCTAGTGGTTTCGTTCAGAGTTATCTCCGATGAGTGATTCAACAGTTTCGATTAAAGGCCAGGCCTGTATTCCTCTCATTGAAAGAAGGCAACGAAATTTATCTGCTCTTCACGTGTGCCTCGAATCCAACACTCTAATTAGCGTTCAGCAGAAAAATTATCTCACAAATTTGGAGACCATTTCTCTGGGGAAGGAGCTGGCAGAGGAGGAGAACAAGAGGGGGCCCAAATATAGAATGGATCCAGAGATCGAAGAGCTAAAAGTTTTTATGGAACCTGGCTTTGTGTTCAGCAAGGAAAAGTTGAGCCCCAGACTACTAAGTCTTCTACCTGGATTGAAGTGACTAATCGATCAAGAGAATCGCACCAAGATTTTAGGGTTTCAAGAACTGTCTTTCCAAAGATGGGAACTGCCGACCCCGAGTGCGACAGGAATTGAAGTGAAAGAAAATCTCAAAATCTGGGCACGTTTTGTTGCTTCTACAATAAAATGGTAGTTGTACAAGACTATTCAACATGTTTACATGTTGTCATAGAGAGAGAGAGTTGTTCGGAATGGTTTCTCAGCTCTGATGCTATAATTTGGAGCTTGGATTTCTGAAGGCTAGGGATATCTGTACATTCTCATAACGGTATTATTGTAATTCGACATCTTAACAACGAACATTAAAATAAGGCTTCTATAATTGTTCATCTTTTCTAGCTTTTCGATTTTTCGATTGCTAGTGCATATATATATTGGAAGTCTTAAGCAAGTTCATGCATTTTCTCGAGTTAAACAGCCATTTTTCAATTTTTTTATAGATTTTTACGGGAACAGAAGTATTGGTTCGAACTGTAAATTCATGGCAAAATGGTTGTCATTTGCCCTTTGGACACCTTTCAAAATTAAACTTCACTGTTAAAATGCAATTCTATTTTAAACATACTTTTGTTTTAAACTTCAATCTGATCAGAATCTTTGAAATTTTTGAAGTTCGGATCTTCCGTGGATAGCATATATTCGGTCATAATCACTGAAATGTTTAAGTTGGGATGATGCATCAATTGTGATGAGTTGGGGTTATGGGTGGACTCTTTGAAAACACAAATACTTTCAATTATTCATTATCTATTATTTCATTATTCGTATTTTCATGGGTTACTGTTATTTTCATAATAAATTGATAATATGATATTAAGTATATATATATTTTTATTTTTATAAATACTTTAATTAAATATTAATTTTATATAACTTATAGAAAATAAAACATTATTTAATTATATCAAGTATATATATGGTGCCATAAAATATTAATTTAATCATATCAAATATATATGCTGTTTATGTTGTTGCAAAAATATCTCAACAATTCAACAAACCATATTTATCTAGTTGTTAAAGTAAGGGTTATTTCCAAGTCTAGCCTTTAACGTTTAGAGTATTACATAAATTACAAATTATATATGAAATTAATATAAATCACATATGTGACATGTGTTCATCATCACTCACATTCACTCTAGAATCTCATAGAACTTGTTTTATTTTACCACTCTCAAGCTACCACTTGATCTACATTTAAAATATGGTATCCTTTAACCATCATTGATGAACTTTGTATAATTGATGCTTCTCGATCTTCCAAAGGAAAATCTCGATACCAGAAAACCCTATGGACAAACTCCCACCTATCAAAATGCAACAAACTATAATTTTAATATTCGTATAGGTATAGCTGAGTTCTCTCGTTTCCCACACATAGAAATATCATAAAGTAACTCGTAAGTGATACTCTTGAAGCCCAATTTACAACAAGATCCATCAACATATAATAGACTCATACAATCAAATTAGTGATATGGTCTCTCAACACTGAACAACTTCGAGAACCACTAGTTTAACTATATTCCTTTGTTTATTAGTTGGTTCTGCAGCTTTTACAAAATAAAAGATATAAAAAACACTGAAAAATACATGACTCGAGTTCATTTAGAAAAGTATAAGGGGGTCTTTATCATCATCGATATCATAATCTGAGAAGTCCTCAAGACCGACCTCTAGTGAATCTTCAAAGGTAGCCATGTTTGTTGATTCTCTTAATTTTCCATTTATGAGATCTTTTGCACGAGCATTACAATTGAATGGTGTGTGTCCATGTCTTTGATGGTAAAATCATTAGAATGAGTTCATTTTTTTATTGATTTTTCCCTTGGAGAATAGTGCCATCTAAACACGTGAATTGTATTATGCATCACTACTTTTCATCCTCATTACTTCTTCTAACAATGTTACAATCATTTCATCTAGTGATCGAGACGTTAATTGGCTTCATATGAAAATAACGTTATCATAGCATGAATATAAATTATTTAACAAGATAGCCTTAGCATCTTCTTCTTCTATTTTTTCGTAATTCCTCCAAGTGCCTTATGAGTGATTTTAATTCATTTATGTGTGCATACAATGAGACCCTGTCATGCATTTAAAGTTTGAGCAACTTTAAATTCAAACATAATTTTACATTCACCATGTTTTCCTCAAATATCTTACCCAAGTGTTCCCATATTTGATCAAAATATTTCTCTAAGTCTATAAGGTGAAGATGAAAATCTGATAAAGGGAGTCCTATAATGGACTTAGCTCTCTCTTCCCATTTTAAAAATGATGCAACTTGTAGAGAACCCATGTAAAAATTACAAATGAATGCTACACATCCAATAACTGTAAAAAACATCCATTTCGGTTGTATGTATGTTCACACAACAAGACCATTTACTTTACTTTCTAGAAAGTATCTTGATCCAAGAACTCGTTTACCACAAAGTTACTTCAAAATAAATATAATAAAATATGTTCACTAATGCCATAGAAAATGCTTGTCTCTTTTAGAAACCAACATTGATTAACTAATAACTACATTAGCTTCCAGCTGAGAATGTATAATTAATATGTGTTAAGTACATGTCACATGCATTTTTCCATATTCACTTGTCATCTTATTCTAATCAATACTCATCACCGTAAAGTCTATCAAAGTGGTTAAAAAGTCAGGACAAATAGGCATAGATTTATCCTTCATACCAGAGCTTCATTGGTGCTCTCTTTATTTTGTCCTAATATTTATGAATAAAGAAACTTATTATAGTGAGATACGAAAAGAACTGTAATGAAAATTTAAAACAATTATTTAAAAAATAAATGAACTAAAAATGAATGGAAATTTTATTTTACTAAATGATGAGGGTGAGTTCAAAGCTATATCCCCTTTAGAGATCCAGGCTAAATGTGGTATAATACTCCTCTCTTCTTTATTTCTTACTTGTAAGAAAACAATTATCCCCTAACAATCTGACACTAAAAACTCTTTCTTCCAAGGATGAGTTTTACAATATAAATTGGAGCATTTCTAGGCCTTCGATATATTATGGAAGCTGACCGATTATAAAATCAAAGGGTCATGAAAGGGAAATTTTTTGTAAATAACCACACGTCCTAGTGTCTAATCCTTGATGAAAATGTACACCTGTCCTAAAAAAATTACAAAGGGCCCCAAGTATTATTATATCTAGTTGAAAATGATGTTGGTGGCATGGCAGTTGCAGGGCACATGCTTGCATGACCTCAAGGAAAATATGGAGATTGTTCTTACTTATTTCACACTACATATGCACACCCTTCATCTTATCTGCTTGTTCAGAAGGCTGACATACATGCTAGTTTAGTTAATTTTTCACAAATTCATAGAGCTTATTAGTATGAGCCCAAAGCGATGTGGTACAACAAGATCATCAACCAATACTGATCTAATGGAAGAGATGAGTACATCCCCAATTGGACCCAATTTTTAAAAATCTATGGTCCTATCCATCAATTCTGCAACACAGATGATGGGAAATGACCCCTCCCCACAAAAAAAGTGTGATATTTGTTGCTATTTGTGATTTCCATCCATGCCTCCATTGTTTCCAGTGATCTCCTGCACTTCATACAAAATCGACTGGCCCACATTATCACCACCACTACCCTGCCCAGGTAAATTTTTGCGACCCAAAATGACTTGCATGGATTCCTCGTCCAACCCCTTCTCTTGTTCTCTATTCATTTCTGTGTATGAACACTTGTATGATTGTTTATGACTCTCGATCTTGTGGGCAGTCCATAGAGTAAATTTGATGGCGGTGTGATCAAAATTGGTGTTGATCAGGAACCTTATTAATGTAAGATTAATACTAGGATTCTCTAGAATTCTTCTTTTGAAAACCATCTCTTCTCGATAATATGGTCCTCCAAAGAAGAGCACCAAAATTTGATGTCCTACATTAGAAGGAGTCAGCTGGATTCACTTCCAGTTGGCCCCTATCCACTAGGATTCCCATAAATCATGGTGTGTTCTCTAATACACTCTAGTTCGCTGTTTAAAATCTCGGATTCAAAGACTCTAGGACACCGTTGATGCGCAAGTATTTGTGGAAGGGGAGTACAATCATAGCCATATGTTTCTGGTCTGAGATCAGAAAGTGATGGTAGAGAAATGAACAACAGAAAACACTCACCACCTGCGGTCAAGCTCACAATTCGCGATCAAGGAAGAGAATAAACACAAAATCCTTTCCCTTTCCACATGTAAGTTTTTTAGTCGATGGAGGAGGATGAAACTAGGAGATGGAGATTGGCTGGAATGAAAAGTGTCTGCCAACCAACTTAATAGAGAGAATACCTTTGGTGTAATTAGTTCGTATTAATATTAAACCATGGTCACATGTTTATTTTAGGTTTTATAACATTTATTGTAGCATTTATATACCCTTAGTTTATAATACTAATCCCTTGGGTTTAATATCATTCCCTTGGTTTTATAATACCTTGGGTTTTTAGTATTAATCCCTTAGGTTTATTATTTTTTTTGTTTTTAATAGCAATCGCTTAGGTTTATTAGTCTAAGGTTTTATATTCCTATGGTATAATATTATTCATAGGGGTTATAATATTAATCCTAGGATTCAATATAAATCCCTTGAGTTCCCAATCATTGTAAACCATGGTCCAATGTCAAATTGCGACAAAGATTGTTCCAATATGAAAATCAACCATGGTCGACCATGGTAGATCATGGTTAACCATGGTCCAACATCGGATTGAGACAAATATTATCTCAATATGAAAATGAAAAATGGACAACCATGGTAAACCATGGTTAGTCATGGTCAATCATTGTCAGCCATGGTCAACAATGGTTAACCATGGTCCAATATCGCATTGTGAAAAATATTGTTTCAGTAGGAAAATCTATCATAGTGATCCATGGTGAACCATGGATAAATGTCATATTGTGACAAATATAGTCTTAATATGTATATCAACCATGGTCAACCATGTTTATTTTAGCGTTTATAATATTTAACATAGGATTTATATAACTTGGTTTATAATATTTATCTTAGGGTTTATCATATGATTTTCTCAATCAACATGGTAAACCATGGTCCAATGCCACATTGTCACAAAGATTGTCTCAATATGAAAATCAAAGATGGTCAACCATGGTCCAACGTCACATTGTGATAAAGACTGTCTTAACATTAAATAAATCATTTTCAACCATGATCCATTATAACATTGTGACAAGGATTTTTTCAATATGAAAATAAACCATGGTCAACCATGTTCCATTGTCTCATTGTGGCAAATATTGTCTCAATATGGAAATCAACCATGGTTAATAACCCTAGTCACATTGTGACAATTTTTTTCTCTCGGTCCAACGTCACATTGTGACAACCATGGTCATCCATGGTCAACCATGGTCCAACGTCCCATTGTGACAAAGATGATCTCAATACGAAAATACCCCATGGTCAATCATGGTCAACCATTTTAAAATGTTGTATTGTGACAAAGGTTTTCTCAATATGAAAATAAATTTTGGTTAACCATAGTCCAACATTACATTATGACAAAGATTGTGTCAATATGAAAATCAACCGTGATCAACCATGTTTATTTTAGGGTTTATAATATTTATATTAGGATCTATATACCCTGGGTTTATAATATTTATCCCTTGGGTTTAATGTCATTCTCTTTGGTTTATAATCCCTTAGGTGTACTATTCCCTTGGGTTTATAATATTAATCCCTTAGGTTTATGATATCAATCCCTTGGGTTTATAATATTGATCCCTTAGGTCTATAATATCAATCCCTTGGGTTTATAATATTAATCCCTTACGTTTATAATATCAATCCCTTGGGTTTACCAATCTAAGGGTTCATATTTCTAGGGTATAATATTATTCATAAGTTTTATAATATTAATCATGGGGTTTGATATAAATTCCTTGAGTTTATAATCATGATCAACCATGGTCAACCATTGTTAAGCATGGTCTATCATGGTCAACCATGGTCCAATGTCGCATTGAGACAATGATTGCATCAATATGAAAATCATCCATGGACAACCATGGTCAACCATGGTTAGTCATGCTCAATCATTGTAAACCATGGTTAACCATGGTTAGTCATGGCCAATCATTGTAAATCATGCTCTAATATCGCATGAGAGATATTGTTTCAGTATGAAAATTAATCATGGTCAACCATGGTCAACCATTTTTCAAGGTCATATTTTGATCAAAATTGTCTCAATATGGAAATAAACCATTGTCAACCATGTTTATTTTAGCATTTAAAATATTTATCATAGGGTTTATATACATTAGTTTATAATATTTATCTTAGGGTTTATCATATGCTTCTCTCAGTATGAAAATAAATCATTGTCAACCATGGGTAACCATGGTCCAATGTCACATTGTGTCAAAGACTGTCTCAATATTAAAACCAACCATGGTCCAATGTTGTATTGTGGAAAAGGTTGTTTCGACATTAAAATCAATCATGGTCAACCATGACCAATCATAGTCCAATGCCACATTGTGAAAAGGTTTTTGTATGATATGAAAATCAATCATGGTCAACCATGTTCCACGTCGCATCCTAACAAACATTGTCTCAATATGGAAATAAACCATGGTAAATCATGGTAAACCATGGTCAATAACCATGGTAAATCATGGTAAACTATGGTCAATAACCATGGTCAAATTCTGATAAAGATTGTCTCTTGGTCCAATGTCATATTGTGACAACCATGGTCGTCCATGTTCAACAATGGTCCAATGTCACATTGTGACAAAGATTCTCTCAATATGAAAATCAAACATGGTCAACCATTGTCCAACGTCACATTGTGACAAATCTTGTCTCAATATGAAAATCAATCATGGTAAACTATAGTCCAACATCACATTGTGACAAGGATTGTGTCAATATCAATATAAAATTTCGTCAACCATGTTTATTTCATGGTTTATAATTTTTATATTAGGGTTTATATACCTTGGGTTTATGATATTTATCCCTTGGGTTAAATAATATTATTCTCTTGGGTTCAAAATCCCTTAGGTTTTTAGTTTTAATCCCTTGGGATTATAATATTTATCTTAGGGATTATATACCTTAGGTTTATAATATTTATCCCTTGGGCATAATATCATTACCTTGGGTTTATAATCCATTAGGGTTTTAGAATTAATTTCTTGGCTTTATAATATCAATCCCTTAAGTTTATCAATTTAAGGGTTCATATTCCTAGGGTATAATATTATTGATAAGATTTGTAATATTAATACAAGGGTTTCATATAAATCCATTGGGTTTTTAATGATGGTAAGCCATGCACATCCATGGTCTAATGTCACATTCTAACAAATATCGTCTCAATATGAAAATCAACTATGGTCATCCATCGCCAAACATGGTCAAATGTCGCATTGTGACAAAGATTGTCTCAATATGAAAATCAACAACGGTAAAACATGGCTAAACATATTTATTTTAGGGTTTATAATATTTATATTAGGGTTTTTATACCTAGGGTTTATAATATTAATCCCTTGGGTTTAATATTATTCCCTTGGGTTTATTATTCCCTTGGGTTAAAAACATTAATTTGTTGTGTTTATTAATCTAAGAGATCGTTTTCATAGGGTGTAATATTATTCATTGGGTTTGTAATATAAATACTTGGGTTTAATATAAATACCTTGGGTTTATAATCACAGTCAACTGTGGTCGAACATCATATTGTGATAAAGATTTTCTCAATATGAAAATAAACCATGTTCCAACATCAAAATGTGACAAATATTGTCTTGATATCAAAATAAATCATACTCAACCATGATAAACCATGGTCCAATGTTGCTTTGTGAAAAAAATCATCTCAAATTGAAAATGAACCATGGTTAACAATGATCAACAATTTTTATTTTAGGGTTTATAATATTTATCTTAGGGTTTATATACCTCAATTTTATAATATTAATCCCTTGGGTTTAATATTATTTCCTTGGATTTATAATACCTTGAGATTTTAGAATTAATCCCTTGGTTTTATTATTCCCTTGGGTTTATAATATCAACCCCTTGAGTTCATTAATATAAGGGTTCATATTCTTAGGTTATAGTATTGTTCATATGGTTTATAATATTATCCCTAGGGTTTAATATAAATCCATTGGGTTTATGATCATGCTCAACCATGGTCAACCATGTTTATTTTAGGTTTTATAACATTTAATCTTAGGGTTTTTATAACTTGGGTTTAGAATATTAATCCCTTGGGTTTATTCATCTAAGGGTTCATATTCCTAGGGTATAATATTATTCATAGGGTTTATAATATTAATATTTGGGTATTATATAAATATATTTGGTTTATAATCATGATCAATCATGGTCCAATGTCACAATGTGACAAATATTTTCTCAATATGAAAATCAACCAATGTCGCATTGTGACAAGGATTTTCTCAATATTAAAATAAAAAATCGTAAACTATGTTCCAATGTCTCATTATGACAAAGAATGTCTCAATATGGAAATCAACCATGGTCACATTATGAAAAATATTGTTTCTTGGTTCAACATCACATTGTGACAACCATGGTCATGCATTGTCTAGTGCCACATTGTGAAAAATATGGTATCAATATGAAAATAAAACATGTTCAACCATGGTCAACTATTGTCCAATTTCGCATTGTGACAAATGTTTTCTCAATATGAAAATCAATCCTGTTCAACCATAGCTCAATGTCAGATTATGACAAAAATTGTGTTAATATGAAAATCAACTATGGCCAATGACAGTCAAACATGTTTATTTTATGTTTTATAATATTTATCTTAAAGTTTATATACCTTGGGTTTATAATATTTATCCCTTGGGTTTAATATTATTCCCTTGGGTTTTTAGTATTAATCCCATGGGTTTATAATATAATTCCCTTGATTTTCTTATTCTAACTATTAATACTCCTAGGGTATAATATTATTCATAGGGTTTATAATATTAATATTTGGGTTTAATATAAATCCCTTGGATTTATAATCATGGTCGACGATGGTCCAACATAACATTCTGACAAATATTTTGTCAATATGAAATTCAACCGTGGTCCAATGTCGCATTGTTAAAAAGATTGTCTCCATATGAAAATAAATCATGGTCAACCATGGTCCAACATCACATTAAATATGAAAATAAACCATGGTCAACCATGATTGATTTAGGGTTTATAATATTTATCTTAGGGTTTATAATATTGATTCCTTTGGTTTATAATCCCTTGAATTTTTAGTATAAATCACTTGGGTTTCTTATTTCCTTGGGTTTATTAATCTAAGGGTTTATATTCATAGGGTATAATTTTATTGATAGGTTTTATAACATTAGTCTTTGGGTCAAATATAAATCCATCAAGTTTAATTAATTAATAATAATTAACATAAATTATAAAAAAAAAATGTATTTATATTTTTTAATTATTATTATTGTTTATTAACAAATATTTAATATTGTTTTATTAGTTGATTATTTATTAGTTATTTATTAATTATCAATTTGATTTATTAATTGTTTATTAATTAATTAATATTAGTTTTTTTTTTCAAAGGAAAACATTTTCTTATATTATGAGGAGCATACAAATTACAAAATGTTTCTCAATGACTCTGCCGACTTCAATCCAACGGATTTGTTAGCTAGGAGAGATGAAGTATGTAGAAAATGTTCTTATTGAACCTATGAGAATTCTATCATGGAGATGGTTGAGGAGGCTGCAAAGAGGCACTGCAAATAGACTAGATATCTGATGCATGTAGAAATCAATATGCTTGACTCTCACCTCCAACTCATGCAAGAGATCATTAGTCTAAAACTGGTGCTAGTGGATGTTAACCAACTGCTCCAAAATGTCATTATGAAGTGGATGTCATTCATGTATGCCACAAGCTCATTCCTATCCTCATATCTATGTTCCTTGAGGATATTCAGGTTACCCTGGATTCTTCTCAGCTGCTACGCAATTGATTCCAAAGTTATTGGCGTAACCATGTGGCCGAGGAGTGGCCCTATTCCTGAGATACCTCTCTCGCATGCTCCACCGCCTCTACGAGGCTAGCCCAACTAGCGAGGCAAAGAAAAAATCACACTAAATTCTGAGACCTAAAACTTGGATATGAAAACAAACTCCACGAAGACTACCCCCCGATAACCCAAACAAGATACACACGGGCCAAAAAATAAGGAGAGGGTAAAAACACCACAACATGACATATCCCATATTACATAGGGGTGCCAGTAGTCTTTGAGGACCTAATGAACCCCGCCCATTCAAAAAATCAATATTGAAAAGAATAATTACATACCCACCCTATCTAGATTATTTTTAAGTTCTCCACAAAGTTGCCAAATAGGGACTGCTGCGATATAACCTTAGCCGTCAAACGAAACCCACCTAGGGCCAAGTCCAATGGAGGCCTAGATAGAAGACACCCTATACTCTAGAATAATAGAAAGAGATAATTTCCTTGATACAAAGAGGAATCCCCACCCTGAAGTCATTGGGCACACCACCTCCTCCACAAGCTAAAATTACCACAAAACGAATTTGCAATATGCATGACCCACAAGGTTGGGTACCAACCATACAACTAAAACCTTAAGGCCAGAAAAGCACACAACTGCAACTAGAATCAAAACACCTCCAAAATAAAATATGCATAACAAAACCACAACCAGATAATAGGGGATACTTGAAAGCCACAAAACACGAGACTAAGTGAGGCATTTCTCCACTGGCAGGAGCTAGAGTTTCCACTCTCAAGCCCAAGCGAGAGAGGGAGGCCTGAATGATAAATCAAGTGCACTCTAGGGTCCTAGATGAATTCTTAAGAGATAGCCAAGATATGAAATGTTGCATTAAGGGTTGCCAAATCTTGGCACTCGTTGTTTGGCTTTCAGGGTGAGCTCGCATGACCACCCTCATTCAACCTCACAACCCTACACTCACTGCTCATCTCTCTATTCTCATCAACCTTCCCAAAATTAGCGAGACACATTATAATGATATCGATCATATCTAGAATGATCGAAGGATGGTATTCATGTCCCGTAGGGCTATTCATTATGTGGAGTCCCTAAGGCTAGTTGACCTAGTGTGTGTACACCACCCTAATTGGAGGAATTTTTTTCTTCATCAATTAGCCTGGAGAGAGAAACCATTTCACCTAGATTTAGGTTGATTGATCTCAAATATGAATTCCACCTCATGGTTATGTCCTTATGTATTTTCGAGTTGCCCCAATTAGCTAATAAGTCAAAAAACTTGTTACCAGTTCTCAAGGAGTGAGTTGTGATTACATATGAGAAATGATCTATTAATGCCTTTATCCACCCTACTTATGACTCCAATATAAAATTGTGCATGAGATTATATGCGGGGGGACCATTGACTAATTTTTTTTCCATATGGATAATAATTTTCAAATCACTAAAAATTTAAATCTTTGAGCAACCTATTATTTGAGTGAGGAGGAGGAAGTTTTCAAGATCGATGAGCTAAGAAACATTGTTGGTTATGATGACACAATATCCTTAAAATATACCCACTGGGGATCCATATGAATCTTGAATAACCCCACAAAAACTTGTTGGGCCTAGGTTTCCTTTAGAGGCCCCATCAAAGTTAATTTTGGGAAAACCTAGAGGGGGTTTAATGAAGACTGATGAGGATCTAGTTGTGATTTTGCATGAAGATGGGGTAGGAAGATATATCATTTAAGGATACATATTGAGAGAGTATAGAATGGATGCTTAAAACTAATCAACTTTCTAGTCCTCATCACCCCATTTTTCTACCAGAATGGTTTCACAAATATTTTGTTTTACAGTCCTCCATTTAGAGATACTTGAAGGAATTTGATTGTTGAAGATTACCTTGTTTATTTCTTTCCAAATATTCCAGAGGAAGAATCCCAGGAAAATGATCCATTCTCTATTTTTTATTGGGTTCTTGAATCGAGATTTCCTCCAATTATCTATCATTGTAAGTATGTCAACTTGTTCTCAATCAGTTGGTCCAAATATATCTATAACCTCTACCCACACTTCTTCTAAACCAAGGATTCACTCAATAAGTGGTCCATTATTTCTTCACTCTTCTTGCAAAACGTGCATTGGGATGGTCCACTTTACCCATTTTTTATTATTCAATCCCAAGTCAAGATACGTTTGTGTCCAATGAGCGAGAGAAATTAGGAGATATTCTCCCATAAATTCAATTTCCAAACTTTGTTCCATAAGATTTCACATGCCAAGGAACTAATATTTAGATTAGTGATGTAGTCCTACCTAATTGAAAATAAATGTGATGTCATATATCCCCATCTGAGCTTATCCAAGGCTTGGGATACAGTGATTCATTTCTCTTGCAACATTTGATTCAAGGTGGATCATTCTTCTTGGGACCCCTCTATCTGCCAGTCCAATTCTTTTTTGTGACACTCACCAATATGTTTGACATGGGTCATATTTCCAGAATTATTCCACTCTTTTAATACTTTGTTGGTCCAGTGTCATTTTTTTTTCTTGAATGTTATTATTATGATCTAGTCGGATAAGTTGCTAGCAGGAATCTTCCTAGAAGAGGGAAGAGGATTTGTTCCAAATTTTTCAAAATAAATGGTCACAGATGAGGTGGTTATTGTGATAGGCCAAATTCCAAAATTTTAACCCTACAGATGAAGGAGGGTCATAAAGGAGAGTGGCTTGATATTTTCCCTATCCATATTTATGAGCCCAAATGTGTTTCCAACTTTTTGTGCCCCCTGGAAACCACCACCACCACAACTTGGCGCCCATGACCATGTTTAATTCCTCTAGGCCACATAATCACAGACCACTAAATCCTTTTGGAAGTAGAGCTTGTCCCAAGATACAAGATACCATTTCCTTTCCAAGCTCACTCCTTCCCACAGGAACTTGCAGAAGATTTAGATCTTGTATTTCTATATGAATTTGAGAGCTCGAATGACCAGAAGTTGATACACCTAGATGGAATTAAGGATTTCTTTGAGAAGAGTAGCCACGTCGTCGAGATTAGGCACCCAAAATTTCCAATTTGATAATATTTTCATTATATTATTAAATATTGTCCTCCAAAATGCTATACTAAGAGGGTTTTCTACCAAGGGACCTCCTAGGTTTTTTTTGGGAAGAGTATCAAGCTAAAAGTGAAATATGAAGGCTATATTATTCTACAATGGCTTAATATTTTTAAAGAAATATAGATGGGACTTTTATTTCCTTATAATCATAGCTGAGGCATCTTGGAATTCAACAAGGATCCCATCCAGAGTTATCTCTTCCTTGATAATGGGATCACTGTAAAGAAAATTATCTCCAACAAATTGTTGATGGGTCATAGTTAGATCTATACCCGTAATATGGAGTGCCTTTAACTCATTTCCTCATGTAGTAGTGCTGATTAAATGACCCAACCCTTTAGTTGCAATGAAGGATAGAAAATAATGGAGTATATATTAGAGAACAAATCAAGGAAATCCAGTCTTGTTTAAAACTAAATGCCTTCAAAACCGAGAGAAGAACTTGGTATCTTAGATGATCGTATTCTTTTGAAACATCTAAATTCACCATCATACAAGGTCTCTTACTGATCCTTAAATAATGAATGAATTCATGAGTGGAAGCGATGTTGTAAATTATTTTCCTTCCCTCCACGAATCCATATTGTTCCAGGCTAATGATTTAATGAAAAATCGGATTCAAATGACATACGATAACATTAGATATGATCTTGTAAATGAGGTTTCAAAGTTATATCAGTTGGAAACCACTAGGATCACTGGTAGCATTGGATTTCAGAAAAAGGATGAGGAATGTATCATTCAATCCAGACCACACTTGACGATGCCTATGAGATTCTTCCACTGAATTGATTATTTTAGGCACCATGAAGTTCTTGCACGCTTTGATGAATTCTGAGGTGAAGCAATCTGGGCCTGGGGATTTGTTCATAGGAAGATCCTTTACTACAACTTCCACTTATTCAGTTTTTATTTGATGCATTAGAGTCACATTGTGTTCCTTCATTACAAGGCAAGGAATGCGTTGAGTTACCCATTCAATTTCCTCTGGCTTGGCATGCTCTTCTTCTAACAATAGAGTAGAAAATAAGGAGACCAATTCCTGCTCTGTATCTCCGTGGTTTTATAGCTGAGTCCCCTCCCTAGAGGTGAGAGAAATAATTATATTGTCTTGTTAATGGATAATCAGAGTGGTGGAATAATTTTGAATTTATTTCGCCCTCCCTCAACAATTGGATTCTAGATTTTTGGCACCACAGGTATTCTTCCCGTTGTCATCATTCATCAAGGTTGGTTATTAATATTCCTTCTTCTTCTATCAGAGATTAAAATCTCCCTTTCAGAATGATTTGGGTTTGGACCATTTCCATTTTTTCCTCAAGTTGTCTCTTCTCCTCAAATATATCTCCAAATTTCTCTTTATTCCATATTTTGATCTTGTTAGGGTCCTATAGTAATAGTATTCATAATTTTGAATTGAATTTGATTAGTCTTCTACTATGTACATACTTTTCTTTCTACAAATTGTTTTCCCATATTAGAAAAATAAAAAATGTAAAGAGGGTAAAAGTCCTAAAAGAAAACTCAAAGGAATTGAAAGGAAAAAGATAAAAAAAGAATAGAAAATGAACCCCAAACAAAAAAGAGATAAAAATAGATCATGAAAGTGATGCAAATTCAAATTCCACAATACATAAAAGTCAAACTTCTTAATCTTGATCTTTCATGCTTTAAATTTCATGTTGATAGATAGAGAATAAATATCTAGCCAAACAGTTTAATCTTGGCAGATCAGTAGTTTGGTAGAGAATAATAAGGAGCTCAACAGTTTAATATGAGCCCTTGGAATTAATAAGGTTAGAATTAGATATTTTCTTGTTTAAAATAAAAATTAATAAGGGTTTGAAAGCTCATATGGAACCATGTAAATGAAGAAAAAATGTTACACTAGTTGATGGGTAGGCAGAAGTAGTTTTCACAAGGCATGGATAGCAGAAAATTGGTCATTTCATTTACTAAATTCCTTTCAAAATCATTCCCCTTGTAAAAATAATCCATTCCATTCATTTTTACTCTTTTCTCTTATTTCACTCTTTTCCCCTTGCAAATAACCCCTTTTCCTAAGTTAAAATGCACATTTATCCTTGGAAAAGTAAAAAGTGCTTTATTAATTTCCTTTTCTTCATAAAACCCTTTATCCTAAGTTTAAATGGTTAACTTATATGTCAGACCCCAATAAAAATATTCATTCCCAATATAAAGTTTTACGTTAAACTTAGTGTATTTGAACCCCCATTCATTTTTCATTAATATTTTACTTTATTATATTTAACTCCCGCATTATACACGTAATCCCATATTTTATTAATTCCTTAATTATAAATTTCCAACCCATATTTTATAACCTATGGTTTAATTTCCTCACATATTATATATTTCAGGCCCATTTATTAAACCCCACCTACACATATGCTCCACTTACCTTAACCTTATTGGTTATATCGTATAAACCTTGACAATATCACATATATAACCAATTGCATCAAATTCCCAACCCCATGTGTATTAAACCATAGTTTATATACATATAACCTACCACATAGAATAATATCGTGGGCCCCACACCTTTTAAAACCCGACGACTCCATTCCATTGTCCCAACCATCGGATCTTAACCGATCATATCTGACGGCCATTATTGCCTATCACAAATTTCATTGCCCGATCATTAGCATACCCCCGACCATGTGATATCCATGGTTTTCAGAGCCCAGCACCTGGCTACCTAGACAATTCTTATTTTATTGCATCAATCGAAGAAATACTTCCCGACCACTTTGGCTCATGCGAAAACCACTAAGAAGTTTTTT
Organism: Pinus albicaulis; assembly: GCA_034641835.2. NCBI lineage: Eukaryota > Viridiplantae > Streptophyta > Pinopsida > Pinales > Pinaceae > Pinus > Pinus albicaulis. The sequence continues at coordinate 155,201,904 of CM076572.1, read as the reverse complement.
CATGCCCGTTGCACAAACCACCATTTCTATTCAAATTGACCACGCATTTATGATTATCACTATTGGTTAAAAATAACATATAGCAACCCTTCGCATCCCTTTGCACCATTTATGTTATACTTTTTCACATAAAGAGCTATTCTATACCAAAAATGTTGATGTCGATTTTGTTTTTAAGCCAATTTCAACCATAATTCAACCAATTCATTGTTACAACTGGGACGAAGTCATCCAAAGCACTATTAAAGACCAGAAGAGACTTAGAAAGCCTTCGTTGCTTTAGAAACACTCTGCAGACAAAAAAAACTCATTTTTCCCAGTTATTCCTCAAAAAAAAGTTTTATTTCTTGATACAAAGGAAAATTAATCAGTAATTGAATCAAAATAGAAGCCTTTGCAGAATATAGGAAACATTTTGTGCCTTTCAATCCTTTCCTACAGACCCTAGGCACCCTTTTGTAGAAATTTGAAGTCATGAGATTCTTTTTAATCAAAGACAATACAATTTGATTGATCTAAACCTTTCCAGACCTAAAGAAAACCCTCTTGGGCTACAAATCATTTTCTACAAACCCTGAACCTATTTTTACAGAAGTTAGAGATACTGAGATTGCTTTTTGGTCACAGATATTACAGTTTGATTTATTGAACAAGTTTAAATAACTGTATACCAGAGGGTAAACCCCTATTTCATCCTAAATTAGTCTACAAAATGTTAGAATCTTTCAGAGGTGTTCCTATAGGCCTAAATCAGTTTTTTCTAAGCCAAAGGTTAATCAATTTAAGAAATTAACAAAAGAATGGCTTCCAAAAGTATTGTATCTATTAATCCACTGCAACCCCTTGTTGTAGATGTATAACACACTCCCCTGGCCGATAAAGATTTCAATATTAATGACACAGTCACTGAATTTAACCTTCTTGAGCTCCAATGCTGGAGCCATATAGAATCTATAGATCAGCCTTATGAAGGTTTTATTTGGGATTTTAATTTACCAAAATATGTTGTCCCACAAACCTTCCAATGCCGAGAAGTGATTAGAATCTGTCAATATTGTTATTTCCCTGACCAGAGAGCCATAATGAACTCTGAAAAAAGAAATTCTATTTACTGTTACTACTGAGTCAATTAACGAGATGCTCCAGATCCAATCCAAACTAGATGAAATTCCTTTCTCCACTGAATCTCTCACATAGTTATATCTAAATCTCGACTTCCCCAAGAGGTTCCATATATTCCATACTTTCATACCTTATTTTGTAGATATTACCAAGATAAATCCTCCTTACCCATCTGCAAAATTTTCTGAAAGGACCAGATATATCATTACCATGTTGTATTTTATTCTTGGTTATTTTACAAATGAATATGTTGATGTTTCAGTGCTAGGTTTTTTGTCTACTTTCACACCTGGTCAACCTCTTAATACCATTTTTAATTTTGTCCAATACTTTGCTGATAATAGTCATGAACAGTTGGTCAAAATACCTTCAGAAGGAGTTTTCAAGTATTCCTCAGTCTTATTCCACATTTTTTTATACTTTCAGTCTGAGAAATTCTCCATTAACCTTCAAAAGCTTGATGTTGAAGGTAACCCACAAATAGTCATATTTTGGAATTCCTTGAAAAGGAATGAATCCACTGAGTTCACATATACAGATTTCATTGATTCCTTCATTTATAATATTATCAATATGCTGAACAACAGTATGAAACCTAGAATCAGTGATGAAATTAATAAGGTCTTGTAGTTATCAGAGCATAATAGGGTATGATATCGGTACTTGTACCAAAACCATATAGAGATAATGGAATGTGGATCAAATATTATCCCATATTGACTGCCCAAATACCTCCCAATGTGGCTATTTTCCCTTGAGTACATAAGGTAGATCATTAATTCTGATGCAATCAATTTCCTGGCAGAAAAGAAGAAGACACAGTTCAAAATAAAGAATCAGGTTGGCGCTTTTATTTGTAACATCAGAGATGCAGGTTGAGAGGCTGAAAAGTGTTTGCAGGAGTTTAAATTTAGTAAAAATTTTCTATGGTACTATGATCCTCTAGGAGTAATAAGTAAAATGAGAATTAAATGCAAACTGACTCCTTATGTACATGACAATAAACCAAACATTGAAAAAATATACAATCAGTCTAAATGGTTGGAGAACGCCTTGATTGAGGCAGAGAAGCGAGGTGATACTAGTCAAACCTTGCAGACTCCAACCCAAGAAGATAAAAGCTCAAAGAGAAATAGAGTAGAAGGATCATATACTGCAGAGACTACAAATGAAACCAAATTTAAATTAATTTACAGGAAGAATACCAAATTAAATCCTGTCAATGAAGGATTAGAAGCAATAGAAGTATTGATAAAAATACAACAACAAAGGATAATGCACCTCCTATAGTGATTGAAGAAGAACGTCAACGTTCAACTTCTAAAACTCAGCTTATTTAGAAGCAGCACAGTGTTGAAGTATCTTCTTCCAGCAAACTAGCAAAGAAGGAGATGGATATCATGCAAGAATACATTGAAATAAAGATACAAATTGAAGCATTGAAGACTGATACATACAATCAGTATTGGAAACAGTCACCCAGTGACCAAAGTAGATTGCTTTCTACTTTTGACTGTAAGACTAGGAAAATGCAGATGACTTTCATGCAGCCTAAAGTCAAGCATCCTAAAACACCAACTGATTATAAAAAATCCTCATATGAAGTTGAAGCAGATTATCTTCATCTTATTGATCAAATAGAATTTCACAAACAAGATGGTGAAATTCTTTACTCCACAATTACAAATAAGGTCATGAGTGTACATAAGTTTGAAAACACTCTTGCAAACATCAAATATTAGCTCAAGCTGGAAAAGGCATCCTCTCAACCTAAGGATAAAAGAATCAATTCACTAGAAGATTTGGCTATTGAAGTAGGATTTGATCCTAGTAATGTCAAAGTTGCAGATGAATTGATAAAAGTAAGAATGCAGACATTGCTACATTAAATAAGCAACTTAAGTTGCCTCCTACTGAACATCCTCAAGAAAAGGAGGTGTTACAAGATGAAAATTAGAAAGATGAGATGATGAATCTCATACTACAGTTGAGTGCACAAATTAAAGAAATGTAGAATGAAATGGACAAGTTGGTCCAGGAGAAAAAGGATAGAGCAGAAGAATTCCCTGTAACTGTAATGCCTATAATCACTACTGTTGTACCTCCACATTGGCAGAATCATCGGCTCCAATGGCTATAGTAGTTCCAGTCACCTCATCAACAAATTTAGCAACAAAATCTTCAACAACAACAACCTAGCCTATAGATGAAGCAAGAAAACTAGTAAAATGTATGCGGGACATCACTATTCAGACGAACGAAATTAACAGACTTAAAGAACAACTTAAAATTCTGGAATATGGAAAGAAGCAGGCTAAGATAATGCAAAAAAATGAAGAACATAGGGCAAACAGGTTGAATGATAAATTGAAGAAGTTAGAGAAAGATCTAACATTGAAAGAGCCAATGGCACAATCCAAACAACAGGTATGGGCCAATATCATTGAATATTTCAATGACATTTGGCCATTAATTCAGGTTATATATGAACATAAAGACTTAGTCAAATCAGCAAGAGAAGCTATACATAATATAAAATAAGAGCTTGGCAAGAAACATGAATAAGCTCTTGAAGTCATCAAATTTATTAATTCCAAGAACATGCAAGAGCTAGAAGAGATTGGAATTAATGACAAAACATTAACCATCCTATAATTTAGGAAGGTAATTTGTAAAGATAATTTGATGATACAACTAGAAGAGAAATGCCAAAACATGAAGATTTCCATCACAAGGTTCCTGATGAAATTTGATGTCCTAAGGGAGAAAGGCCTTCCCAATCCTTTGGTTATTCATGAAAAATTAATGAAACATGATGATTATGAAAAGAAAATGAGAGAAGTTGCCAAGGATTAGGCTAATTTACCTTCCTCACAAGGAATTCCAACAGGGAATTTACTCTACAAGAACTTTGAGAATTTGTTTTACCTGCAACATGAGGTAAAACACATATTTTTTAACAAGCCCACATTCTTAAAGTATACTGAAGTAGATGAAATATTCAGGAGAATGATGAAAATACAATTGTCAGAGACAAAATTCTGGGAAAATATCACTGATTTACTATGAAGGAAATTGTAGTAAAAACAAACCAGTAAAGATAAAATAGGGCAGTCACAGTTTAAAGTGAAAATACCACAGTCAAAGAATATCATAGTGAAAGTGTATCAGTTTAAAGTTAAGGTTAAAATTCAAATAATAAATAACAAAGCAGAGTTTAAAGCGTATCAAATTTAAAGGTTGGAGTGAAAGTAAAAATAGAGATGAAAGCCGCCAGCGTATAGGAAACTCTACTGCCTAAATACAACCTTTGCTGAGTAATAAACAAAGACAAATCAACATCAAAATATGAACAAGTGAACAACAAATCAATAAAAGTGAGGACAACTTGTATTAGTTAGATAGATGTCTCTATCTTTTTGCATGAAGATATTTTTTTTTCCTTGAATAATTCCTAAGTTTGTTTTAAGATATTTTGTAAGAGTTTTTGTATAAATAATACTCATTTAAAAGTATTGAGGGTGGATGAATTGATGAAAATTTCTATAGTTTTACTATTATGAACCTAAGTGTGATTGTACCAATTTCAAGTCAGCAGACTAGATTAAAGCAATAAAGTATCATATTATAGGATTCATATTACAGTGAAGTACTTTATACTTGTTCAATTTTTTCTTTCTGAAGTTCTCATCAATACTTGTATGTCTTTCTAAATGTAAATGATATATTAGGAATTTTATTTCAGAATATGTTAAAAGCACTCTGTCTTGAACTGTTTATCATTTATATTTTTTCCACTGATATCCATATTAGGGAATTCTTAATTTCTCCCTAATATCAATTTACCTCTCCATTTTCACTCATTATCCGGATTTGAGAACCCTTAATTGCTCCCTTATCCCGATTCAAACCATTTTCACCATTAACCTTGAAGATCTAAAGTAACTCAGCTATCTTGCCCTGTAAACATTTCCCTTTAGACCTTGATTATGATCTAAATTCTTGACACATTGACTCCATTATCCAAATGGAGTAAAGAACTACATCTATCCATCTGAGTAAGTAATTTTACCACCAAATCAAATAAAAATCAAAACCCCAAGTAATCCTACATAACTAGCCTAAAATCAAATAAAATCAGCAAAGATAAATGATATAGAGAGATCCATCTCTGAGCATTAGGAAGGCTAGATCCTAAGGCTTAAAAGTAGGTTTATGGTTACTTCCAGTATTCTTTAAACAAAAGTATAAACAACCCTTGAGAATTATTCAAGTGATAACATTCTGGCAACCATACTGGGGAACTAACCAATCCTCAGTGTTTGAAATTAATATTAAAGGAAATATTTCACTTATATTTTCACCTTAAGCTTGTTTTAAATGGTTGTGAGAAACTTTTTATTAAAAATTGTAATTATGGCTTCCAGAAGAGTCTACTATTCCAGGTCTAATCCAGATCTAGAACTTACTCTCATAGTAGATAATATTGACAGAATTATAAAGAAAAAAAATTAGAAAGTTTCGGTAATAAAAATTCACCGATCAAAGAAAATTATCTTCCAAATAAATTATCAAGTTTACAAGACATTGAATTTGATTTATCTTTTGAGAAATATTTTTTTTAAAGAAAATAAGAAAGTTACATACATAATAGTGTAATAGATCCTAATTTCATTTCATTCATTGAAAGTAAGAAGGAAATTGTTTCTCTAGATTGAGATGAAAAAGCCCTAGAAGTTTATGATAAACATGATGCAATAACTGGAAATTTGATTAAGGAAATTGATGAAGCTTATTTTCAATATTTAGTTGAATTGACTTCTTGATCTTCCTATACCCCTAAACCTTCTACCAGTCATCTAGATATCATTAATTTATTATATGTAGTTTTATCCTTGTTTAATACCACCTCATCCATTATTTCCACCACACTTCATTCCACAGATTCATTTTTTCCCAAGCTTCCACTTCAACATAGAATTTTATTTCCATCTCCCAATACCTCAAGTTCATCACCTAGCATTTCTACTATTTTTTCTATTACTTCTTTCTGATTTCTAAGCACCTCTTCTAGCATCCCAACTACATCTTCTAATATCCAAACTTCATCTGCAAGTGTTCCCACCTCATCTACAAGTACTTCAAACTCATGACGAAGTACTTCAAACATACCTCCTAGCCAAGCTAGAATCCAAGCCATGGCTGCAAGATATGCCCCACTAGTCCTGCAAGCCCCTCTAAATGCCATGCCCCAAGATTATCAAATAAAAATCCCTCAATTTGATGGAACCACTCACTACACTACACAACATGTTAACAAAATGGCATATTACTTCGAACTACATGAAATTGATGATGTCGATGTTCAAATCATACATTTTGCTCAAACTTTAGCTAGTGATGTGAAGAAGTGGTTTAAAGGTTTGCATGCTGGTAGTATTGCTGATTTAGTTGTTTTCCATACGATGTTTCTTAATAGATGGTAGAAAAATAAGAATCCATTACAAATTTTGTCTAAATTTGAAAATATAAAAAGAGCACCAAATGAAACAGTTAAAGACTATTGTACAAGATATAACAGTATTTACAATGCAATCCTTGCTAATCTTAAACCTCCTCCAGACTCTGCTATGATCAAATTCCCTGATGTATTTGATATATATATGGCTTACCAACTGAGAGAGAGAAACCCAGAAACCTTAGAGTAGATACAAAGTAATGTTGTATGTGTAGAAGAAAACTTGTTAGCCAAGAAAGCTAGATTAAGAAATGAAATGAGAGTGACAATAAAAGAGGAAACATCAACCTCAGACCTTCAAATAGATAGCTTAGAAAAAAAATTAGAAATAATGATGGATAGGTTAGATAATATGGAAAGGAAGCCACATTTGGATAACCAACAACAAGGGCCTTAGATAAGAAATCCAAATTTCAGGAAAAATACCAACACTGTTAAATATAGAGAATCAACACCTGATCAAAAAATAAGACCACATTTCCAAGAGAACTATGCTGAAAGTTCTCACCAAAATTAAGATGATGAAGACACTCAGATCAATCTAATGGGAATTAATGATGATAACACCATTTTTCTTACACAAGAAGAATAGGAGCTATATGAATTACAATAGTTACAATTATAATCTGGTGAATCTTTTGATTACAAGCAAGGTTACAAGTTTTAAATCAATGAAGTTCATAAGCAATGTAACCATAGGAGTAAGGAAAATGTAGAGCCCCCTACTAAGAAATTTGCCCAAACTCAAACAAATAAAAGAGTAGAGGCTCCTACCACTAAATTTTTTCAAATTCTCCCTAGGGAAACCCAGCAAAACTCTAGTTCAAAACAGAAAATTTTAACTCCAAAAATTGCATGTAGTCCTAAAATTTTTGACATTACAGATAATTTCGTTCAAAAATCAGCAGATCATCAAAAATATAATGTTTCTAAGACAACAAATTCTTCGAAAAGAACAATTTCATATCCAAAAACATCTGCGGTTGATCACCAATCAGCTAATCCTACAACAATAGCTGCCAAAATAGTGGCTGAAACCTTAAAACCTGCCAAAACTTCCACTGCATATCAAAATATCCCTGAAAAGAAAATAAAAATTAGTAAAACTGTGGAAACACAAACATAAAATGAAAAACCAACTGTAGAAAAAGAAGAGAAGCACACTCAAAATGCAGTTAGTAATGAAGAATTAATTCAATTAGGAAAATCACAAGCACCATTTAACATCAAACTGAAATTTCCAAACTAAAGATACCAATTCCTTTAACAGAGTTTTTAAAGCATGATTTATACAAATCACATATCACTGACACATTAAACATAAATGGAGGAGAAGACTATCTCAATTTGAGTGATGACTAACTAGAACTAATCTTTTGTCCTGAAGTAAATGGAAAACACCAAGAAGGGGAAGTTTCTCATTTCTACATTAGCTTAACTATTCCTGATCATATTTTACATAATGCTATGCTTGATTCAGGAGTTTCACATAATTTAATGCCAAAAGAAATTATGGAAACCTTGAATTTAGACATCACTAGACATTAAATATCTCTTCTCATTTGATTCCAGCAAACTGTCTAGGCTGAATGAAATATTTATGTGTCACTTTATTTCAATACCCTAGAAAAAGAATAGTCATGGATATTGTAGTAGCTGACATCCCTCCTAAATATGGAATTTTTTTTACCTGACTCATCAGGAGAAAAATTGTAGGGATCTCTACAACTAGACAAGTCTTATGCCAGTATTTTAGAATTTTGCCAACCCAAGAAAATTTACAGAGAGACATTAATGAAGTACATGGTTATTAGTGTAGAAATACCTCAGAAATATCCTATTTATTCTACACCTACTGATATGGACTCCTTCATTTTATGTAATTCTGAAACTGATATAGAGAACAACACATAATTAAAACAGGAAAAGAAATACCCAGACAGTGAGAACATATTTCATGAATCAATGTGGCACCTAGATTTTGATGGATCAGTAAGAAAATTAGGATTAGGAGCAGGAGCATTAGTTTGGATTCATAACATGGAAAACAAGCATGTAGAAGGTCATGCCTTTAGATTAAATTTCAAATGTACAAACAACATGGCTGATTATGAAGCTTTGATTTTAGGACTACATATTGTTAGAAATTTAGGAGGAAAAGGAGTTTCTATCATGGGAGACTTTGATTTAAATGTAAAATATATTAGAGGATAATATTCTGTGTATAATCCTAGATTAAACCAATATAGAGAAAAAAATTTAGATCTGATGAAAGAATTTATTTAGTGTGACTTTATTGTAATTCCAAGAAAACAAAACATACAAGCACATAATTTAGCAACTTTTTCTAGTATCTATAATATTCCTTTTAAACTAAACCATCAATATACAATAGAAGTTAAACATAGACCTACAATACCAGACAGTCTAAAATATTGGCAAATTTTTTCACAAGATGAAGAAATTTATCATTTCATGAATGCTGAAGGATAATTTCATAATTGTAATATAGACACAAATTGTACAGTAGATGATAAATTAGACAATGATATAGATATAAATAACTTATATTTCACTAAACCCACTAGATTGACTCAAGTAGAAATAGATAATTTAGAAAAGGTAGAGATTGAAGAATTAGCAGATGATGATTCTGACATTTTAAACCTTAATAATAACTTTTTACCTAAGGTATTAGCCCCATTAGAAGATACTTTTTATTCAAATGACATTGCAGGAAACTAGAGATGGAACCATTAAGATCTAATATTGAAGAATGCAATATAGGAACAGAACAAAGGTCTAAACTAATCAAACTTTCAAAAGCCTTACCTCAAGAAGAAAAATTGAAATACATATCTTTGTTTAAGGAATTTCGGGATGCATTTGCATGGAGTTATGAAGACTTAAAATCTTATGACACTAGCAAAATACAACACAAAATACCTATAAAAGAAGATCAAAAACCTTTCAAAAAGAAGCTTAGAAGAATCAATTCAGTTTTAATGCCTTTAATTGAAAAGGATGTTAAGAGAATGTATGACACCCAGATAATTGCACTTATCAGATATTCTGATTGGGTTTCAAACCTAGTTCCCACTAGGAAGAAGACAGGGGAAATCAGACTTTGTGTTGATTTCAAGAATTTAAATAAAGTGTCCCTAAAAGATAACTAACCTCTCCCCAAGATGGATCATGTTTTACAGAGGGTGGTTGGTTCATCCAGGATTTCATTACTTGATGGAATCTCTTGATATAACTAGATTTTAGTTTAGCCAGAAGACCAACCAAAGACTACATTTACTACTCCTTAGGGTACTTTCATGTATGTGAAAATGCCTTATGGATTAATGAATGCAGGAGCCACTTTTAAGAGTGCTATGGATATAGCTTTTGCTAAAGAAATTCATGATTTTCTTGTGATCTATCTAGATGATATAACTGTATTTTCAAACACTGATAATGAACATCTAGATAACCTAAGGCAAGTGTTTATCAAATGCAGGAAATTTGGCATTTCTTTAAATCCTAAAAAGACTCTTTTTAGACTTCAAGAAGGAAAACTATTAGGGCATATTATATCAAAAGAGGGAATTAGGATAGACCCAGCTAGAATAGAGGCCATTCTGAACATAAGCCATCCTAGGAATATTAAAGAATTGTAGGCTTTCTTAGGTAAAATAATTTTTCTCAAAAGATTCATTTCAAACTTAGCAGAAATAATTAGAGAACTCAATAACATGTTGAAAAAATACTCAGCACTTAAATGGATAGTAGAGGCCAAAAAATTAGTTGAATCAATAAAACAAGCCTTGACAAGAACACCAGTCCTAATAAGTCCTGATTTCAAAAAAGATTTCATTATTTTTTCTTTTACTTCAGAACATACTATTGCTGCAGTTTTTCTGCAGAAGAATCATCAGGGCTATGAACAACCCATTTATTTTTTCAGCAAATCACTTAGAGATGCCACTTTAAAGTATAATATAACGGAAAAGCATGCAATAGCTTTAGTGAAGGCTATCAAAGACTTTAGAGTATACATATTGTATTCACACATCATTTCTTATGTTCCAAATTCAGTAGTGAAGGACATTCTGACTCAGAATAGGCCTGATGGTAAAAGAGGCAAATGGATTGCCACCATTTTGGAATATGACATATACATTAAGCCCACCAAACTCATTAATGGTCAAGGTTTAGCCAAACTCATGGCTGAATCAAATTGCCATGCGTTAGATATAAATTTTATTGCCCAATTAGATGATCAGGAAGAGATGGTGACTCCACAGATCAGTGAAGCCTTTTCAGATTCACCATGGTATGTAGATATCACATTTGTATTACTAAATTTATAAGCTCCTCGTGAATTTTCAAGAACTAAAGCTAGATTTTTAAATTTAAAGGAAATGAAATTTTGTATCATAGATAATGCACTATTTTGGAAAGACCATGGTGGTATTTTAATGAATTTCTTGCTTAAATTTGAAGCTGATAAATTTATGGAAGAGTTTCATGCAGGTGACTGTGGAGGACACCTTTACTGGAAGTCAACTGCATATAAGATCTTGAGAGCTGGTTTTTACCAGCCTACACTATTTGCAAATGTGAAAAAGTATGTGACCTCCTGTCACAAATGCCAAATATTTGAAGGGAAGAAAAAATTTCTACCTTTACCCCTTAAAGCCATCTCCACATAAATGCCTTTTCAATAATGGAGTCTTGACTTCATTGGTGAAATCCACCCACCCTCCTCAGCCCAACGCAAATGGATTTTGATAGCCACAGACTATTTCACCAAGTGGATAGAAGCCATTCCTTCCAGGCAAGCCTCTCATACTTTCATAATCTCATTCTTAGAAAAAAATATACTATCTAGATTTGGATGCCCCCAAAATCTCATTACTGATAATGCAGCTGCTTTCAAGTCTAAAAATATTATTGACTTCTGTAATAAATACCACATTACCCTTGGTCATTCCATTTCCTATTACCCTCAAGGTAATGGTCTTGTTGAATCCTCCAATAAAATCCTAGTGAATATCATCAAGAAACTACTAGAAGACAATAAAAATACCTAGAACAAAACTTTAGTAAATGCCTTATGGGCAGACAGACTCACCAAAAATAATTCCGTCGGTACATCCCCTTATCAGCTTGTTTATGGGATGGATGTTATTTTTCCATCCTCTTTAGGAGTACTAGTAATGAAGATGATCCAAGAACTACAGGTAGAAACCAATGATATCTAGAGAAGGATAAATAAAACCATACACTTGCAGCAAACTAGGCAGGAATTCTATCTCAAGTCTGATGTTTTTAAAGATAATATTAAAAATATATCTGATAAGAAGACTAAGGAGGATGATTTTTACATAGGTGACAAAGTTCTTAAGTGGGATTCCAGGAGAGAAGAGAAACGTAAACATGGTGAGTTTTATTTCCTATGGAAAGGTCCCTATGTCATTTAAGGTTATAGAGGTAACAATGCATTCTTTTTGAAGTAGTTGGATGGATTAGATTTCCAGGACAACCTATCAATGGTAGAATTTTGAAGCATTAATATTTCCCAGAACAACAGTAGTTCATTTTGTTTACTTTAATCATTGTACATAACATTGCAGAGTTTAGATTCAATTCATTGTTGTTCTAGAAAAGTTGAATCTCAAAGAGAAGGCCCTAAGCTTTAAAAGACAAAATTTGATAAGTATGAATAATGCAGAGCCTAGAAAACAATTCCAAGGGAAAAGCACAGTCAAAATTCAAGGCCACTGATCTTAAAGTTCTTGACATTTCACCATGAAATGTCATCCCCATGTAGAGCCAATGTTAGGGTCCTATAATAATAGGATTCCTAATTTTGAATTGAATTTGATTAGTCTTGTAATATGTACATACTTTTCTTTCAGCAAATTGTTTTCCCATATTAGAAAAATAAAAAATGTAAAGAGGGTAAAAGTCCTACACTAAAAATCAAAGGACTTGAAAGGAAAAAGATAAAAAAGAATAGAAAATGAACCCCAATAAAAAAAGAGATAAAAATAGATCATGAAAGTGATGCAAATTCAAATGCCACAATACATGAAAGTCAAACTGCTTAATCTTGAACTTTCATTCTTTAAATTGCATGTTGATAGATAAAGAACAAAGATCTAGCCAAATATTTTAATCTTGGCAGATCAGTAGTTAGGTAGAGAATAATAAGGAGTTCAACAATTTAATATGAGCCCTTGCAAGTAATAAGGTTAAAATTAGATAGTTTGTTGTTTAAAATAAAAATGAATAAGGGTTTGCAAGCTCAAATGCACCCATGTAAATGAAGAAAAAATGTTAGGGTAGCTGATGGGTAGGCAGAAGCAGTTTTCACAAGGCATGGATAGCATAAAATTGGTCATTTCATTTAATAACTTCCTTTCAAAATCATTCCCCTTGTAAAATTACTCCATTCCCGTCATTTTTACTCTTTTCCCATTGCAAAAAGGCCCTTTTCCTATGTTAAAATGCACATTTATCCTTGGGAAAGTAAAAATCCCTTTATTAATTTCCTTTTATTCATAAAACCCATAAAATCCCTTTATCTTAAGTTTAAATGATTAAATTATATTTCGGACCACAATACAAATATTCATTCCTGATATAAAGTTTTATGTTAAATTTAGTGTATTTGACACCCCCATTCATTTTGCATTAACACTTAACTTTATTATATTTAACTCCTTCATTATACACATAAACCCATATTTTATTAATTCCTTAATTATAAAATCCCAACCCATAATTTTTATATAACATATGGTTTAATTTCCTCACATGTTATATATTTCGGGCACACATATTAAACCCCACCTACACATATGCTCCACTTACCATAACCTTATTCGTTATATCATATAAACCCTGACCATATCACATATATAAGCAATCGCATCAAATTCCAGACCCCATGTGTGTTAAACCATAGTTTATATACATATAACCTACCACATAGCATAATATCCTGGGCCCCACACCTTTTAAAGCCCGACGAATCCATCACATCGTCCCAACTGTGGGATCTTAACCGATCATATCCGACGACCATTATCGCCTATCACACATTTAATTACTCGATCATTAGCATACCCCCGACCATGCGATATCCTTGGTTTTTGGAGCCTAGCGCCTGGCTACGTGGCCAATACTTATTTGATCGCATCGACCCAAAAAAATACCGCCCGACCACTTTGGCTCATGCGAAAATCACTAAGCGGTTTTCTCCTGCTCGTTGCATAAACCACCATGTATATTCAAATTGACCATGCATTTATGATTATCACTGTTGGTTAAAAATACCATATAGCTACCCTTCGCATCCTTTTACATCATTTCTGTTATACTTTTGCACAAAAAGGGCTTTTCTAGACCAAAAAAGTTGTTGCCAACTCTGTTTTTAAGGCAATTTCAACCATAAATTCAACCAATTCGTTGTTGCAACTGGGAATAATTCATCCAAAGAAATATTAAAGACTATCAAAGCCTCAAAAAGCCTCTGTTGCTTCAGAAACCCTCTGTAGACAAAAAACTTCATTTTTCCCAGGTATTCCTCAAAGAAAAGGCTTGTCTCTTGATACAAAGAAAAATTATTCAGTAATTGAATCAAAGTAGAAGCCTTTGCAGAGTATAGGAAACATTATGTGCCTTTCAATCCTTTCCTATAGACCCTAGGCATCCTTTTGCGGAAACTTGAGGTCCTGAGATTGTTTTTAATAAAAAAAAATACAATTTGATTGATCTAAACCTTTGCAGACCTAAAGAAAACCCTCTTGGCCTCCAAATCCTTTTCTGCAAACCCTAAACCTATTTTTACAGAAGTGATAGATACTGATATTGCTTTTTGGTAATAGAGATTACAATTTTATTTATGGAACAAGTTTAAATCATTGTAGACCAAAGGATAAACCCCTGTTTTATCCTAAATCAGTTTGCAAACTGTTAGAATCTTTCAGAGGTGCTCCTACAAGCCTAAATCAGTCTTTTATAAGTCAAAGATTAATCAATTGAAGAAATTAACAAAATAGTGGCTTCCAAAAGTATTGTATTTGTTAATCCTCTACAACCCCCATGTTGTAGATGTAGAACACACTCCCCTGGCTGATAAATATTTCAAGACTAATGACGCAGTCATTGAATTTAACCTTCTTGAGATACACTGTTGGAGCCATGAAAAATCCATAGATTAGACTGATGAAATTTTTATTTGGGAGTCTAATTTACCATAGTATGTTGTCCCACAAACCTTCCAATGCCCATAAGTGATTAGACTATGTCAATATTTCTATTTCCCTAACCAGAGAGCCATAATAAAATCTGAAAAAGAAATTCAGTTTACTATTACTGCTGAGTCAATTAACGAGATGCTCTAGATCCAATCCAGACCAGATGAATTTCCTTTGTCCATTGAAGCTCTCACACAATTATATCTGAATCTGGACTTCCCAAATAGGCTCCAGATATTCCTGACTTTCATGCCTTCTTCTGTAGAAATTCCCAAGATAAATCCTCCTTACCCATCTGCAATTTTTTTTTAAAGGAGCAGACATATCATTAGCATGCTATCTTTTATTCTTTGTTATTTTATAGATGAACATGATGATGTTTCAGTGATAGGTTTTCTGTCTACTTTCACACCTGGTCAACCTCCTACCACCATTTTCAATTTTTCCCAATGCCTTGCTGATAATATTCATGAACAGTTGATCAAAATGCCTTCAGAAGGTGTTTTCAAGTATTCCTCAGTCTTACTCCACATTTTTTTATACTTTCAGTCTGAGCAATTTTCCATTAAGCTTAAAAACTTGATGTTGAAGGAAACCCACAGACATTAGTCTTTTGGACTTCCTTGACAAGGATAGAATCCACTACGTTCACATATACAGATTTCATTGATTCCTTCATTTATCCTATTATCAATATAATGAACAACAACATCTAGCCTAGAATCAGTGATGAAATTAAGAAGGTCCTACAGTTATCAGAGCATAATAGGACAGGATATTTGTACTTGTACCAAAACCATACAAAGATAAGGGTATATGGATCAAATCTTATCCCTTATAGATTTCCCAAATACCTCCCAATGAGGTTATTTTCCCTTGAGTACATAAGGGAGATCATTAATTCGAATGCAATCAATTTCATGGCCAAAAAGAAGAAGACATAATTCAAAATCAAGAATCAAGTTGGCCCTTTCATTTGTAACAGCAGAGATGTAGGTCAAGAGATTGAAAAGTGTTTGTGGGAGTTTAAATTTAGTAAGATTTTTCTATGGTACTATGATCCTCTGAGTTAACTCAACTATCTTTCTCTATAAACATTTCCCTCTAGACCTTGATCCTGATCTGACTACTTAACACATTGACTCCATTAGCCCAATGTAATACAAACCTACATCTATCCATCTAAGTAATTAATTTCACCACCAAAACAAATAAAAATAAAAAACCCAAGTAATCCTACATAACTACCCTAAAATCAAATAAAATCAACAAAGATAAGTCATATAGAGAGAGCCCTCTCTGAGCATTAGGAAGGCTAGATCCTAAGGCTTAAAAGTAGGTTTGTGGTTACCTCTAATATTATTTAAACCAAAATATAAACAACCCTTGAGAATTATTGGAGTGATAACAGATTCAAAAATTAAGGGCCTTAAGTTTCCTCTCGAAGGTTTACATCTTTGGTCGCTTTGTTACCTCGAAGTATTTCCACCATACTTGCAGTTTCTCCACAAAGCCTAGATGCCTGAGCCAAAATCCTTCAAATATAAATGTTCGATTTAGGGTAGGATAGTGGATGGAAATATCCAAACATATCGACTAATGATCTAATCCTAAGGCAGACATGATGGATGCTTCAATGAATAGGTCTCGCATGATCATATCCACCAAGATCAAGAATCTATCGAGACAGCCAACGATATATTGATGCCCTCCCCTTCAATTTTTCCATGGATTAATCCCCTTATTTGTGGTGACAATGGCTATCTTCAGCGCATCTATTGTACATTAAATGTCTCTGAGACTGGATAAAAATTCATGATCCCCCCTCTCTTTTCTTCCAAATTCTCGATCATGTTGAAATATCACTAAGGATCCATGCTTTATCTGAAAAGCATGTTCTGAGCTCGATTAACTCTTTTAGGAATCAATATTTCTCCTATGGGGTAGATTATAGCGCCCTTAATAAAATCCATTTATATGTCCCAATACAACAAAAGCACCCCGATAAAATGAGATAGGCTCCTCTCTAGTGTTGGAACACCGTAGTATGAGGGTTCTATAAAACTGCAATCCCTTCAGATCCTCTGATCACATCTAGCACCATGAATCCACTATCTCTCGAGCAAAGTTGGATCACCTCCTGGAGCTTATCTGGAACCATTTCTGTCTTCTGCAAAAACACAATTTTTGGTTTTACCTTATTGATTTTTTTTTGGGCGAACAAAGGTTACCTTTACTATTTAATCCTTGTATGTTTAATGAGACCATTTTCAATGGGTAAGGGTAAGGTTACGAGGGAATTAATCCATCAACTGACCCATTTTTCCTGAGTTTAGAAAGAATTCTTTCGATTCTCAGATTGCCTCTCTCATCGAATTTCTACCCTTTTTTCCTTTCTCTGAAGAACCTTGTTTTAGATATGTGAGGGTAGCTACTCCCCCTTCCTTGTTTAGAACCTGATATCTATGCTCGTTGTCCAATCTTACAAATAGAGCACATCATTACCGAAACATAATGCTAAAGTGGATTAGGTGATTGGAGGGGATATGTTTGACATCAACTTTCATTGATACCTAAAACAATTCAAGAATTGTTCGCTCATTCGATCCAAACCTATTAATTTTTTCTTCAACTTCCATGAACGTGCTTATGTAGATGAGGATCTCTTCAAGTCTCCAGTCTTCTTCCAAATATTTAGGTGTTTTCCTTTTTGGTTTCAACTTTTCTACATTTTTATATCCTTGTTTCTCCACTTCCATTTCTTGGAGAGTCAATTTAGTGGATGGTTTGATAAGTTCTTCTATTGTTTCCAGGTTCTCTAAAACCGCAAATGGATTTTCATTGCCATATTTTGGGGGTTTGTCCTTTGCTTGTGGTGGAGGAGCCAAAACAAGTGGCAGGGGACCCATACAAGGATTAGGTTGAGGAGGTTGAGTACAGGATGCACAATTATGCCTAACACCCACTTATTGGAATCCTTCCTCGTCCTTCTTTACCACATTGTGTGCTTCTTCAATTATGGTGAGTGGGCATTCCCAAAACAGATGGCCATACTCATAACATCCTCAACACTTGAAATGCACATGCCCATAATCGAGCGACTGAGTCCAGATGGAGTCATGGTACTCTGAATCTATTGACTCAAAGAGAGAATGATAAATATTCATGTGCACGCAGATTCATGCATACGTTGCCTGTCATCTCCTCTTTATGATTTCAGAGATATTTGCACAATCGCATGTTACATTCCCCATCCCTTCAAGAATATCTGGTTGCAAAAGATCCTCCAGAAGGGAGAATAAATGAACCTAGACTGAGGCTACCTGAAATTGTTCTTTCTTCGGGTTATAACATTCCTTCGAATATCTCATGAACAACTGAATTTTTTCATGAAGTATGGAGCATTCTCAAAGACTCATTTTCTTTCTTCCATATCTACAAAAAAAACTGTGAAGAAACCCTTTTCACGCAATCATAGCTCCACCAGTCCTTTGGGATTCCATTTACACTAGATCCATTGGAAAATTTCTTGTTTCTTTGGCCATATTCCCACGAGATTAAATATCATGGCATGATCTTTCATGTACTGGCGAGATTTCTCCACCATGTTTTTTGGGATTATAAAGTTTAAAATTTTCATGGTCTTTCGGAGGCATTGGCTAAGCCCACACACCTGTCCTTGCATACTAATTACTAGAGTCTCTTCTGATGTCAGGGGATCAGATCCAGGACTAGTCGACCTGCTTCAAAGAGTGCTTCTCCTACTGACTCCATTACGGAAAGAGAAATTAATAATAAATGAATAAATTATTTATTAAATAAAAATAAAAATGAATGAATGAATTATTATTAATTCATAATTTTGTTACATTTAATTAAAAATGAAAATAACAATATTAATTAATAATTGTAATAATACTAATTAATAATAAAGATCATATTTATTTATTTTGTAATAACAATAATTATCTTAAAATGATTATAATAATAACAATAATAATATTTATTAATATGAATATGAATATTATTTATTAATGTAGCTATGAATGTCATTAATATACCCTTTAAGCATGTATCTATCACATTTACTAATATAATTATACTAATAAAATAATGATAAATTTATGCTAATAAAATAAAAATAAATTAATGAATAAATAGAAAAATTAATATTTTTCCGTATATTGCCTCCCTATAATCCCAACTCATCACAATTGCTATATATATAATCCCAACGTAAAGATATCAGCGATTAAAGGAATTTATGTTTAAAACCTCACCATCATTGAACCATCCATCGAGAAATCCAACCTCCAACCTATCCATTCATCATCTCGACTTAAAAAATTTCAAACCTTTTGATCAAATTGATGCTTAAGATACAAGTTGTATTTTAGCAATGAAGTTTTTAATTTCGAAAGATGTTGAAATGGAAAATGACAACCAGTTTGCCATGAATTTGAACCTATCCAGTGATCATCTCGACTTAAAAAATTTCAAAGGTTTTGATCAAATTAGCACTTACAGTAAAAGTTGTATTTTAGCAATGAAGTTTAATTTTGAAATATGTCGAAATGGGAAATGACAACCAGTTTGCCATGAATTTGCAGTTCAGACCAAGAATTTTGTTCCAAAAATCTTGAACACTGGATGTTTAACTTGAGAAAATACATGATCAAGTTTATGAATTCAAATATAGTTTTTTTCCAGGGGAAGAAAATGCTTCTTCTTTATATTAAAATTAAAAAAACAGCACATATGCTTATAATCGCTTCTTTCTTTATCTGCCAATCTTTTCCAAATTTATCTGAAATATTTATAACTTCAATATATATATATATATATATATATATATATATATATATATATATATATATAAGCAATCCAAAAGCTAGAAAAGATGAACAATTTTAGAAGCCTTATTTTATTGTTCCATGGAATGTCATAAAGGATAATTAAGAAGTCCAAGTACAATAATAGTGTCATGAGAATGGAAAAATATCCTTAGCCTTGGGAAATCTGAACTACAAGGTACAGCATCAGACTTGAAAATACTTGCGGAACAGTTCTCTCTGTATTACACGAATGACATACAAAAATGTTGAATGGTCTTGTACAGCTACCATTTTATTGTTGAAGCATCACAACGTGCCCAGAGCTTGAGATTTTATTTCATTTCAATTCCTGTCGCACTCGGGGTCGGCAGTTCCCAGCTTTGGAATGACAATTCTTGAAACCCTAAAATCTTGGTGCTATTCTCATGATCGATTAGTCGCTTCAATCCGGGAAGAAGACTTAGTAGTCTGGGGCTCAACTTTTCCTTGCTGAACACAAAGCCAAGCTCCATAAAACCTTTTAGCTCTTCGATCTCTGGATCCATTCTATATTTGGGGCCCCTCTTGTTCTCCCTCTCTGCCAGCTCCTTACCACGAGAAATAGTCTCCAAATTTGTGAGAGACTTTTGCTGCTGAACGCTTAGAGTGTTGGATTCGAGGTACATGTGAAGAGCAGATAAATTCCGTTGCCTTCTTTCAATGAGAGGAATACAGGCCCGACCTTTAATCGGAACTGTTGAATCACTCATCGGAAATAACTCTGACGAAGAAAAACCCGGTCAGTGGATAGTACCGATTCTGTTCATGCTATTTGTATAGATGGTTCCTGTGAGGAGTAGGGAAACGTGGCGATGACCCCATGGGATAACGACAACATTATTTGGGATCTTGAAAGGCATTTGTTTGTAAAAATCGTCTCAATCACAAATTATAATCCACTTTAACCCAATAATTCTTTCGAATATAATAGTACCTCTGAATCTATGCAGACTATTGAAAGAGTGATTTAAGCAATAGAAATATGCAATTTCATTGATCTTGAAATTATAAATTAGAAAACAGAAAAACTTCACCAAAACTAAGCGATATGCATGCCAATTATACAAAGCAGCCGGGTACTACTAATTCCCTGACAAGGAAAGGAGTGTATTAATACGAATTAAGAAAATCAAAAGCAAGCACCTCCCTTGCAATCTTGACGTGATGTTTTCCAATCTTGATGCTATGCTTAACACGGAATTTACACCGACTTTGTTAGTTGGTGACACAGAGCCCGCAAAGAGACATGATAAACAGTCCAGAAATTTTCCTAGTATTTTCTAAACTCAATAATGTCGAGAGGAGACAATGACAAATCTGAGCCACATTAAAATATAAGATTTAAATATATAATGAATATGACGTATAACGCCACGGAGAAGATATTCCTGTGCGTTTCATGTATCGATGCAGATGGTGGGGTGTGGAGAGAGCATGTAACCTGCTCTAGTCGCTTAATGAGTGGCGGGTCGGTTGCGCGACGTGACCACTGCTGGACGTGTAGGCGAGTCAAACATCTGGTCGGTTTAGGGATTGAAGGTAAAAGCTAAGCTTTCAATGTCGCATTGGGTATACGTGAAAATGATCCCAGTTGTGATCGGCTTTTTTGTGAAACGTGATTTTTTTTTAAAATAGAAAAAAACGCTACTTCATATTTTATATATATAAAAAGTAGCACAGGTTCATATTTCACCTCTAACATTTTATATATATAAAAAAGTAGCACAGGTTCATATTTCTCCTCTAACTTCCTTGTGAGTTGACATTTCTTTTTGTAAACTTCTGTATGCAACGTGAAGACAAGCAGAAGGGTTGTGTCAATGTTTTAAAGCCTTTTATTCCTATAGTTGGGTTAGTCATTTGTTTAGTTTTTCTTTTTAAGTGATTTTTTTTTGTTGATGGTAAGCTTTATAGACAACATTTTACGTGTAAAGGTAATATGGGTAAGTTAGGTTTTTCAATTCTTTTATGTTATGAGTCTTTATGTTTGTCAAACTGTCTTTTTCTTTGTCAGTCTTTATGTGTGTCAAACTGTCTTTGTCTTTGTCTCTGTAAACGGACTTGTTTTAAAAAATCTTTGCTTTACTTCATGAAGGCGAAAATAACCCTGAGAATTCATGGGTTCAAAGTAATGAATTCAACACCTTCTACAGGCTTTCCGATAATCTATGCAAGTTCAGCTAAGCAAAAGTTTCAACCTAGCCATACTAGAGCAATCGTTAAAAGACAATCTGCAAGGCGTCAACTGAATCCCAGAGATAAAGGAAAGCAACAGCTCACTAAAAACTTAATTGAGCCAAGTAAGAGGTAGCAAGACAAAGAAAGAGATAATGGAGAATCTCTTCGAAGCGTACTCTGCTGGTAACCCACCACAAATTAGAAATGTAATTCAGGGATGGGAGAGAGAAAGCAACATTAATGAAGAAGACATGTTAAAAATATGACAAAAAATTGTAAATAATGTAATTTTGGGCAAATTACTTATTGATCGTTAATTGGTTGAGTAACAAAATGAAGTTAGAATAACGAAAGAGGCTTAAGATAAATTGGATGGCCCGAGAGGCTTGAATGTACGGAGAATCATTTTGATTAATAGAGTTTCCATTCCTTGCCCCGTGGGGGTTTCTTTGACACCCTGTCAAAGTTTTACCACGTAAATTATGTGTGTTTACTTATGTGTGTTTATTCTTCAGTTTGTCATTCAGTTATGAATCTATTTCTTTCTCATTTAATATGTCCCTCTCAATAAGTGGTATCAGAGCTTGGAAATTGGTTTGAACGGTTTTTTTTTTTAATAACAATTAATTGGGAGTCATGGAGGTTGAAATGACCATGAGCATTTTGAGATCCGACGTGGCTCAGAGGCATCAAATCATTTGATGTGCATGTGGTTTGACTAAGTCAATTAGGATCCCGTAAGATTGTGGAGGCTCCACGGTGCAAGGAATACTGTGGTTGTGAGTGTCCATATTTTGATTTGGAGCACGCCTGCGGTGGAAGACTTCCAGCAACCGCCAGAGAAAGGAGAGGAGCCGTCAAGCAGAGAGCTGGCAGAAGAATCTGCCGTTGAAGAAGCGCCACTGCCGCCTTGTCTGGAGGCAACAGAAATCGTTTCCATCCAACAGAATCGAAGACGTTGTAGAAAGACTGGTGAAAGGAACCGTCGAGAAGTCTACTGTGGGCCGTTGTTGGAGAAAGAAGTTGCAGCTGGAGAAAGAATTTGCTGCCACTGCCATCCATCAGAATCAAATTCGCTTCGCTGGTAAAGAATTGGAGAAGTCTGTTGTGGGTTTGCCATCCGCTGGAAAAAGAAGCTTGATCGAAGCCTGGTGGAATGAGTTATTTTTTTGCCGTCGAGTAGAGAGCTTCCATACCTGAAACCCTTGCCATCCGCTGGAGAAAGGAGGGAGGTCATCGAAGAAAGGAAACTGCGACTGCGTGAATGGTATTTTTTTTTTAAGGGTTCTGTGACCTTAAAAAAAAAAAAATTAGGTTCAAAAATATTTTTTTTAAGACAGAACAGATTGATAAGAGGGAATAAATTGATAGAACATTTTTTGATTTTCTCTGTCCCTGTGGAAGAAATTGAAGGAATTTCTTTTTTCTTTTTTTCTGTTCCTGTGGAAGAAAGTGTTCAGATTTATATTTGTGAAAATTCTCAGAAATTTTTTTCCCAGAAAAAAATCTATTATCAGTCTGTGCTATTATTTTTTTTTTAAATTGGAGTAAGGTTTGGTTAAGCAGTAACAATTGGGAAACTTTTGAAAAAAGGGGAAGGAAACTTTTTTTTTTTAAAACCCTAGTAGAAGAGGGGAAATCTGTTTTTGGCCCTAGTTGGAAATTAAAGAAAGAAGGGAAAACTAGGAGGAAGAAATGGCGAAAATGACAAATGCAAAGTTCGAGGTGGATAAATTCACTGGGAAAAACAATTTTGCTTTGTGGAAACTGAAGGTTAGGAATTTTCTGGTGCAACAAGGGTTGGACAAAGCATTAGACGGGGTAAATAAAAAACCGGCAAGCATGACATATTTGAACTGGGAGGACTTGGATGGCCAAGCTCTCAGTACCATTCGGTTATGTTTGGCAGATGAGGTTCTCTTCTATATTGTTGGAGAGAGTACAGATGAAGAGTTGTGGAGAAAATTGGAAAATTTGTATATGAAAAAATCTTTGACAAATAGAATCTATTTAAAAAGACAATTTTACAGTCTTCGGATGAAGGAGGGTACAAAAATTTCAGAACACTTAAATGTTTTTAATACGCTTATTTGCCAGTGGTCAGATATGGAAGTAAAATGTAGGAAGAAGACAAGGCAATAACCTTGTTGTCTTCCCTGCTCGATTCATGGGATCACTTCGTAACCTCAATTAGTTTGAGCACTGCCGATTCATTAAAACTTGAATCTGTCATGGGTGTTCTCTTATCTGAAGAGGTACGAAGGAAATCTAGCATTGAGACATCTGCACCTGAAGCCATGGTAGCCAGAGGTCAGTCAAAGGAAAGGGGGGAGAAAACAAGAGGTTCTTTCAAATCGATGTCAAAGGGTGGCAAGAAGTGTAAAGCCAAGTGTTGGTACTGCAATAAACTTGGACATCTCAAGAAATATTGTTGGAAATGGAAGGAGTCAGAAAACCATAACAAGGAATAAAATTAGGTTGATTCAGGTATGGTTGATGAGGTTTTAATTGCTGAAGCTCTCCTTGTCTGTAATGTCTCTCAAGATGCTGAAAATTGGCTATTAGACTCTGGTGCTTGTCATGATATGAGTCTGCACCGAAGTTGGTTTACTTCATATGAAACTGTAAATGGTAGTTCTGTATTCATGGGAAATAATGCATCTTGTCAGATTGTTGGGATTGGTAATGTAAAAATTAAAATGTATGATGGTACAGTTAAAACATTATCTGATGTTAGGCATGTACTCGATCTAAAGAAAAACTTGATTTCCTTGGGATTTTTGGATTCAAATGGGTATAAATTTACAGGTCAGAATGGAGTGCTGAAAGTCTCAAAAGGAGCCTTGGTTGTGATGAAGGTTGAAAAGGTCAGAAATCTGTACAGACTCGAAGGAAGAACTCAAGTCAGTGAAGCAGCAATCGTATCAAAAAAGAAGAAGAAGGTTCTCGTCTATGGCATCAGCAGTTGGGTCACATGAGTGAGAAAAGTCTTCAGGTACTGATGAACCGCAAGGTTCTTCCTGATTTAAAATCCTTGAAGTTGGATTTTTGTAAATATTGTGTGTTTGGTAAACAATGTAAACAAAGGTTCAAGACTGGAAATCATAATAGTAAACAGATTTTAGACTACATTCATTCTGATATGTGGGGATCATCTCCTACTATGTCTTATGGAGGTGCATTATATTTCTTAACATTTATTGATGATTTCTCCCAAAAATTTTGGGTCTATATGTTGAAAAATAAAGCTGAAGTATTTAATGTTTTTAAACAATTTAAAACAATGGTGGAAAACAAAACAAGAAAATCAATTAAATGTTTAAGAAATGACAATGGCAGTGAATTTACGTCTTTATAATTTGAACAATTTTGTAAGGATGAAGGGATTGTTAGAAATAAAAATGTTGTTTATACCCCTCAGCAAAATGGCATTGCTGAACGGATGAATCAGTCTCTTATGGAAAGAGCCAGAAGAATGATCAATAATGTTAACCTGCAAAAGGAGTTGTGGGCAGAAGGAGTATTCACTGCTTTTTATTTAGTTAACAGATCACCTTCAGTTGCAATAAACTGTAAAATTCCTGAAGAAGTTTGGTCGGGTCAGTCTTGTGATTATTCTCATTTGAAGATTTTTGGTTGTGATGCCTATGCTCTTATTCCTAGAAATCAACGTTCAAAGTTAGATCCCAAATCGAAATGTTGTGTCTTTGTTGGATATGATTATGCAGTGAAGGGATATAGGTTGTGGGATCCTTCTTCACGGAAGATAGTCATTAGTAGAGATGTAACATTTGATGAATCTTCTCTTTCAAAATCAGATGTTGAAAAAGTTGAACAGGAGCAAGTATCTCCAAGTCAGCAGATTCAATTGGGGACTAAACATTTTCCAAAAATTCGAAAGGAAGGAGAGAATTCTGATGAAAAAGGTGGACAAGCAAAGGAAACTGGAGAAATTCTAGAACCAATTCAGCAACCAGTCAGTCTACGAAGGTCTACAAGGGAAAAGAAAAACACCTAAAAAGTATGAAGATTCTGCTTCATCTTTTGCATTGATTAATGAAGATGGGGAACCTTCTTGTTATCAGGAAGCAGTAGATGATGCAAATAGCAAGATATGGAAAAAGGCTATGGAAGAAGAAATGGACTCCTTAGCCAAGAAAAATACCTAGGATCTTGTAGAACTTCCTGAAGGGAGAAGTGTTGTTGGGTACAAATGGGTCTTAAAGTTGAAAAGGAAAGTTGATGGAAGTATCGAGAGGTATAAGGCGAGACTGGTTGCAAAAGGGTATTCTCAGGTTGAAGGTATTGATTTTCATGAGATCTTTTCACTAGTAGTTAAACTTGTTTCTATTCGTACTATGTTAGCACTAACTGCTTTACTTGACCTTGAGTTAGAACAGTTAGATGTTAAAACAACATTTCTTCATGGTGATTTGGATGAAGAGATATATATGGATCATCCAGAAGGTTTTGTACAAGGTCGCAGCAGAAGATTAGTTTGCAAGCTCAGGAAATCATTGTATGGCCTGAGGCAGTCACCCAGGAAATGGTATGAGAAGTTTGATTCCTTCATGGTGAGCCAAAATTTTATCAAAAGTGAGTATGATCATTGTGTATACTTCAAAAGTTTCAATGGCATATTCATTATCTTGGTGTTGTATGTTGACGATATGCTTATTGCAAGCAAAAGCATGGAAGAAATCAACAGGTTAAAGGCTCAGCTTTCTAGGAAATTTGATATGAAGTACCTTGGAGCAGCAAAACATATCTTGGGCATGGAGATATAGAGAGACAGGAAGAATGGTAAGCTTTGGTTATCACAACAGAAGTATGTGGAGAAATTACTTGAAAAGTTCGGTATGAACAATGTGAAACATGTTAATGTTCCATTCGCTTCCCATTTTAAGCTTTCTTCAGGATTAAGTCCTAGAACTAATGAAGAAAAGAATTATATGTCTCATGTACCATATGAAAATGCAGTAGGCAACTTAATGTATGTGATGGTATCTACAAGACCTGACATTTCACATGTAGTTGGAGTTGTCAGCAGGTTCATGGCAAATCCAAGAGAAGAACATTAGAGAGCAGTGAAATGGGTGCTTTGATATTTTAGAGGCACAAGTGACCATTGCATCAGTTTTGATGGTCGTGAAGGTTCAGTATGCGGATATGTGGATGCTGATTATGCAGGTGATTTGGACAAAAGGAGGTCTACTACAGGTTATGTTTTTACACTTGCAAGTGGAGTAATCAGCTGGATGTCAAAGCTTCAAGAGACAGTTGCTTTGTCCACTACTGAAGCAGAGTATATAGCTGCTTCAGATGCCTGTAAAGAGGAAATCTAGTTAAAAGGTCCACTTGATGAGATTGGAAGGATGCAAGAGAAAGTGAATGTGTTTTGTGACAGTCAGAGCGCTATTCATTTGGCTACAAATCCAGCCTATCACAGCAAGACCAAGCACATCGATGTAAGGTATCACTTTGTGAGACATGTAATCGAAGGCGGCAAAGTAGTTCTCAAGAAGATCCACACACAGGAAAATCATGCAGATATATTCACGAAGCGAGTTATAGTAGAGAAGCTGAGATGGTGTCTCGCTTCTCGCGGCTTGTAGAAAATATGATGAATGGGCATGGGCAAGGGATTAGGAAAATTGTTGTCAAGGTGGAATTTGTTAAAAATATGACAACAAATTGTAAATAATGTAATTTTGGGCAAATTACTTATTGACAGTTAATTGGTTGAGTAACGAAATGAAGTTAGAATAATGAAATAGGCTCAAGATAAATTGGATGGCCCGAGAGGCTTGAATGTACGGAGAATCATTTTTATTAATAGAGTTTCCAATCCCTTGCCCCGTGGAGGTTCCATTGACACCCTTTCAAGGTTTTACCACGTAAATTCTATGTGTTTACATATGTGTGTTTATTCTTTAGTTTGTCATTCAGTTATGAATCTATTTATTTCTTGTTTAATATTTCCCTCTAAATAACGTAGAGGGACATAGAGGGACAGGAGGAAAGCATGGACTTTGTAAATGATCCTGGAAATACTAGAGGTCGCCTTTCACTATTTCATCAAACTATCCATACATACTGGACTCTGAAATTCATTTTAGCCAAAGTACTGGAAAGTATACAACCAATAGATGGAAGTCTTGAAGTGATCTCAATTCTTCAGCAAATAAAAACTGAACTCCAAGATATCAAGGTGTCAAAGTACAATGCAACAGTCCGAATTGGAAAAATTGAATGACAGATTCCACAGATGCAACAAGTAGATATGCCTGGCTCTATAGCAAAATATCCGGCACTGATTGACTCTTCACATGGCTAGTAAATCAAGCTTGAAGTCTTTATGATTTTTGCAGATAGCTTTTATGTTCTATGTTGTCAGTTAGACTTTGTTTTAAATAGTAAAATGGACATAGCCGCAAGTAGAAGAAAGAAACAATTTCAATTTTGGATAGAATTTAATGCTTTAAAGTGGCCAACAAACCTGATTTCCTCAATTTACATGTTGCAACCTACCATTTTTTAATAAATATATATATAAAAAAAAATACAAAAAACATAAACATCTTTTTGTTATAACGCATATTCGATTTTAGCATGGTATCCGTTTATAAATATGGATAATGGAAACCTTCCCTAATGAAGCATGAAGGAAATAAGCTTATAGAGGGAATTGACCACATTTTATTCAGCCGGTTGCCCATTTAGGGATCATGATGGCTTTGTAAAACGTTTTTCTTGGGAATATCCAGGTGTTTTATGTGTTTTGATTCAAGAAAGCTAAATATTTACAACATTATTTATGTTTTGAATATTTATTTTTTCAAGTTTTTACAGCATCATTTATTTTTTCAATATTTAAAGTTTCAAGTTTTTGGGTTATTTTATTCTTTATTTTCTTATGTTATGACTATTATATAAGAAAATTTTAGTTTTTGAGTGTGCATGTTTTTATACTTTGTGATGATATTGTTAGAGTTCTGTAAAATAAATATTTTTTTTACTAAACTTGGTTAAAATAAATTAGACAAAGTTTAATATTTTTATTTTAATAAAAATATATAATATTAATATTAAGGGGTGTATGTTTCTATTGTCAAGGATACATTGTTGATGAGAATTTTTTAAACAAAATATACAAAATTCTAGAAATTCTCACCAACAATGTATTCTTGACGGTAGAAACATACACCTCTTAATATTAATGTTATATATTTTTATTAAAATAAAAATATTAATTAGTATTTTTTATTTATAATTTTATTAATTTAAAACGTCTATATATATATATATATATATATATATATAATAAACAAATAAATAAATTTATAAATTATTGTTTATATTTTTTTTATTACATTTGTTACCCATAACACGTTGATGATAGAGATGCTTATTAGTAATATATATCTTATTTAATCAAAAACCTTTAGGAAATCACATAAACAATTGATTTGGATCACAAATTTTTACACTTTCAAATATATCTTATGTTATATTAATTTTTTATTAAGTTAAAATATTATATAAATTTTTATATAATTATTATAGATTTATGTAATTCTAAATTTATTATGAGCAAATAGGGATTAAGTCTCTCAAACTGTAAGTCTTTTTTGGGAGAGTAGAACTTGAGAAAAAAATTGTACTTCAAGAGATTTAATATCAACCAGAGAAAATTGTAAACAAAGTGCAAACATCTCTTATTATAAAATATCAATAGTTCATTATGACAACCATATGGGTGCTATCGATCAGAATTTGAAAGATGGAGTTACATTTAGACTATATGCATTTGTTCTCAAACCTCATTTTGAAACACCTTTGTCATGCAAAAACAAATAAATCGAAATATCTTTTAAGTTTGATTATCTTACCGAATCAGCATGCATCAACATGCACACCCGTGCAGTTTATTTTGCATGAAGTTTGTATTTGGAATGATAGAGAAAAAGGAAGCCCCGAGTAAAAAAGAAATTGTTGTTCTCACTACTCGGTAAAGACCCTCAGGGGGAGGACACTTTAGAGACATTCTAATTACCATGGAAATTGATAGGGTTCTTAGAGCTTTAAACCCTAAGGAGGGCGTGCCATGACTAGATTGATTTCTCTTAATATCAGGTGGCTTGGGGGGGTGAAAAAATTTCTTTCAATGCGCGAGTTATTTTAATCAAACAAACCTTATTTTTTTTTACTTCAAGAAACAATGCACGGGGCTGAAAGTATTCCGAGCCATGTACCCAGATTGGCATCTAGTAGCGAGGGATGCACATGGAAGATCCAGAGGCAAAATTGTTATGTGGGATCCATCTTATGCCTCTTTCAAGGTATATGGTTTTGTAGGAGGGATTCTCCTATCTGGTTATGTCAGGGGCTTCGAGCAAAGAATTCATATAATCAACCTCTATGCCCCATATAATGACCGTTTGTCTTTCTGGCGCAGAATGGAGAGATGTGGTATTTTACAGTTGGACAATTTATTGATCGCTGGAGATTTTAATCTAGCACTTAAGGATGACGAGATTTGGGGGGTCTATTGGAAGGAAGGAGAAGATGACTGGAAGTTTTCTATAAATTTTTAAAGCACATAACCTTTGTCATTTAATGTTGAAAGACCATAAGCGCACTTGGTATAATGTCAGACATGGCAGGGATGTCATATGCAAAAGGATAGACAAATTTGTGGTAAAGTCGAGATTATTGACAAGAATGGGGGATTGGGTGGCGACAATCAGAGACTTTCTCATATCGAACCATAGGCTGATTTGACTAGACCAGAGGTTCGAGAAGAAATCTGGAGGGTACCCTTTTAAATTCAATAAGACCTGGCTCCAGGATCCTTATTTTATTGCCATGGTGACTCAACATATGGAACAAAATGCGCAGGGGGCCAACATCTCCGCAATGGATCACCTGACCCAAACCCTGTGGGAGCTGAAAACCAAGATGAAAATATGGGAATGAGCAAAGAAGCTACTATTGAAAAATGATCTTCGTCTCTTAGAGGAGGAGACAGCTAGGTTGCTAAAATATATGGAGAAGGACCCTCAAAAAGCTGGCATTTGGGAGAGGCTGAAGGAGGTGGAAGAGGAGAGAAGGAATATTCTACTGATAGAGAAACAAATGTGGTGTCTCAAAAGCATAGCGATATGGATTTGGGAAGGAGACAAAAACACTAAGTTTTTCCATGGTTATGCGACTAGGAGAAAAAAACAAAAATTCAATTTGGAAGCTAAGGGTAAATGGAACTTATATAACATCCTCATAGGAAATTCGAAAGGAGGCAGTGAATCATTTCAACCAAATTTTTAAAAGTCAGGTGTCGATGGTTCAAGCGGAACAGCTATGGGTGATTGAATATTTACCAAGAATGTTCGGTGAAGGGGATATGGAGGTATTTAAGAGACCGATAGATAGAGAGGAGGTTATTTGGACTCATTTGGACTCTTAAATCACTACTGATGGATAATATTCCAGGGCCCTACGGTTGGACTCGGGATTTCTTCATTTTATTTGCAGAATTTTTTGTTGATATCATCGTGACTATGGTGGTAGAAGCACAGTCATCGGGTAAGATTAGCGGGGCTTTGAATTCAACGTTTCTGGCATTGATACCGAAGGAGAAAGGGGTGAAAATGCTGGATGATTATTGCCCCAATTCATTATGTAACACTCTATATAAGGTAATCTCTAAGATCATAGTAGAAAGGTTAAAGAAAGTGCTTTCAAGATTTATTTCTCCTGAATAAGAAAGTTTTCTGAAAGACAGAAGCATCCATGATGTGGTGGCTACAACGCAGGAAGTGATACATTCAATCCACTCAAAAAAAATGAAGGCTATGGTATTGAAGCTAGACCTAAGCAAAGCCTATGACAGGGTAGATTAGGGTCTACTAAGGCTTATTCTTTTAAAGATCGGACTTGATAGGGCATCTGTCAAATGGATAATGGGGTGTGTTAATAATACTATGATTTCCATGTTAATTAATGGCATGTTCTCATCCTTTTTTAAACTAGGTTGTGGAATGAGACAAGGCTATGCCCTCTCACCACTCCTGTTCATTTGGGTGATGGTCACTTTAAGCACTAAGATAAACAAGGTAGTTAGGGGGGGTAATTTTAGAGGCATTAAACTCTCTTTCCATAGACAAATTTCCCACAACTTCTTCATGGACGATGTGTTGTTGTTTGGCTTGCTCATCATGGAGGTATGGAGGACCTTTATGACATTTTTGATAATTTTTGTAAGGCCTAGGGTATGTTGGAAAACTATAGAAAGGCTTGCATCTACTTTGAGGGGGACGGTGAGGAAATGGCAGAATAGATCAGAGCCATTTTCAACATTAGATGTGCTCCTTTGGGGATGGGGTTCAAATAACTGGGATTCCACATGAAACCCAATAATTATGGCATCAATGATTGGACATGGATGATAGAAAAATCGTAGAGGAGAATCCGAGGCTGGTCTACAAAATGGTTGTCGAAAGGAGGGAGATTGATTTTGGTAGAGGTTGTCTTACAACAAATAATGGTGTATTGGGCCCACTTATATGTGATTCCATCAAATATTTTGAAGATAATAAGGAGCATTATGATTAACTTTCTCTGGGATGGAGGTAAGGAGACTGGAAAGTATCACTTGGCCAGATGGGAGATGATCATGAGACCCAAAGAAATGGGAGGCTGGGGCATTAAAGATTTACATGCATTTGGAAAGGCCCTCATCATGAAGTCACTATGGAGGGGTGTTACTTCAAGGGGTATATGGAGCGAGATTATAAAATATAAGTATCTAAAAGAGGTGGGCTTGGAGGACCTTTAGTTGAAGGGATGCCATAAATTGACAGGGGGATTGATCATCTAGAATGGATTCAAAAACATATGGATGCCCTTTCTGTCCCTTTTAAAATGGGATTTTGGTGATGCCGTGAAAATTATGATTAGCCACCTCGGCCTGCATAGGGATCCTGCTGGGGACCCTCTTAACACTGACCTTATTAGAAAGCTCGATGGCAGGGGTATTTTTTACATAACACAAATCATTAAGAGGCAGAACAATGGAATACCTGAGTGGTTGAGCGCAGAAAATCTAATGCTATCGGGTCACCTGGAGGAGGAGTGGAACGCATACAGTAAAGAGCTAAGGAGTCTGGGTCTACACAATGCAATCGGAGGTGATAAGGTCATTTGGAGGGGTCTGAACTTCAACAATGTGTCGAAGGTGAATGATATTTATCAGGATCTCTACTCTTCACCATGCCCACCTCTTGATCTCGTTGTTTTCCAATGCATATGGACAAACTGAGCCCAAAAGAAAATGAATATCCTACTCTGGCTGGTAATGATGGAGTGAAACCTGACCTGAGACATACTACAAATAAAAGGATGGTCAGGGCCTGGTCGTTGTTGCTTTTGTATGGTAAGTGAAGAGAACCATCCCCACCTTTTTTATTTCTGCTCCTTTGCAAGGAAAGTGTTGGTGTTAATATATCAGCATTTAAGTTTCAAGATTCCCTTGATAGAAAGAACCTTAGATTTTATTTTATGGTGGCATAAAAGAAATCCCTCTTTGAGGATCATCCTAGCTATCTACCACTGGCACATCTGATGTGGAAGGAACAGGAACATTTTCGAGGGGGAGAGAGGCTACCCAAAGAGGATTGCAGACAACATCATGAAAAATTGGGGAATTTTGAGAACACAGCATAACCCCTTAGTGGACATGTCAATTAGATTGAGGCCTATGGAGAGAATTTACACAACTGGTTATTTTGACAGTGCCTCACAATTTTATAAATGTGGGTGTGGCGCATGGCTAATGTTAGTGCCAAATTTCCACTTTAAGATTCACTGGCATGGTGGTTATGGAACTAACACACGTGCATACGTTTTGGCCCTATGCGGTCTTTTGTGGTTTGCCTCACATGTAGGCATTGAAAGTTTATGGTTGTATGGAGACTCCAAAGTCCTGATCGATCATATCAACAAGGGAACAACCTTTACCCCAGGTAACCTAAAGTCATGGCTAGGTCACATCAATCTGTTAAGAGATGCCTTTTCCTCCATAAGTTTCAATCGCGTCTTTAGAGAGAAAAATGAACAGGCTGATAGATTATCTAAAAAAGGATTAATTGGTGTTTTTGGACAAATTAACTACGAACTAAATAACCCAAAAGGAAAAGGGACAAAAGGTGTGGTTATGTTCAGCTGAGGGTGCTAATCCAGTTCTACAAAGTCATAGAACACAGGTATTTTCCATTATATAAGGTAGCTCTGGTTTTTTTGGATTAATTAAGGTGGAAACTCAAAATGTCCAAAAGTTTTTGTATCTTGGCGAAGATTAGCAAGCATGTTGGAAGGCAGACAAGTAACGCTTTCTTTTCAGGAAAAATTTATAGTGCTCCCTATTTTAGACATGGCCGAAGGAAGAAGAAGCTTTATTGTTTTATTTCGGTCTATGAATGAACATTAATATGTAAACTGTGTAAACTGTGTTTGATTACAAATTTTATTTCTAGGGAAGTAAACGAAGGACCTCTTATAGTCATGATGTAAGACTCAATCATTAGAAACTTTTTGATCTGATAAATAATATATATCAGAAATTTTTTCACAGAAAAAAAAGAGAACTGCGAAACTTAGGAGAAACCAAAACATTGCATGAAAATGTAGGAGAAACCAAGGAGAACCAAAACATTGCATGAAAACAGGAAAACCTTGTAAGAAACGAGTCGTTTCTGAAAATTGAGTTTCCCACCAATAAAAATGAGAATTGGAATAGAAAACGGTGTTTTCTGTGACATCTCATTTCTTTTTTGTTTCTTAGAGGAATGGTGGCTACCATCCCATTTCTGGAAATAAAGGTTCTAAAAGTGTTTTTTTACAAGAATCTTGGAAAATCTACAAAACAGAGAAAGAAGAGTATCAAAGAATGACTCATATTTCATCAACTTGGGAGGTTTGTACTTAGGAGTTATTTAACTTAAATAAGGAATATTTTACAACAATGTGAAAATGGATTCACTTATATTCGCTCCCTTCTGGAAACAAAAAGGAGGAATGGGGAACACTCTCATAAAATTCATAACAATATAAAATGCAACAAAGAAAGGAAGATATACATTTAAGGTTAGAATTTATGTTTATGAATGTTATTAATCTATTCTCATCTTATATATGCCTAAGTTATAAATATACAAAGAAAGGAAGATATACATTTTATGTTAGAATTTATGTTTATATGAATGTTTTCAATCCATTCTCTGCTTAAATATGCTCAAGTTATAAATATAATACATGGATATAGATAGTATACTATGATCATATCTAAAACCTCAACATAAAAGCATGCACATATTTTTGAAAAGTGACCCAAAAAAAAAATATCACATAGTGTATATGAAGCAATGCACTACAATGAAGAGGATAATCAAGGAAATAGACCAATCAATCAAGGAGAGAAAGCACCTCAGTCCCCAAAAGAGAAACATGAGGAAGTAAAACACACAAAAATAAGGTAAATAATGAAGTAAAGAAATAAAAAGTTAGATATGTTTAAATAAAAAATATATATAGATTAATGTTGGAAGATAATATTTCCATACCCATATTAGAATTAGTTACAAATTTGTAGGTAGATGCTGAGAGAATATCTCAACCTCCCTAATTATTTTTAGAACCTTTTGAATCATTAGCACCATAAATATTGTGATATATTGGTGTAATTAGTAGTAACCTAATACAATTATTTATTATGTCCGCACCTCTGTTTTTATCATAGTATCATGTAATGTTCCCAAATTTTAACCTCAAGCTAAAAGGAACATTATAGTTAGCATTAGATGAATAAAATGGGTAGGGAGGCCCATTAATATCTTTAGAAGGAAAAATATCATTCCTCATGAGAAAAGGGGAAGAATAAGCAGCTAAATTGAGCTCCTACAGGTGTGAATAGGATTGGATCATGTTGATTCAGTCATATTTGACCAAGTCCACATGCACTGTCTAGATACATTGTATCTACATGATGGGTTGTGCAGTCTTAATGGAGGACAACTTGCATGGGCTAGGTGGCACATATGGATGGGACACATTGTGGAGAGGAGCACTTGCTATATATGGAGAGGAGGACATCCATTGTATTCATGCTTGGATTATTATTTTCTTTGGTCGATTGAGACTTTTCTTCCTCTTGTTGTTTAGGAGGGTTTCAGTTTTGTTTAGCACAAGGGTGTTCCCGGTCGGGAATCCCTACCTCATCCTTAGGGAAGGAGTGGTTCTTGAGCTAAATTTCCTCATTCTAGAATTTTTTCCAAGCTACCTCCTTAAGCTACAGCACAATTTATGTTTAGAGCTGGGTTGTGCTGCAGGGTGCAACAAAGGAGGATATCTTTGAGTCATTTATGGGCTTGTCTTTCAGTGGAGATCTTGTCTATCCATTGGAGGAACAGTAAGAAGGACTCTCAGACATATTATAACATCTTGGCACTATTCCAAGGCATATTTTCACTTCTATAGTGCATTCCCTTGCAGGAACTGCGTCATTTTTCAGAGAGCTGCTGCAGCAAGGTTTAATACCTTGATTTTGAGCTAGTTTCCTAGGGCAAGGGCCAACCCTTCCCCCGAAAAGATAGAAAAAGGGATTCTCATCCCTATTATATTTTATTCAACTATTTCGATGTAGTTTTTTAGGGGAATACGTTATTTTTCAGCTGAATATTCAAATTTATTCCTTTTGTACTTGAGCTTCCAAGAAACCCTTGTCGGGTTATCTTTACATTGTATAGAAGAGACTAGATCTCTGTTTTTTTCTATACTTTGGCTAAATAAACTCCAGATTTGTTGTTTAAAAAATATTTCTACATAAAACCTCTTGTAATTACGCTGTTCTTGGTTCATAGTTTTCTGTATGGGTTAAGCTATGGGTTTTCAGTGTTTTTAAGCCATATAAGAACCAGGAGATCTATTTAACCTAGATAGAATGATTTGTTTCAAATACCATTCTATATGTGAGATGTATATTGCATGACCTAAGGGATCCAAGTCCCATTTCTCACAGTTACAGTGTTATTTTCTGGAAATAGTGTTTTTATGGTCCATATCACTGTTTTTCCCCACTTGGAGATAACATATGGAGACATAGTTTTGCTGATATGCTCCTAATTTGATATAATAAGTAATTTAACACAAAATTTCATTATTGTGTTCAAGTATTTCTCGATCTCCAACTGTAGAATATCTTAAGATATTCTCATTGTTGTAGAATTTCCCTATTTCGGGATATTACAATGGTATCAAAGCATCAATCTTGGCTCAGCCTGTGCATCCAAGACATTATGCCATTAGTAGGAGAAGCTTCTCATAAAGAGAAGTTGTGCAAAAGGAACACAGACATGACTCCATTATTTGGAGGAATGAAGGAAGAGAGTATCTCCCTGCTTCTTTTCCAAGCTATGAAGAATATCAAAGAAGATATCAAGGAGATGAAAGGGGAGGAGTGTAGAATATTTTTGAGAGGGTTTGAATCAAGCCCTAGATATTCACAAGATGGGTGTTAGCATTCAGCCACACATGCAGATCTAAATCGCAGTCTATTGCCCACATTGACTGCAAGAAGGATGGAGGAAGAAGGTGCACCAAGGGGGGAGACCTTGAGTGACTATCTTTAGGAGTATGAATTTCAATCATGGAGATTCAAAGAGCACTTCGACTTCCAAGGGTTTTTCAAACTCAAGGAGGCAAGATCCAGCAGCCACAAAAGAATAAAGAGAGGTATAATATTCCTATCTCACTTTGATGGATCAGCAGAGTGCACAACAAAAGCTTGGGTAGAAGAGCTAGATTCCTATTTTCAGCTACACCAAGTTTCAGAGGAGGAGGCCATCAGAGTAGCAGTGCTGCACCTCAAAGGTATGGCCCATGATTGGTGTTTTAATGATTCTACTTCATTTTTTCATGAAAATGTAAAATATTATGTTGGATTCACTAAGGAATTGGTGAGAACATTTGATAGAAAACATTGTGAACCATCATTTGTTGAAAACAAAAACTCAAACACTTTGCATGAGGCGGAGATACCTATTGAACCAACTCCACTCCATATTTTTAAAGGGGATAAAAACATACATGATAGATCCCCAATTCTTGAAGAGCCCTCTTCTATTTGTAAGGACATGGAGTCTTCTCCTTCAAGAGATGACCAAGATCAAGGGTCTCTCATTAAGGATGAGGCATTCTCATATATGGAAGAAGAGGAGAAGGATCAACATCAAGGGATGATGAGCATTCAACCTTATCTATTTTGGGATTTTTCTACACATAAGGAGGGGACTGCACTACACAGTGAATAGAGGGACAACTTAGTCCACTCATATATATGGTCCACTTTAGATTTTGATGTCTCACTACATGGAGGTATTCCACCTGGGAGGCCACCAGATCTACAGTTGATGAGAGACATCATGTCTTTGGGTTCACCACTCTTGGACTTTGGCATGGGGGATGTCAAAGTAGCAAGCAGCAGCATGAGGAGAGCTTCACATGCCAAATCACCAGCGTTGTCTCTTGGGAGGATTGATCCATATTGGAGGTCTCAACTCTTGGTAGAGTACTCCAAGGATCTTGGTTCTTGCATGATTCTTGATGACCCGGATGGAGATGATAGATATATGGTGGATGACATGGTCATCTATTCTTATGGCAGAGTCTTCTTGACTAGAGCTTCTAGTCTCAAGGAGAATTTGTTACATGCAACACATGAGGACTTCCTTTCCATGCATTATGATGCATATATTTCTTTGACAGAGGAGTTCACTTGGGAGGGCATCCAACATGACATATTACAACATATGGAGAGCTGCATAGCTCAGATGGTGATAGAGAGGAGGTCACAACCACTTCCCTACTCATTGGAGGTGAGGGAAAGATTCTAGTTGAGCCATTTCAGCTCGAGATCTCAAGTACATGATGGAGGAG
The DNA here is from genome assembly GCA_034641835.2 of Pinus albicaulis. Classification (NCBI taxonomy): domain Eukaryota; kingdom Viridiplantae; phylum Streptophyta; class Pinopsida; order Pinales; family Pinaceae; genus Pinus; species Pinus albicaulis. The sequence goes on along the minus strand of CM076572.1, from coordinate 155,162,968 downwards.
GTATAATTTCACATTTTGTATTGTACTTCATTTCGTTGTTTGAGCAGCATGATGTATCAAGAATAATTATCCCTTCTTTCATATTTTATGATGATGTACTTGTAGCTACTTGTAGCTACTTGTAGCATTGATTTTGGCTACCTTATTGGTGGTTTGTGGGGGAAGCCACATGATTCTGGGTGTGCACCATTGACACCACATTGTACCTTCATGTTTCTATATTATGAGATGACTATGGCAGCAAAAAAGTGGCTGCTAAAGCACTTGTTATTTTTTTTTTTGAGGTAGGCATGGAATGCACTGTGCTAGTTCCTTGTGTGGAATGATGATTCACTCTCTGGTTGTCATTTGGCAGCTTGTTTCCATAACATTTTGCTTCCATATATTGCTGATATTCTTATAATAATGGGAAGATTTGTTTGGAGAGTGGGATTTGAGATGGAGATGCCCATTGGGAGTATGATACTCCCTGTTCTATATGTTGTATGTTTTAGGAGAAACAATGGGCACACCATGATTGCCACAACACACCTCTTTCCTTCATGTAGGAGGAGCCATTGGGAGAGCTTGCATTCTTGGAGGAGGCACTTCATGGTTGACTTATCTTGTGGGGTAGCTTGGGCCATTTTTAAAGGCAATGAAATTGCAGCCCAATATAATAAAACCCCCCATACTTACCATAAATGGAGAGAGAAACTACTTGGATGGGAAAATATAAACTCTCCATTCAGCCCCAACACATTGCATAAAACCGGGGTTGCAAATTTCTTTGATGAGCTACCTAGAATGGCTCATTTCATTTGGATGATAGCATGGGTGAATGGGTCACTCATTAGGAATGAGATTTCCCATGTGTATCATCACTCCTACCTTGACGAGGCCATGAGACAGCAAGAAGGTTTCCACTTACACCTTCCACCTTTTCATGATGTGAGCCATTTAGTCATGCATATTTGGGAGGAGACATTGGAGGGAAGATTTGTTGTAGATTATCTTTATCAATGGTGGGGACTATTGATGAGGAGGCCACAATAGGATAAGGGGAGGAATTTTTCTCTCTCTGTACAGTTGCTTGAGGATAAGAAACATTTTGGAGGGGAGGACTGTAATGTTCAGAAATTTTAGCCTCAAGCTAAAATGAACATTATAGTTAGAATTAGATGAATAAAATGGGTATGGAGGCCCATTAATCTCTTTAGAATAAAAAATAACATTCCTCATGAGAAAAGGGGAAGAATAAGCAGCTGGATTGACCTCCTACAGGTGTGAACAGGATTGGATCATGTTGATTCAGTCATATTTTACCAAGTCCACATGCATTGTCTAGATACATTGTATGTCCATGATGGACTGCACATTCTTAATGGAGGACAACTTGCATGGGCTAGGTGGCACATATGGATGGGACCCATTGTGGAGAGGAGCACTTTCTATATATGGAGAGGAGGACAACCATTTTATTCATGCTCGGATTATTATTTTCTTTGGTCTGTTGAGACTTTTCTTCCTCTTGCTATTTAGCAAGGTTGTAGTGTTGTTTAATAGAAGGGTGTTCCCGGTCTGGAATCCCTACCTCATCCTCAGGGAAGGAGAGGTTCATGAGCTACATTTCCTCATTCTGAAATTTTTTCTAAGCTACCTCCTTCAGCTAAAACACAGTTTCTATCTAGAGCTGGGTTGTGTTGTAGGGTGCAGCAAAGGAGGATCTCTTTGAGTCATTTATAGGCTTGTCTTTCAGTGGAGATCTTGTCTATCCATTGGAGGATCGGTAAGAAGGACTCCTAGGCATATTTTAACCTCTTGGCACTAGGCCAAATCATCTCTGCAATTATACAGTTCATTCCCTTGTAGGAACTGCATCATTTTTCAGAGAGCTGTTGCAGCAAGGTTTAATACCTTGATTTTGAGCTAGTTTCCTAGGGCAAGGGCCAACCCTTCCCCTAGAAATCTAGAAAAAGGGATTCTAATCCCTATTGTATTTTATTCAGCTATGTTCATGTAATTTTGCATGGGACTGTATTATTTTGCAGCTGAATATTCATATCTATTCCTTTTGTACTTGAGCTTCCAAGAAACCCTTGCGGGGTTATCTTTACATTGTATAGAAGAGGCTAGATCTTTTTTTTTATCTGTGTTTTGGCTAAATAAACTCCATATATGTTTTATAAAACATATTTCTATATAAAACCTCTTGTAATTACGCTTTTCTTGCTTCAGAGTTTTCTGTATAGATTAAGCTATGGGTTTTTAGTGTTTTTAAGCCATCTAAGAACCGGGAGATCTGTTCAACTTAGCTAGAATGATTTTTTTCAGCTCCAATTCTATATTTGAGATTTATATTGCATTAAATAAGGGTTACAAGTCCCATTTATCATATTTACAATGTTATTTTCTGGAAATAGTGTTTTTATGGTCTAGATCACTGCTTTTCCCCACTTGGAGATAACATATGGAGACATAGTTTTGCTGATATGATCTAATTTGATCTAATAAGTAATTTAACATAGAATTTCATTATTGTGTTCAAATATTGTTGGATATCCAACATTATAATATCTTAAGATATTCTCATTGTTGCATAATTTCCCTATTTTGGGATATTACATATCAGAATCTCTATGGGCTTGACTCCTTTCATGAATAATTTTGAGATTAAATTATTCTATTATACATAGTTAGCCTGATTTTTTGTACATAGTTAGATTGAACTTTTATTTTTTTGTTATTCTAGTGCTGAATTTAATATTGCATATTATGACACAGTTGTATGGTATCGACGTTCCTTTCTCTGTGTGGAGCCAATATTCCACTATGTTTATAAATCTGCGGTGATCCAACATTGTGTTCTTCCACATCCAATTGATGATGATTCCTATGATTGGATTAGTCTCTACATTCTGAGTCTTATAGGTCTTGATGTTTTCTTCAAAAAATATGGCTGCAGTCTTGTCGGGAGAGACATAAGAGTGCAAAGCCACCATTGATTCTATTCAAGGAATTTTCTTAAATCAAAAGAATTCTGATTTTTATTTGGTGGTGGCACTACCCAGACATAGAATTTCTTCATCTGCTACTCTTTGACACCAGAAGGCCAAAGAGAGGTGACGTTGCCCCACTGTTGTTTTTCAGTACTCTATATAGTGTGCTAATGTGCTTAGCATGTGACTAGAGGAGACTGCATACATATTACCTCATTGTGAGCACACAATTTTTGTGCATTTCTTGCTGTTAGGATAAGTTTCTGAGTGCTCGATCAAGAGGAGACTGATATGGTTTCTTTATCTATTAATATTCTGGCAACCTGACCAGCTATTGAGCCAATTTTTCTGGCTTCTAGGCTAAGCACAATTAAGAAACAAATATGCATCTGAGATATCAATATAGAAAATGAGTTGTTATTAATAGCTACCTACACAATGAATACCAAATTTTCTAGGTGCAGTATTAGATTCAAAGTTGGCAGGAAGGAGCATTGTGATGGTCGAAATCCTTAGTGAAGGTGAAAGGAATTATGTTTTTTAAATTTATTTGGAGGTTTCATTTTTATACATATTGAGTTTGATCAATTCAGTATGTGAGTGTGATTTTGCTATAATTGAACTCTCTAACAATTTTCTTATGAAGAAGGAAAACTCCAAGATAAATATTGACTTAGATGAACTACTCTTGACTTATGCCAAGGAGAGATGTGGTGATTTGTCTATGCCTGGACGACAGTTGATAGTGTCATGACTATTGAATTTTTTGTTATGAGATTAGTGTAGTTTTCCATTCTGTTTGTAAAAAGTGTAGAACCAATTATTGAACAATGAAATATAATTACGTTAGCCATTCTCGATGTTCTTCGGTGCCGAGAGAATAAACGGCTGATTTGATTATCTGAATCTATTATGCATTGATGGGTATTGTTGTGCTTCGGGCATTAAGAGCATCAAATACGGGTTACACTATGAGATCCATTTGTGTGAAGCAGGCAAGTTTTTAGATCATCTCTTGAACACATTGAATATTCAGATCATTTTCCTAGCCACTGATGGATAACCAAAAGAAAAATATCTGATAGATGGTGACCGGTCCATAGGATGGTTCATCACTTGTCAGATCTTATCGTGGAAGCCCTAACGAGTCGACTTGTCAATATTTTTGATCTTGCAAATTTCATCATCGATGGTCAGAAGCAGATGTACTTTAAATGAGTCATTTGAAAACATGGAGAGAGAAAGAGAGGAGTCCAATGACTACAGAGTGGGTAGAGTTTCTAATGAATACCATGAGACGAAGATCATTTCTTTTAATAATATGTATTATAACATGTATGTAACAGTTAATTGGGATTTTTGGAAGATAATTATTCCATACTCATATTACAATTAGTTGGATATTTGTGGGTGCATGTTGAGAGAATATCTCAATCTCATAAATTATATTTAGAATTCGTTGGATCTCACTAGCACCATAAGTATTCATGTCATTGGTAGTAACGTAATAGAATTATTGCTTATGTGTGTTCACACCTCTATTTTTATCAATTAAAAGGAAAGGGAAGAAGAGGAACTATAAGATTTTCAAATCCAAGCCTTGGCAGGAAAGTGGCACACTCAGGACCCAAAATCCATTTCAAAGTAGTATATATAGTAGATCTACCAACTCACAAAATTTTATATTATAAATTGATAAATTCAATTATCCAAATAAAAATGTTTCTACAATCTTCAAGATTCCCTAGGTTTCAAAATTAATTCCTAAGAACAATTTAAAAGTGAATAAAGAGAGGAAATAAAGGACCTTAGAAGCAACAAAAATTTAGTACAATAAATATGAGAAATGTTAGTCAATTAGAGGAGGATAGTATAGATGAAAGAGAAATTCAAATGATCCTATTACGAAATATCAAAGGCATTAGTGGAAATCAAGTGAAAGCTTCTATAATGGAAAAAATCATTGTACTCAACCCATAGTTATGATGATTAAGAAAACAAATTTAACATTGAAATGTTAACTAAAATTGCTAATATATTTTTCAAAGGATGTGAATCAATGGCCATTGATGATAGAGGAATAGTTGGAGGCATTTCTTTAGTATAGTGGCTCTTAGAACTCACTCTATAATTTTTTTCATAGCTAAAAGAACAATAACAACGTAGTTCCAACCAATAGAATCAACTCAATGAGGCTTTATAACAAATTCCTATGTACCAAATTAGTAGGGAGAAAAAGTAACTTGCCTATAGAAAATCCAAACCATATCTCAAATCACTAATATTTGATACTCAATTCTACGAGGGAATATTGACATGATAAAATCCCTAAAGAGGAAAACAAGCGGGGAATATGAAAAATAAAAGAAGATTTAGAACTTTTCAAATAAACCATAAACTAATTAGATTTAATAGATACACAACAAACAAAGGGTGTATACATTTGGAACAATGAAAGAGGAGGACCACATCCAATCACATCATGAATAGATAGATTTATAATCTCAGGAAGACCCATAATATATGTAATAACAATGGAGGAATCCATCCAACCAAGTGCAATATTAGATCACTAGCTCAAGCTCTAGAAATTTATTATTAAGGTTCAAAGAGTTTTTCTTAAGCCACTCCAACTTTCAATATAAAATAGCTAAATGGTGACAAGAAATGCCAAAGAAAATTAATAATGCACAACTTTCAACAAAAGATAAAACACATAAATATCTATTTGAGAAAATGGAAAAAAGGAATTACGTAATATTTTAAAGCACAAAATTTGGAAACAGTATAGCAACAAATAATAATAATGGAAAAATAATGTAGCTCAAAATGCTAGAAGTCTAGTTGCAAGGAAAAATAGACTAGAGGAAAAAAACATGAAGAAATTTTATTGAAACGAACATACGATGTAAAGTGGTTAAAAGAAGCACAATTTTTTTTTTCATAGATTACTTATCCATTATAGATTGAGCCCCAATGATCAAAGAAAGCTTTAATTCACCTAGGGATTGGGCATCCTATCAATAACCAAGATGAACACCCGACTGGTTAGTACTAGCGATTGCTAGAAGAATTTGTCGGTCGATGGTTTTTGAGGATCCATTGCTAGTCATTAAACATGTAGAGAAGTTAAGGGGAAATTGTAGCCCCTATGTTTCTCCATACTACAAAGGATAAATATACAATTGAGGCACTTTGAGGTAATTGAATTTAAACATGTAAAACATCATTTAAATACAATAGTGGATGCACTTTCCAATAAGGGAACTATTATGGATTAAGGTGAGCTATAATAGGATGAAATCTTATAACTTACGAGAATTTACCATGACAAGTGGAAATTTTTTTCTTATAAGTAATTTAAAGAAGAGTGGTGGCAACTACTATGGGATATTATGTCACAGGTGGTAGGATTAAGAAGATCCATTTCCATTTCAGTTTCACAGTGACATCTAAACACCTTATTAAGAATCGTGCAAAATGGTGGTTCATCATTAAAGAATATAGGGTGTTGGAGTACTTAAAAATTAACGACATCTATCCCTCATCATGAAGTCACTATGGAGGGTCGTTACTTCAAGGGTTATATGGAACGAGATTATAAAATATAAGTATCTGAAAGAGGTGGGCTTGGAGGACCTTTACTTGAAGAGATGCCAGAACTTGATAGGGGGATTGATCATCTAGAATGGCTTCAAAAACACATGGCCGCCCTTTCTATCCCTTTTAAAATGGGATTTTGGTGATGGAGTGAAAATTTTGATTGGCCACTCCAGCCTGCATAGGGATCCTACTCGGGACCCTCTTAACACTGACCTTATTAGAAAGCTCAATGGCAGGGGCATTTTTTACATGACACAAATCATTAAGAGGCAGAACAATGGAATACCTGAGTGGCTGAACGCAGAAAATCTAAGGCTATCGGGTCACCTGGAGGAGGAATGGAATGCATACAGTGAAGAGTTAAGAATTCTGTTTTTACACAATGCAATCGGAGGTGATAAGGTCATTTGGAGGGGTCTGACCTTCAACAATGTGTCGAAGGTGAATGATATTTATCAAGATCTCTGCTCTTCACCATGCCCACCTGCTGATCTCGTTGTTTTCCAATGCATATGGACAAACTCAGCCCAAACGAAAATGAAGATCCTACTCTGGCTGGTAATGATGGAGTGAAACCTGACCTGAGACATACTACAAATAAAAGGATGGTCAGGGCCCGGTCGCTACTACTTTTGTATGGTAAGTGAAGAGAACCATCGCCACCTTTTTTATTTCTGCTCCTTTGCAAGGAAAGTGTTGGTGTTAATATATCATCATTTAAATGTTAAGATCCCTTTGATAGAAAGAAGCTTAGATTTTATTTTATGGTGGCATAAAAGAAATCCCTCTTTGAGGATCATCCTAGCTATATACCACTGGCAGATATGGTGTGGAAGGAACAGGAACATTTTCGAGGGGGAGAGAGGCTGCCCAGAGAGGATTGCAGAAAACATCATGGAAAATTGGGGAATTTTGAGAACACAGCATAACCCCTTAGTGGACATGTCAATTAGATTGAGGCCTGTGGAGAGAATTTACCCAATTGGTTATTTTTACGGTGCCTCACAATTTTATAAATGTGGGTGTGGCGCATAGCTTATGTTAGTGCCAAATTTCCACTTTAAGATTCACTGGCATGGTGGTTATGGAACTAACACGCGTGCATAAGTTTTGGCCCCATGCGGTCTTTTGTGGTTTGCCTCACAGGTATGCATTGAAATTTTATGGTTGTATGCAGACTCCAAAGTCCTGATCGATCATATCAACAAGGGAATAGCCTTTAACCCGGGTAACCTGAATTCATGGCTAGGTCGCATCAATCTGTTAAGAGATGCCTTTTCCTCCATAAGTTTCAATCACGTCTTTAGAGAGAAAAATGAGTAGGTTGACAGATTATATAAGAAAGGATTAATTGTTGTTTTTGGACAAATGAACTATGAACTAACTAACCCAAAAGGAAAAGGGACAAAAGGTGTGGTTATGTTCAGCTGAGGGTGCTAATCTAGTTCTACAAAGTCATCGAACACAAGTATTTTCCATTATATAAGGTAGCTCTGGCTTTTCTGGATTAACTAAGGTGGAAACTCAAAATGTCCAAAAGTTTTTTATCTCAGCGAAGATTAGAAATCATGTTGGAAGGCAGACAAGTAACGCTTTCTTCTCAGGAAAAAGTTATAGTGCTCCCTCTTTTAGACATGGCCGAAGGAAGAAGAAGCTTTACTGTTTTATTTTGGTCTATGAACGAACATTAATATGTAAACTGTGTAAACTGTGTTTGATTACAAATTTTATTTCTAGGGAAGTAAATGAAGGACCTCTTATAGTCATGATTTAAGAATCAATCATTGGAAACTTTTTGATCTGATACATAATATATATCAGAAAATTTTTCGCAGAAAAAAAAAGAGAACCGCGAAACTTAGGAGAAACCAAGGAGAACCAAAACATTGCATGAAAACAGGAAAACCTTGTAAGAAATGAGTCGTTTCTGAAAATTGAGTTTCCCACCGATAAAAATGAGAATTGGAATAGAAAATGGTGTTTTCTGTGACATCTCATTTCTTTTTCGTTTCTTAGAGGAATGGTGGCTACCGTCCCATTTCTGGAAATAAAGGTTCTAAAAGTGTTTTTTTACAAGAATCTTGGAAAATCTACAAAACATAAAAAGAAGAGTATCAAAGAATGACTCATATTTCATCAACTTGGGAGGTTTGTACTTAGGAGTTATTTAGCTTAAATATGGAATATTTTACAACAATGTGAAAATGGATTCACTTATCTTCGCTCCCTTCTGGAAGAAAAAAGGAGGAAAGGGGAACACTCTCATAAAATTCATAACAATATAAAATGCAACAAATAAAGGAAGATATACATTTAAGGTTAGAATTTATGTTTATGAATGTTATTAATCTATTCTCATCTTATATATGCCTAAGTTATAAATATACAAAGAAAGGAAGATATACATTTTATGTTAGAATTTATGTTTATATGAATGTTTTCAATCATTTCTCTGCTTAAATATGCTCAAGTTATAAATATAATACATGGATATAGATAGTCTACTGTGAGCATATCTAAAACCTCAACATAAAAGAATGCACATATTTTTGAAAAGCGACCTAAAAAAAAATATCACATAGTGTATATGAAGCAATGCACTACAATGAAGAGGATAATCAAGGAAATAGACCAATCAATCAAGGAGAGAAAGCACCTCAACCCCCAAAAGAGAAACATGAGGAAGTAAAACACACAAAAATAAGGTAAATAATGAAGTAAAGAAATAAAAAGTTAGATATGTTTAAATACAAAATCTATATAGATTAATGTGGAAGATAATATTTCAATACCCATATTAGAATTAGTTACAAATTTCTAGGTAGATGTTGAGAGAATATCTCAACCTCCCTAATTATTTTTATATTTTTTTGAATCATTAGCACCATAAATATTGTGATATATTGGTGTAATTAGTAGTAACCTAATACAATTATTTGTTATGTCCACACCTTTTTTTTTTATCATAGTATCATGTAATGTTCCCAAATTTTAGCCTCAAGCTAAAAGGAACATTATAGTTAGCATTAGATGAATAAAATGGGTAGGGAGGCCCATTAATCTCTTTAGAAGGAAAAATAGCATTCCTCATGAGAAAAGGGGAAGAATAAGCAGCTAAATTGAGCTCCTACAGGTGTGAACAGGATTGGATCATGTTGATTCAGTCATATTTGACCATGTCCACATGCACTGTCTAGATACATTGTATCTCTATGATGGACTACACAGTCTTAATGGAGGGCAACTTGCATGGGCTAGGTGGCAGATATGGATGGGACCCATTGTGGAGAGGATCACTTGCTATATATGGAGAGGAGTATAGTCATTGTATTCATGCTTGGATTATTATTTTCTTTGGTCTATTGAGACTTTTCTTCCTCTTGTTTTTTACTAGTGTTGCAGTGCTGTTTAGCACAAGGGTGTTCCCGGTCGGGAATCCATACCTCATCCTTAAGGAAGGAGTGGTTCTTGAGCTACATTTCCTCATTCTAGAATTTTTTCCAAGCTACCTCCTTCAGCTATAGCACAATTTCTTTTTAGAGCTGGGTTGTGTTGCAGGGTGCAGCAAAGGAGGATCTCTTTGAGTCATTTATGGGCTTGTCTTTCAGTAGAGATATTGTCTATACATTGGAGGATCAGTAAGAAGGACTCCCAGGAATATTTTCACATATTGACACTATACCAAGGCATATTTTCACTTCTACAACGCAGTCCCTTGCAGGAACTGCTTCATTTTTCAGAGAGTTGTTGCAGCAAGGTTTAATACCTTGATTTTGAGCTAGTTTCCTAGGGCAAGGGCCAACCCTTCCCCCGAAAAGCTAGAAAAAGGGATTCTCATACCTATTGTATTTTATTCAGCTATGTTGATGTAATTTTGTAGGGGACTGCATTATTTTTCAGCTGAATATTCAAATTTATTCGTTTTGTACTTGAGCTTCCAAGAAACCCTTGTCGGGTTATCCTTACATTGTATAGAAGAGGCTAGATCTCTGTTTTTCTCTGTGCTTTGGATAAATAAACTCCAAATTTGTTGTCTACAAAATATTTCTACAAAAACTCTCTTGTAATTATTCTGTTCTTGGTTCATAGTTTTCTGTATGGGTTAAGCTATGGGTTTTCAATGTTTTTAAGCCATATCAGAACTGGGAGATCTGTTTAACTTAGCTAGAATGATTTTTTTAAACTACCATTGTATATGTGAGATGTATATTGCATGAACTAAGGGATACAAGTCCCATTACTATCAGTTAAAGTGTTATTTTTTTGAAATAGTGTTTTTATGGTCCAGATCACTGTTTTTCCCCACTTGGAGATAACATATGGAGACATAGTTTTGCTAATATGCTCCTAATTTGATATAATAAATAATTTAACACATCATTGCATTATTTTGTTCAAATATTTTTGGATCTCCAACTTTAGAATATCTTAATATATTCTCATTTTTTTAGAATTTCCCTATTTTGGGATATTACAGTGGTATAAAAGCATCAATCTTGGCTTAGCCTGTGCATCCAAGACATTATTCCATTAGGAGGAGAAGCTTCTCATTAAGAGAATTTGTGCAAAAGGAACACAAGCATGACTCCATTATTTGGAGGAATGAAGGAAGAGAGGATCTCCCTGCTTCTTTTCCAAGCTATGAAGAATATCAAAGAAGATCTCAAGGAGATGAAAGGGGAGGAGTGTAAAGTATTTCTAAGAGGGTTTGAAGCAAGCCCTAGATATTCACAAGATGGGTCTCAGCATTCAGCCACACATGCAGATCTACATCACAATCTATTGCCCACATTGACTACAAGAAGGATGGAGGAAGAAGGTGCACCAAGGGAGGAGACCTTGAGTGACTATCTTCAGGAGTATGAATTTCAATCATGGAGATTCAAAGAGCACTTAGACTTCCAAGGGTTTTGAAAACTCAGGGAGGCAAGATCAAAAAACCACAAAGGAAGCAATAGAAGTAGAATCTTCCTATCTCACTTTGATGGATCAGCAGAGTGCACAACAAAAGCTTGGGTAGAAGAGCTAGATTCCTATTTTCATCTACACCGAGTTTCAGAGGAGGAGGCCATCATAGTAGCAGCGCTGCACCTCAAAGGTATGGCCCATGATTGGTGGTTTAATGATTCTACTTCATTTTTTCATGAAAATGTAAAATATTATGTTGGATTCACTAAGGAATTGGTGAGAAGATTTGATAGAAAACATTGTGAACCATCATTTGTTGAAAACAAAAACTCAAACACTTTGCATGAGTTGGAGAGACTTATCGAACCAACTCCACTCCATATTTTTAAAGGGGATAAAAACATATATGATAGATCCCCACTTCTTGAAGAGCCCTCTTCTATTTATAAGGACATGGAGTCTTCTCCTTCAAGAGATGACCAAGATCAAGGGTCTCTCATTGAGGATGAGGCATTCTCATATATGGAAGAAGAGGAGAAGGATCAACATCAAGGGATGATGAGAATTCACCCTTATCTATTTCGAGGGTTTTCTGCACATAAGGAGGGGACTACACTACGCAGTGAAGAGAGGGACAACTCAGTCCACTCATATATACAGTCCACTTCAGATTTTGATGTCTCACTACATGGAGGCATTCCACCTGGGAGGCCACCAAATCTAGAGTTGATGAGAGACATCATGTCTTTGGGTTCACCACTCTTGGAATATGGAGACGTGAAGAGTTTGAAGGAAGACTTTGGCATGGGGAATGTCAAAGTAGCAGGAAGCAGCATGAGGAGAGCTTCACATGCTAGATCACCGGCGTTGTCTCTTGGGAGGATTGATCCATATTGGAGGTCTCAACTCTTGGTATAGTACTCCAAGGATCTTGGTTCTTGCATGATTCTTGATGACCTGGATGGTGATGATAAATATATGGTGGATGACATGGTCATCTATTCTTATGTCAGAGTCTTCTTGACTAGAGCTTCTAGTCTCAAGGAGAAGTTGTTACATGCAGCACATGAGGACTTTCTTTTCATGCATTATGATGCATATATTTCTTTGACAGAGGAGTTCACTTGGGAGGGCATCGAACATGACATATTACAGCATATGGAGAGATGCATAGCCTAGATGGTGATAGAGAGGAGGTCACAACCACTTCCCTACTCATTGGAGGTGAGGGAAAGATTCCAGTTGAGCCATTAACTCGAGATCTCAAGTACATGATGGAGGAGGTATAATTTCACATTTTGTATTGTACTTCATTTTGTTGTTTGAGCAGCATGATGTATAAAGAATAACTATCCCTTCTTGCATATTGTATGATGATGTACCTGTAGCTACTTGTAGCATTGATTTTGGCTACCTTATTGGTGGTTTGTGGGGGAAGCCACATGATTCTGGGTGTGCACCATTGATACCACATTGTACCTTCATTTTTCCATATTATGAGATGACTGTGGCAGCAAACAAGTGGCTGGTAAAGCACTTGTTATTTTTGTTTTGAGGCAGGAATGGAATGCACTGTGCTGGTTCCTTGTGTGGAACGAGGATTCACTCTTCGGCTGTCATTTGGTAGCTTGTTTTCATAATATTTTTCTTCGATATATTGATGATATGCTTATACTAATGGGAAGATTTGTTTGGAGAGTGGGATTTGAGATGGAGATGCCCATTGGGAGTATGATACTCCCTATTCTATATGTTTTATGTTTCAGGAGAAACAATGGGCACACCATGATTTCCACAACACACCTCTTTCCTTCATGTAGGAGGAGCCATTGGGAGAGCTTGCATTCTTGGAGGAGGCACTTCATGGTTGAATTATCTTGTGGGGTAGCTTGGGCCATTTTTAAAGGCCATGAAATTGCATCCCAATATCAGCAACCCCCCCATAATTACCATAAATGGAGAGAGAAACTACTTGGATGGGAAAATAAAACTCTCCATTCAGCCCCAACACATTGCATAAAACCGAGGTTGCAGATTTCTTTGATGAGCTACCAAGAATGGCTCATTTCATTTGGATGATAACATGGGTGAATGGGTCACTAATTGGGAATGATATTTCCCATGTGTATCATCACTCCTACCTTGAGGAGGCCATGAGACAGCAAGAAGGTTTCCACTTACACCTTCCACCTTTTCATGATGTGAGCCATTTAGTCATTCATCTTTGGGAGGAGACATTGGAGGGCATATTTGTTGTAGATTATCTTGAGAAATGATGGGGAATATTGATGAGGAGGCCACAATAGGACAAGGGGAGGAATTTTTCTCTCTCTGGATAGTTTCTTGGGGATAAGCAAAATTTTGGAGGGGAGGACTGTAATGTTCCCAAATTTTAGCCTCAAGCTAAAATGAACATTATATTTAGAATTAGATGAATAAAATGGGTATGGAGGCCCATTAATCTCTTTATAAGGAAAAATAACATTCCTCATGAGAAAAGGGGAATAATAAGTAGCTAGATTGAGCTCCTACAGGTGTGAACAGGATTGTATCAAGTTGATTCAGTCATATTTGACCAAGTCCACATGCATTGTCTAGATACATTGTATCTCCATGATGGACTGCACAGTCTTAATGGAGCACAACTTGCATGGGCTAGGTGGCACATATGGATGGGACCCATTGTGGAGAGTATGAAAGCCATTGTATTCATGCTCGGATTATTATTTTCTTTGGTTTGTTGAGACTTTGCTTCCTCTTTCTATTTAGCAGGGTTGCAGTGTTGTTTAGCAGAATGGTGTTCCCGGTCGGGAATCCCTACCTCATCCTCAGGTAAGGAGAGTTTCATGAGCTAAATTTCCTCATTCTGAAATTTTGGCCAAGCTACCTCCTTCAGCTACAACGTTGTTTCTGTCTAGAGCTAGGTTGTGCTGGAGGGCGCAGCAAAGGAGGATTTCTTTGAGTCATTTCTGGGCTTGTCTTTCAATGGAGATCTTTTCTATCCATTGGAGGATCAGTAAGAAGGACTCTTGGGAATATTTTAACATCTTGGCACTAGGCCAAATCATCTCTGCACTTCTACAGTTCAGTCCCTTGCAGGAACTGCGTCATTTTTCAGAGAGCTGTTGTAGCAAGTTTTAATACCTTGATTTTGAGCTAGTTTCCTAGGGCAAGGGCCAACCCTTCCCCCAGAAAACTAGAAAAGGGGATTCTCATCCCTATTGTATTTTATTCATCTATGTTCATGTAATTTTGTATGGGACTACATTATTTTGCAGCTAAATATTCAGATCTATTCCTTTTGTACTTGAGCTTCCAAGAAACCCTTGTCGGGTTATCTTTACATTGTATAGAAGAGGCTAGATCTCTGTTTTTCTCTGTGCTTTGGCTAAATCAAATCCATATATGTTGTCTACAACATATTTCTACAGAAACCCTCTTGTAATTATTCTTTTCTTGCTTCAGAGTTTTTTGTATGGATTAAGCTATGGGTTTTCAGTGTTTTTAAGGCATATAAGAACCGGGAGATCTGTTTAACTTAGCTAGAATGATTTTTTCAGCTCCCATTCTATATCTGAGATGTATATTTCATGAAATAAGGGATCCAAGTCACATTTATAACAGTTACAACGTTATTTTCTGGAAATAGCGTTTTTATGGTCTAGATCATTTCTTTTCCCCACTTGGAGATAACATATGGAGACATAGTTTTGCAAATATGCCCCTAATTTGATCTAATAAGTAATTTAACATAAAATTTCATTATTTTGTTCAAGTATTGTTGGATCTCCAGCTTTATAATATCTTAATATATTCTCATTGTTGCATAATTTCCCTATTTTTGGATATTACATATCAGAATCTCTATGGGCTTGACTCCTTTCAGGGATAATTTTGATATTAAATTATTCTATTATACATAGTTATCCTAAGTTTTTGTACATAGTTAGATTGAACTTTTATTTTTCTTTTATTCTAGTGTTGAATTTAATATTGCATATTATGACACAGTTGTATGGTCTCGATGTTCCTTTCTCTATGTGGAGCCAATATTCCGCTATGTTTATAAATCTGCGATGATCCAGCGTTGTGTTCTTCCACATCCAATTGATGATGATTCCTATGATCAGATTAGTCTCTACATTCTGAGTCTTACAGGTCTTGATGTTTTCTTCAAAAAATATGGTTGTACTCTTGTCAGGAGAGACATAAGAGTGCAAAGCCACCATTGATTCTATTCAAGGCATTTTTTTATATCAAAATAATTATGATGTTTATTTGATGGTGGCACTACCCATACATAGGATTTCTTCATCTTCTACCCTTTGACATGAAAAGGCCAAAGAGAGGTGACGTTGCCCCACTGTTGTTTTTCAGTACTCTATATAGTGTGCCAATGTGCTTAGCATGTGACTGGAGTAGACTGCATACAAATTACCTCATTGTGAGCACACAATTTTTGTGCATTTTTTTTTGTTAGGATAACTTTCTGAGTGCTTGATCAAGAGGAGACTGATATGGTTTCTTTATCTATTAATATTCTGGCAACCTGACCAGCTATTGAGCCAATTTTTCTCGCTTCTAGGCTAAGAACAATTAAGAAAAAAATATGCATCCGAGATATCAATATAGAAAAGGAGTTGTTATTAATAGCTACCTACACAATGAATACCAAATTTTCCAGTTGCAATATTAGATTCAAAGTTGGCGGGAAGGAGAATTGTGATGGTTGAAATCCTTAGTGAAGGTGAAAGGAATTATGTTTTTTAAATTTATTTGGAGTTTTCATTTTCATACATATTGAGTTTGATCAATTCAGTATGTGAGTGTGATTTTGTTAGAATTGAACTCTCTAACAATTTTCTTATGAAGAAGGAAAACTCCAAGATAAATATTGACTTAGATGAACTACTCTTGACATATGCCAAGGAGAGATGTGGTGATTTGTCTATGCCTGGATGAAAGTTGATAGTGTCATGACTATTGAATTTTTTGTTGCGAGATTAGTGTAGTTTTCCATTCTGTTTGTAAAAAGTGCAGAACCAATTATTGAATAGTGAAATATAATTACGTTAGCTGTTCTCAACGTTATTCAGTGCTGAGAGAATAAATGGCTAATTTGATTATCCGAATCTATTATGCGTTGATGGGTATTGTTGTGCTTCGGGCATTAAGAGCATCACCTACGGGTTAAAATATGAGATCCATTTGTGTGAAGCAGACCAAGTTTTTAGATCAGCTCTTGAACACATTCAATATTCAGACCATTTTCCTAGCCACTGATGGATAGCCGAAAGAAAAATATCTGATAGATGGTGACTGGTCCATAGGATGGTTCATCACTTGTCAGATCTTATCATGGAAGCCCTGACGAGTCGATTTGTCAATATTGTTGATCTTGAAAATTTCATCATCCATGGTCAGAAGCAGATGTACTTTAAATGAGTCGTTTGAAAACATGGAGAGAGAAAGAGAGGAGTCCAATGACTACAGAGTGGGTAGAGTTTCTGATGAATACCATGAGACGAAGATCATGTTTTGTAATAATATGTATTATAACATGTATGTAACAGTTAATTGGGATTGTTGGAAGATAATTATTCCATACTCATATTACAATTAGTTGCATATTTTTGGGTGCATGTTGAGAGAATATCTCAACCTGATAAATTATATTTAGAATTGGTTGGATCTCACTAGCACCATAAGTATTCGTGTAATTGGTAGTAACGTAATAGAATTATCTGTTTTTTGTGTTCACACCTCTGTTTTTATCAATTAAAAGGAAAGGGAAGAAGTGGAACTATAAGATTTGAAACTCCAAGCCTTGGCAGGAAAGTGGCACCCTCAGGACCCAAAATCCATTTCAAAGTAGTATATATAGTAGATCTACCAACTCACAAAAGTTTATATTATAAATTGATAAATCCAATTATCCGAATAAAAATGTTTCTACAATCTTCAAGATTCCCTAGGTTTCAAAATTAATTCCTAAGAACAATTTAAAAGTGCATAAAGAGATTAAATAAAAGACCTTAGAAGCAACAAAAAATTAGTACAATAAATATGATAAATGTTAGTCAATTAGAGGAAGATAGTATAGATGAAAGAGAAATTCAAATGATCCTATTATGAAATATCAAAGGCATTAGTGGAAATCAAGTGAAAGCTTCTATAATGGAAAAAATCATTGTACTCAACCCATAGTTATGATGATTAAGAAAAAAAAATTAACATTGAAATGTTAACTAAAATTTCTAATATATGTTTCAAAGGATGTGAATCAATGGCCATTGATGATAGAGGAAGAGTTGGAGGCATTTCTTTAGTATAGTTGCTCTTAGAACTCACTCTATAATTTTTTTCATAGCTAAAAGAACAATAACAATGTAGTTCCAACCAATAAAATCAAATCAATGAGGCTTTATAACAAATTCCTATGTACCAAATTAGTAAGGAGAAAAAGTAACTTGCCTATAGAAAATCCAAACCATATCTCAAATCACTAAGATTTGATGCTCAATTCTAGTAGGGAATATTGACATGATAAAATCCCTAAAGAGGAAAACAAGCGGGGAATATGAAAAATAAAAGAAGATTTAGAACTTTTCAAATAAACCATAAACTAATTAGATTTAATAGATACACAACAAACAAAGGTTGTATACATTTGGAACAATGAAAGAGGAGGACCACATCTAATCACATCATGACTAGATAGATTTATAATCTCGGGAAGACCCATAATATATGTAATAACAATGGAGGAATCCATCCTACCAAGTGCAATATTAGATCGCTAGCTCAAGCCCTAGAAATTGATTATTAAGGTTCAAAGATTTTTTCTTAAGCCACTCCAACTTCCAATATAAAATAGCTAAATGGTGACAAGAAATTCCAAAGAAAATTAATAATGCACAGCTTTCAACAAAAGATAAAACACATAAATATCTATTTGAGAAAATGGAAAAAAGGAATTACGTAATATTTTAAAGTAAAAAATTTGGAAATAGTATAGCAACAAATAATAATAATGGAAAAATAATGTAGCTCAAAATGCTAGAAGTCTAGTTGCAAGGAAAAATAGACTAGAGGAAAAAAACATGAAGCAATTTTATTGAAACAAACATAAAGTGTAAAGTGGTTAAAATAAGCACAATTTTTTTTTCATAGATTAATTATCCATTATAGATTGAGCCCCAATGATCAAAGAGAGTTTTAATTCACCTAGGGATTGGGCATCCCTATCAATGGCCAAGATGAACACTTGACTGGTTAGTACTAGCGATTGCTAGAAGAATCTATCGGTTGATGGTTTTTGAGGATCCATTGCTAGTCATTAAACATGTAGAGAAGTTAAAGGGAAATTTTAGCCCCTATGTTTCTCCATACTACAAAGGATAAATCTACAATTGAGGCACTTTGAGGTAATTGAATTTCAACATGTAAAACATCATTTAAATACAATGGTGGATGCACTTGCCAATAAGGGAACTATTATGGATTAAGGTGAGCTATAATAGGATGAATCTTGTAACTTACAAGCATTTACCATGAAAAGTGGAAAAAAAATCTCTTATAAGTAATTTAAAGAAGAGTAGTGGCAACAACTATGGGATATTATGTCATAGGTGGTAGGATTAACAAGATCCATTTCCATTTCAGTCTCACAGTGACATCTAATCACCTTATTAATAATTGTGCAAAATGGTGGTTCATCATTAAAGAATATAGGGTGTTGGAGTACTTAAAAATTAACGACATCTATCCCTCTATATTAGATTAAATCGTCAAATAGGACACTTGGTGGCTAAATGAACCGTCTCAAAGAGTAGAGTGGAGAAAGCAGACTAATATTCTACTTTCTTTGAAGGATATTGCACACAACTTATGCAACGACTTAATAGAGAAAATACTAAGGGATATTAAGTAATTATTAGGGATGAATTACTCTTAAGATTCCATGAATAATGAAATACATGAAATTAAAACCATTTAATGGATACTTTGAAAGAGGAGAGATGGAAAACAATAATGGAATATTTATAAAAGGCTCATAATATCAATTAAGCTACAACTCCTAGGAAGTATCATTGAGAAAATGGGTCTATCAGGCCTTGCTCTAAATTCATGGATGAGAAATTAATTAAATATAGAGGTGGACACCCTAAATTCTCTTGCATAGGAATAGGAGAGAATAAATAGGTTGTTGGATCGATTAATAGAGATTGTGGATAAAGTATTGACCCTTTTAAATCATAGAAGTGAGTTGGAGGCCAAGGCAAAAGAAGCGCATCTCATGCTCTTGGACAAAAAATATTATCTATTACAAAGGAAATTTGAGAGGATATAGGAAATCATGGAGGTATAAGTGGTCATTCTGGGCTTTAGGATGAACAAGTTGGAAGCATGTTTTAGTAAAGGAGAAAAAATATATCATGAAGACATGGAATATAGTGAGAAACTACCGAGAAAGGAAAAAATGTGTGAAATTGATCAAGAATGGAAAGATTAGGGTAACACAAAAATTTAGGATAAGGAAACTTCTTGAAGTTAGACCATGAGCCTCATATTATATATCTTTTTTTCTGATAGTGTGCTACAAATACAGTTTGTTATTAGGAGTATTTTGTAAGGTTAATAGTAGATAGCAATATAATACAATATATGGAAGAATGAATAGGTGTGGAAAATA